>CM044009.1:41874704-41954704 GCA_024085815.1 Flaveria linearis | reverse complement strand
CCTCACGTTCAGCATATCCCAATATATATACATTGTGCTCTCCTGTCGTCTTCATACGATGTATTGGGCAAAATGTTGAAGGTTCCAATCCACAGCTGACAATATCAAACAAATCAGCATGCACGAAGATTCATCATCAGAAACCTGCTCACATCATCACTTTCTGATTGCGTCTTCAATTTCTCAATACATGGATTCCCCCTAAGAATGAGAATCCTCACTGTGCGGATAAATATAACTTGATTGGCCCATAAATAGTCAGATGCTCCTGACTACCCCACAAAATCAGCACCGACAGCTGACATCTTCTCTTCTCTCTTTCGTGTTCTAACAACATTCACCTATTCTGGAAGTCCAACGATTAATGGGGTATCCCTCGAACTTGTTTGACATAAGAAACTCAGGGTGAATGTGCTTTGCTCATCCTCAACTCTTGCATAGACTCTCCAGAAAATCTTCACTATTGACCTGGACATGAACCGAAAATGACCCGATAATTTTCCCAAAAAAAAATTTATTTTACCAGACTTTTTCAGAAGGCTTCCCGACTGATAAAATGGTTTAGGGAAAAATTCGTGCAAGAAGCTGTTCCAGACTCCTTTTTTTTTTGGTCCGGTACACAGCTCATTCGTGCAACTGAAACAGACGAATGAAGACATACGTGCGAATGGGTGATTCGTGTGAATGGATACTCCGAATGGGTCAGTCGTGCGAATGAAGTACACGAAAGGGTCAGTCGTGCGAATGAATGTTCATTCGTACGAATGGACATACGACTGGGTTAGACGTACGAATGGACCATACGAATGGTTCAATTGTGCGAATGAGGTCCAGTCGCATGGCCCAATCGCATGAACGGGTCTGAACGCAGAAAACCAGATCTGCAGCCGCCACAAGGCTGATAAACCCTAATCCGATGATTTGGACGAGATACAACACAAAATTTGTATCACTGGATTCGTTTTTATGATCTGAAGAAGATTCCGAGTCCGGTTTTAACGAACAAACATCACACGCAATGAGATTTGAGCAAAACAAGATGAACACGAAGTGGGTTCTACGTCAAAGAACTGAACTTTGATCCAGAAATCAAGAGCTCGGGTTGCTAGAATTATTGTTAGATCATTCTAGCAGTAACCTGGCTCTGATACCAATTGTGAAGTCACTGGATCGGTAAACATCCGAGCATGTTCTTGTCGGAAGGAGAAAAAACCAAAAGATAAACAATAACATGAACAATAATCGAATGATTTTATTGATAAAACATAACGATTTTAAGCTCGTTACAACTTAAGAATCAAGACTTTTGGCAAGGGGAGATCGAGCATGATCTCCCCTCTCATCCGGCAGCGCCTGGGCGCCGGGCACACTATCAAAAACCCTTAGGTTTCTACACATTGAAACTGGTATATATAGGCCTCGGCCCATATTAGATGCGACTGGGCCCATTCGTGCGATTGGACCATACGTGTGGTTCAATCGTACGACTGGACCATTCTTATGACTCAGTCTTACGAATGCCCCAATCGCCTCTCTCAGTCGCATGACTGGTCCATTAGCATGACTCAGTCATACGACTGAGTCTCATTCGCATATGCTCCTGCGAATGACCCAGTTTCGTGTGTTTACAAGGTGTATAACATTAAGCCTAGACTATTCGTCAAGAGACGGACACACTATATATGACTATATATGCTCCAACAGTATGTATGTATGTATGTATGTATGTCTGTATGTATGTATGTATTTATGTGTGTATGTATGTATGTGTGTATGTATGTATGTGTGTATGTATGTATGCATGTATGTATGTATGTGTGTATGTATGTATGTGTGTATGTCTGTATGTGTGTATGTCTGTATGTGTGTATGTCTGTATGTGTGTATGTCAGTATGTGTGTGTATGTCTGTATGTGTGTGTATGTCTGTATGTGTGTGTATGTCTGTATGTGTGTGTATGTCTGTATGTATGTATGTATGTATGTATGTATGTATGTATGTATGTGTCACACCCCCGCTTATAGCGGAAACACGAGGATGTAACGGATGGGATCGTCATAACACATTGTTAATTAATGGAGATGCAATAAATGATAAAAGTCAACGTGTCATGACATCACCCGACACAAATGGAGACTTGTGTCGCAGTTAGTCAATTCCACGACAAACATAGTCATACAAACATTAAGTATAAATCCCACAACCCAG
This sequence comes from Flaveria linearis, assembly GCA_024085815.1. Taxonomy (NCBI): domain Eukaryota; kingdom Viridiplantae; phylum Streptophyta; class Magnoliopsida; order Asterales; family Asteraceae; genus Flaveria; species Flaveria linearis. The sequence continues at coordinate 41,952,496 of CM044009.1, read as the reverse complement.
AAAACAAGTGAACATAAGTGAATAATAAAAGTCAAAGCAATTTCCAAAGATATCCAATGAGTCTAAGTAGTGCAATCCTAAGGTCGTCGCTAAGGCAGCATCCGTAGCTATCCTCAATGATTGATACCTGAAAAGATATGCTCAATAGGTCAACATATTGTTGGTGAGTTCGCAGGTTTAAATAGTAAACAAAAACTTGATGCTGTGTAAAAGTTTGGTAGGACATGAGTGCATACAGTTATAAGCAAGTAATATCACATGAGCATCACAACTAAACCTATGACGTACACAAAGAATTTGTCGGAACATATTCACCCTAGGGCCCGTTTGTTGGGTTTGTTAGAACATAAAATCATAGTTTAACCTCTTAAACTTTCTGAAAACGCAGCGGAATTACAACTTTATAAACCCTTTTATAAGCTGAAAAATATGTTCATTAGATGACCATATTAATGTATAAAACAAACCCAACGAACAAATGATCATTTATGTGAATTAGCAAGCTATGAACATATGTAAAACTACATAAAATCACAGCTTCATTGAGCTGTGAAACTACCTTACTGCAGCAGCAAAAAGTCGACCAAAGAAAGGTTGAATGATGCTGAAATATGGCCAAAGCTTCAAGGTTGGATGTCCTCAAACGTTGACTCCCACAAAGCTCTAAGTAAGCATCATCCTTGCTTGAAGTTGGACACCAAAAACACCAAAATGAAAGCTGCCAAAACCCTTCAAGATCGTGACCTTCCAGCAGCAAACTTGATGATTTATGAAGATGAAATCAACCAAGGTTCCAAGAGGAGGAACCCTCAAGTGTGTATACCCCAAGCCTCATTGCAAACACACCTTTTTGTTAGGTAGAAAACACCAAAATGCAGCTCAAAACTCAGCTAGAAAACCCTCCTATGGAGCTGCTGAAAACCGTAGGGAGAAAGAGAGAGAGAGCTGAGTTTTTGTTAGTTGCATGAATATATGAAAAATGAGAAGGAGAGTGCTTGTTATCTAGTTAGTGGAAGAGTAGACAAAGCTTGCATGTGTTTGCATTAATCAAGAGAATAACTTAGTGAGTGGAAGACAATTGTGTGTTCTTCTCAAGACACAAAAGCAATGCACTAACATACATATGCAGGTTTTCATTCTCTTTTATTAATGTTTGAGATTTATAAAATAGGTGGTTATATTTTATAAATGTCAAATACTAACACACACATATATTGTCTAGTCTTGTAACTAGTTTATGCAATTAACCATTTAATTGTATAAGTAGTATACTCTCATTATTATTTGGTGTTATACAACCAATTTAAATAACACTTCAAATAATATCATTGAACAAAATATCCTAATAAATTGTTCCATCTCATATGCAATTTATTTAGAAAACCCATTTTCTAAATTTGGTGTAAATATTTAGTTGCATGATCATATCATCAATTAAATATTAATTGGTGTTTGCTAAGCTTGTTATTGGGTATAACCCGACTTGGATCATAACGTACTAACCACATCAATATTCTAAGTGTGTTGGGCACATAGAATCCTACAATCTCCCACTTGCCCAAGATTCATAGAAGATTGATGCAAGCAGTAAATAACGCCTAACAATGGTTTACTACCCTTAATACGCATGACTTATGACCATTCAATAACATCATCCCATTCAAGTACCTTACTTGAAATGATTTAGGTGAATCAATCATTTATCCTTTTGTTACAGATGTAATATTAAATCCAAGAATACAGAATGATCATTCCTTGTTGATTTAACTTAATCAGGCCTTAGACATCTAACTCTCAACGAATAAGAGGAACAAATTCCATCTTGACTACATACGTTTCTCACAAACACCTCGTGTCATACCTGAACATACCCTTATGTACTGTCCACTATTTTAAGACAGTAAAGAATTAGCTCAAGGTATAATACTTAGTGAATATCAAAACCCAATATGTATCTCAGGTCGGAGGATACCAATGATATTCGCCTTTACTCAAATTTACTTATGATCAATCGATAAGATTCCATGTGGTATAATTTGAGATGCGGGTTAGTCCAATATTTGTATCCCACAAATATCTATGAACCTTGGTAGCAACCCATTGCTCTATATTCATCCTTATGAATATCAACCAATCCAAGTTCATAATAATCTTACCCTCACACTTGTTCCCACAAGTATGAACGACTACGGACATTTAGAGTAAATAATTTACTCATGGATTAAACATGCTAAATTGGAACATTAATTTAAACATTATAACCAAATAATTTTACTCAAATAATAAAGAGTTCCACTTATTCAAATACAAAATTTGATCAAGTCCAATAACTAGAATATTGAAGTCCTAAGGCACAAGTATGACTTTCATGCTTTGACCTTTCGAGGAGCTTCGTGAGTGGATCCGCAATCTTTTGATCAAAGTGAACTTTGCGAGTACATATCTATCCCTTTTCAAATTCATCCCTTATGTAGTTGAATCTCCGCTCATTGTGCCTAATCTTTTGATGTGCACGGGGTTCCTTGATTTGAGCAATCACACCCTCGTTATCACAAAAGATTTCTATGGGGTCTTGAATGGTAGGGACCATCCTTAGATCAACGATAAACCTTTTATTCATGCAGCTTCCAAAGCTGCTAATGAGGCGGCTATGTATTCCTATTTTGTAGTGGATAATGTGTAAGGCCCCGTTCCCGGGCACCTTACGATTGGTCATTCATCGCACATAAAAACATTTCAAATCATACATCTATTTTGCAGCTGAATTTAAAACTTTCATTAATAATTAAAAATATGCCATTTCATAACGTTTCTATATTCGTTTGCGTCTCAAAATACATTGAGATGTCAAAGTACGGATGCCAGCCTCATCGGAAACTGAGTAGTCGCCTCGTGCCATCCTCAGCAACATACCTGCCAACTGGAAACACATCAAAGTCAGCGTTGCTGAGTGAGTTCTAGGTTTATATAAAAAAACATACTTTTCTTTCCTTTAAAACCGTTTCTTTACTTTTACGCTATCACACATCGTACGTACACATAGATAATATCATTATTATCTTCTTTTATCATTCATTCTTTATCTTTAACTTTCATTCGTTCTCTATCTGTCATTCGTTCATTATCTCCCTTTAACTTTCATTCATTCTCTATCTTTTGCTTCTATCGAGATCCGGTCAAACTTTACCCTCTTCATGGCACACAGCCATGATTACTGAGGTCGAGTGACAGGGATCCCATTTCGTACGTCATCATTAAGTTCCTTCCGTTCATTACTCTCATTCGTTCGTTCTTTAGTTTTCATTACGTTCATTATATTTCATTCGTTTCATACTTTCTTTCTTTCACAATTATCTCTCTCATTCATCGACTCACGTGATACCCCCGACTCATGTTCGAAGACTGCTACTATGTCGGAGCATGCGATCCTCTACTCATCCAACTAGATGAGTATCCCCGACTCATGCTTGAAAGCTGATGCTGTGCCGGGGCCTGCTCACAAACCCCGACTCATGTCCGAAGACTGACACAACACCGGGATACGCGACAAAGATCCCATACGAGTCAATCACAGAGATTGAACTCCATCCGAGTCTGTTGCGACACAAAGTCGCTCACCTCATAACTATGCTTGGCTTTATGCCACACCCCCGAAGTTAAACATAACTCGGGTAACAACACCCCACCAAAGTGGGTAACATCACCCCCACCGAAGTGGGTAACTACACCCCCACCGAAGTGGGTAACATCACCCCCACCGAAGTGGGTAACATCACCCCCACCGAAGTGGGTAACTACACCCCCACCGAAGTGGGTACCTACTATACACCATGTACCACACCGAAGATCAGTCACAAGACTGGAACCTCTACGTGCACCCTTAAAGATTAGTTGAACCTCACGCGGTTGAGCTTGAGGCATTTAGGGCCGTGCACTTTGGTACACTTCGCTTGCAAGTCTCTCATGTTTTCATTCGTTCATTAATGATTCATTCAGTCATCGTATTCCTCTTCTATTATCTTTCACTTTACGTTATTAATACTTTCTATTCGTTCATAACAATATATGTAAAGATACGGAAAGATAAACATACATCAAAGCAAGAAACATCGCCATTTACAAATCATCAGTATTCACCATCTATTATGGCAATATCATACTTAACATACATACCTCAAGCATATACATGCAACACTATCGTCATCGTGCCCAACGTAACTTCTAAGCCTCGACAGTCCTCTCACATGTACCAATGGGAGCTATCACATCATTACTTACCCTTACTCTTTTCCCGAAGGCCACTAATCAAACTATGTCTCTCCTCGTGCACAATAACTTTACTAGGGCGTTTGGGCACCCTTCAGTCACCTAGCCTGCATGCGACTGAACACTAAGCTAACGAGCTTCTATGCGACTGAAAACTAAGCTAATGGGCTTCTATGCGACTGAACTCTCAGTGGTACGATTGAACAGCTATGCGAATGGACCAATGCGACTGAACCATGCGGATAAACATCTATGCAACTGGACCTCAGTCGCTTGACTCCCATACGACTGGGTCCCTATGCGGCTGGACCCCTATGCGACTGGACCTCAGTCGCTTGACTCTCATACGACTGGGTCCCCAGTCGAACGACTAGACCTCAGTCGTGCGGTTGAACGTCAGTCGTTCCTCAGTCGGCCGATTGGCCCTTCAGTCGCCTAACCCTAGCTGGGCAGCGACTGGAGTTCATCACGAACAGCAGCCGCGACATTCGTCTTTCAAACCCTTCTAGACCTCGTTTGAGCTCAAATTAGCCCCTCTAATCCATAGGGAAACATACCTCGACCTCATACAAGCCTATCCTAGTCCGGAATCGAGCCCTAAACGTACCATACACATACACATACGTACATACACGGGTTAAACACCCAAAACTCGAAAAAAATAATATTCAGATGTGCCAGCCCTAAAATCATTCAAAAACACGTAAAAGAGGGGTCTTAGAACTCACCTTAGTAGCCTCCTCGGTTAGAGCTTCGATTTGACACGCTACACGTCGATTTCGGCTCACGAACCCGCTTGAACCGAGCTTTCTTCTCCCCTTTTCCCGTTTCTCTTCTTTCTCTCTGGTTTCGCGAGTGTGGGGAGAGGGTAAGGGCTGCCCTCTCCCTTAAGTACTATAGTTCAGTCACCCGAGTTCCCCATGTGACTGAACCTTCAGTCGTACAAGCTCTATGCGACTGAACACTTCAATTGTACGATTGAGCTCCAGTCGTGCGGTTGAGCTTCAATCGCATGTCTTCCATGCGATTAGATGCTCCAGTCGCATGACACTCCAAATTGAAATTTCCGGGTGTTACAAGTCCACCCCCTTAAACGGGTTTCGTCCCTAAAACCTATTGTTCCGTAAACCTTCGCGGGCAATACTGTCCCATCTATTTTCCAGTCTATCACTTGGAATCCTATCGCTCCACATCATTTATCAACATTTGACTTCTGGTTTATCTTGGACTATCGCCACCGGCGACCCATGCATACTGATCAATGTTCATTTGACCAGCACTCGCGACTCCAAACATGTCATGTAGAGTGCGGTCACTAAAATTTAAAGAAACGTAACAATATTCGAGCAAAGGCTCAGCGTCATAATCATTGAGCTTCAGAGCATCACTGAGAACCTTCAGCCTAAGTGTGTGAAGAACAAGGCCTTCAACTTGTGTAAAGTTGCTGCTTACCCTAGACCCTTGTTTGATGTTCTTTAAGTATGAATAATGACCCTCTGGCAAACCCAACAACTGGAAAGAAAGGCGTTCATTAATCGTACTAGGTGTTGTTCCAAATATAATTGCACCGAAATCGGTTTTTCTTAGGTTCCTTGCAGGTACACTATGATTGGAAGGCAAATGCACAAATCACAGGCTGAAACTATTCCTCAGGCAACGGGTGACACAGCTTTCTCAATTGCATCACTCACTCCTCTAGGGCATCAGATAACCTAATGAATCCCTTAATAGTAATCTCTACTTCGTAGGAACGAAACTTCTACTAGCATCACAACCAAATCATAAGTGCATAAACTCAAATTACCGGAAACATACCTGTCGTCCAGTCGGAGTCCGCTCCAGCCTCCTCCCGCTTCATCGTGTTGGCGCGGTGTTTGCCCTCTGTCCTTCTCCTCCAATCCTCTTCACTCCCGAACCTTCCACCCTTGGCTTCTTGCAATCCCTGCTCATGTGACCTTCTTCCCGGAAAGAATAACACCTCCCCACACCACAGTTCTTCGCCACATGTCCGGTCCTTCCACAACGGAAACAATTATTACTCCCCAATCTACATTTCCCGGGGTGATTTTGTCCACACTTGTCACACCTTTCTGACCCCGTCTCAGTTATGACCACACGCTGGTCATCCATCCGTGCACCTTTGTTAATTGGAGAGACTTTGCCACGTCCTAATCGCTTCCTGTTCCAATCCCGATCACCTTCTCCTTTCTTGCTAGCTTCGGTCACCACCATTGATCTTTCATCGTATAACCTCCCCGCCAAATCCACCGCCGACCTAAACGTACTCGGTTGGGCAGCGATCATGTGCCTGAGAATATCCGCTGGCAAACCCTGAATGTACCGCTTTACCTTTCTGGACAGAGGCGTCACCTGATCCGGCACCAGACGTGCCATCTCGTTGAATTTGGTGGTGTACTGATGATGCGTCATCATCCCCGCTTCCAAATGCAGGAACTCCCTTTCAACCTTGTCCATCTCACGGTGAGGACAGAACTCCTCAATCACCAGCCATTTCAACTCTGACCATCTCATCCTTCCGATAGCCCGGCTACCCTCAACTTGGACTACATTGTCCCACCAGCACAAAGCTGAGTCCACGAAAGAGTGGGCGGCAAACTTCAGTTTCTGATCCTCCCGGCACTTGCTGATATTCAGCACAACTTCCACTTCCCTCACCCACCGATGAGCAGCAGCAGCAGTGCCATTACCATCAAAAGTTGGAGGCTTGCATCGTTGAAATGCCCCGTAGTTACAGCCTCGTGCCGCCTCCTGCACAGGCTCCTCCTCCTCTTCCTCCTCATTAGAAAAAACCGCTTCAGTCTCCGTCCGTCTCCTTCCGCCTGAAGGTCTACTCCTTTCCTGTCTCTCCTCATCCCTAACAGCCTTTATCACTTCAGTCACTACAGACGGTAAGATCCTCTGCATGACCTGGTGTACTTCTTCCACAACCGCCTCTCTCATCGAGGCTCTCAAATTTGCACTTTCGTCTGCTCCTTCCTGATGAGGAGTCTCGTGTTCTTCATGAACCACCTTTTCAACTCTAGGCCTTCCTCTCGTGACCCGTGGCTAAACACCACGTCCGCCACCACCTCCACCACGTGAAGCCTTAGAAGACCTACCACCAGCCATCCTCTATAATACACTGAAAGATTCAAACACCAACATGGTCATTCAAGAAAATAGCTCAGTTCATGTCAAGTATAGTAAGTCCCTAATTACAGTGATCAGTTGTGATTAGCCACTTACCTTACTTTTCATACCCCGAGCATTACCTGTCCTGACTATATTAGCATTTAAATCTAACAGTAGCACATAAACACATAACATGCGCATACAATACCGGTTAACTTTAAGAAAAAACCTGATGGCACGCAGCTACTCAGTCTGGCATCCCTTCCCTTTCCGTCCCATTCCCTATTTAAGATTAGGTCTATTATGAAAATTTACCCATTTCACTTAAACTTTGGCTCTGATACCAACTTTTAAGGCCCCGTTCCCGGGCACCTTACGGTTGGCCATTCATCGCACATAAAAACATTTCAAATCATACATCTATTTTGCAGCGGAATTTAAAACTTTCATTAATAATTACAAACATGCCATTTCATAACGTTTCTATATACGTTTGCGTCTCAAAATACATTGAGATGTCAAAGTACGGATGCCAGCCTCATCGAAAACTGAGTAGTCGCCTCGTGCCATCTTCAGCAACATACCTGCCAACTAGAAACACATCAAAGTCAGCGTTGCTGAGTGAGTTCTAGTTTTATATAAAAAAACATACTTTTCTTTCCTTTAAAACCATTTCTTTACTTTTACGCTATCACACATCGTACGTACACATAGATAATATCATTATTATCTTCTTTTATCGTTCATTCTTTATCTTTAACTTTCATTCGTTCTCTGTCTATCATTCGTTCATTATCTCCCTTTAACTTTTATTCATTCTCTATCTTTTGCTTCTATCGAGATCCGGTCACACTTTACCCTCTTCATGGCACACAGCCATGATTACTGAGGTCGAGTGACAGGGATCCCATTTCGTACGTCATCATTATGTTCCTTCCGTTCATTACTCTCATTCGTTCGTTCTTTAGCTTTCATTACATTCATTATCTTTCATTCGTTTCATACTTTCTTTCTTTCACAATTATCTCTCTCATTCATCGACTAACGCGATACTACCGACTCATGTCCGAAGACTGCTACTATGTCGGAGCATGCGATCCTCTACTCATCCAACTAGATCTTGTCTCGTGCAATATCCCCGACTCATGCTCGAAAGCTGATGCTGTGCCGGGGCCTGCTCACAAACCCCCGACTCACGTCCGAAGACTGACACAGCACCGGGATACGCGACAAAGATCCCATACGAGTCAATCACAGAGATTGAACTCCATCCGAGTCTGTTGCGACATAAAGTCGCTCACCTCATAACTATGCTTGGCTTTATGCCACACCCCTGAAGTTAAACATAACTCGGGTAACAACACCCCCACCGAAGTGGGTAACATCACCCCCACCAAAGTGGGTAACTACGCCCCAACCGAAGTGGGTAACATCACCCCCACCGAAGTGGGTAACATCACCCCCACCAAAGTGGGTAACTACACCCCCACCGAAGTGGGTAACATCACCCCCACCAAAGTGGGTAACATCACCCCCACCAAAGTGGGTAACTACACCCCTACCAAAGTGGGTAACATCACCCCCACCGAAGTGGGTAACTACACCCCCAATGAAGTGGGTACCTACTATACACCATGTACCACACCGAAGATCAGTCACAAGACTGGAACCTCTACGTGCACCCTAAAAGATTAGCTGAACCTCACGCGGTTGAGCTTGAGGCATTTAGGGCCGTGCAGTTTGGTACACTTCGCTTGCAAGTCTCTCACGTTTCATTCGTTCATTAATGATTCATTCAGTCATCGTATTCCTCTTCTATTATCTTTCACTTTACGTTATTAATACTTTCTATTTGTTCATAACAATATACGTAAAGATACGGAAGGATAAACATACATCAAAGCAAGAAACATCAGCATTTACAAATCATCAGTATTCACCATCTATTATGGCAACATCATACTTAACATACATACCTTAAGCATATACATGCAACACTATCATCACCGTGCCCAACGTAACTTCTAAGCCTCGACGGTCCTCTCACATGTACCAACGGGAGCTATCACATCATTACTTACCCTTACTCTTTTCCCAAAGGCCAGTAATCAAACTTTGTCTCTCCTCATGCACAACAACTTTACTTGGGCGTTTGGGCACCCTTCAGTCACCTGGCCTACATGCGACTGAACACTAAGCGAATGGGCTTCTATGCGACTGAACTCTCAGTCGTACGATTGAACAGCTATGCGAATGGACCAATGCGACTGAACCATGCGGATAAACATCTATGCGACTAGACCTCGGTCGCTTGACTCCCATACGACTGGGTCCCTATACGGCTGGACCCCTATGCGACTGGACCTCAGTCGCTTGACTCTCATGCAACTGGGTCCCCAGACGTACGACTAGACCTCAGTCGTGCGGTTGAACATCAGTCGTTCCTCAGTCGGCCGATTGGCCCTTCAGTCACCTAACCCTAGCTGTGCAGCGACTGGAGTTCATCACGAACAGCAGCCGCGGCATTCGGCTTTCAAACCCTTCCAGACCTCGTTTGAGCTCAAATTAGCCCCTCTAATCCATAGCGAAACATACCTCGACCTCATACAAGCCTATCCTACTCCGGAATCGAGCCCTAAACGTACCATACACATACACATACGTACATACACGGGTTAAACACCCAAAACTCGAAAAAAACAATATTCAGATGTGTTCCAGCCGCAAAATCATTCAAAAACTTGTAAAAGAGGGTCTTAGAACTCACCATAGTATCCTCCTCGGTTAGAGCTTCGATTTGACCCGCTACACGTCGATTTCGGCTCACGAACCCGCTTGAACCGAGCTTTCTTCTCCCCTTTTCCCGTTTCTCTTCTTTCTCTCTGGTTTTGCGAGTGTGGGGAGAGGGTAAGGGCTGCCCTCTCCCTTAAGCACTACAGTTTAGTCGCCCGAGTTCCCCATGCGACTGAACCTTCAGTCGTACAAGCTCTATGCGACTGAACACTTCAATCATACGATATGTCTTCCATGCGATTAGACGCTCCAGTCGCATGACACTCCAAATTGAAATTTCCGGGTGTTACACAATGCTACCCTATTCATAATGGAGACATACCCGATTGTGATCGAGTCAGTTTGGAAACTCGCATCCGTGTAACCCTTTACAACGAGTTCCTCTTTCTCGAATCCGTATATTAGAAACATATCCTTAGTCCTCCTAAGGTATTTCAATATACTTTTAACAGCCATCCAATGGCTATTACCTGGATTCTGCTGATATCTTCTTGTCATGCTTAACGCGCATGACACGTCCGGTCTTAGTGCATATCATCGCATATATGATGGATCCTATAGCAGACGCATATGGGATGTCCTTCATGCAATCTTGCTCATCCTTTGAGCTTGGACATTGAGATGCACTCAATATTGTCCCTCTAGGAATAGGTACCATACCTTTCTTAGAGTTTTCCATCTTGAACCTTTTCAAGATTTTATCAATATATGCACTTTGGTTTAGACCTATCAACCGCCTCGATCTATCCCTATAGATCTTTATTCCCAAAATATAGGCAGTTTCACCGAGATCTTTCATGGAAAAACAATTTCCAAGCCAGGTTTTAATACCTTCAATGGTTGGAGTGTCCTTTCCATATAGGACTATGTCATCAACATACAATACTAAGAATGTGATTACACTCCCACTAGCCTTTTTATACACACAAGCCTTGTCTGTTGTTGATGAAACCAAATTTCTTGATCTCTTCATCAAAACATTGATTCCAACTTCTCGATGCTTGTTTCAATCGATAGATTGATTTCTTTAAGTTGCATACTTTATTAGGAAGTTTTGTATCGACAAAACCTTTAGGCTGAACCATATAGACATCGTCCTCAAGATATCCATTTAGGAAAGCGGTTTTGACATCCATTTGCCAGATCTCATAATCATAATGAGCAGCTATGGCAAAAAATATCCTTATAGACTTTAGCATCACAACAGGTGAGAAGGTTTCATCATAGTCAATCCCTTGAGTTTGAGTGAAACCTTTTGCTATAAGTCTTGTCTTGTAAGTATCCAAGTTTCCATGCATATTTGTTTTCTTCTTGAAAACTCAATTGCATCCAACCGGTTTGGAGTTATTTGGAGGGTCAACCAATTCCCAAACTTGGTTGTTATACATGGATTGCATCTCGACATTCATGGCTTCCAGCCATTTGTCACAATCCGAATTGGATATAGCATCATGGTATGTAGTTGGCTCATCGGAGTCAACCTCATAGCATCCATCCATGAAAAATCCATATATTTCAGGTGGAATGCTAACTCTACCAGATCTGTGAACGTTTTGTGTGTATTGATCAACCTCTTGATCATCATCAACAACCTCTTGTTGACAGCTAGTGTCAACCAAACGTGTATCGGCTTGTGGATCTTGATCTTCATCAAATTCCATTGTTCTATGCGTCACTCCTTCCATAAGGAACTTGGCTTCCAAGAACTCGCCCTTCGAGCAATAAACTCCTTTTGCTCTGTTGGATCAAAGAAGTAGTATCCTATACAGTCTTTAGGATATCCAACAAATATACACTTAGTGGATCGACTTTCAAATTTGTTTTGGGTGTTAAGCTTAACATAAGCTTTACTACCCATACCTTTTAAACATGATAGTGATGGAACTCTTTCCATGCCATATTTCAAAAGGTGTTGAACTCACTTTCTTGGTTTGGGCCATATTCAAAATGCGAGCCGTGGAGAGTAGTGCGAAAACCCAAGATGATAAAGGTGGTAAGCTCATAGCCTTAATGAATTGAACCATATCCAAATAGGGTTTAGTTTTTCCTTTATCAGAATGAAGAACTTAGATAGTTATGTAGAGTTGATTTTCTACTTCATTATTGAAGTTTTTGAACATTTCAAAAGCTTCATACTTATGTGTCATCAAGTGCACACAATAATAGCGACTGTAATCGTCGGTAACAGTAATGAAGTATCTTTTCACCAATCTTTGTCATTGTCTTAAAAGGACCACATACATCCAAATGAATCATTCCTAATAAGTCTTTTGGTTCACACTTATCAAATGAAACACTTTCATTTGTTTCCAAAAGACCATTCTTTTGAAGTGTTTGAATCCAATTCTTGTTTATGTGACCAAGATGACAATGTCAAAGATAATAATAACTTAAACCGATTTTAAGTTTTTTGGTGCTTAATATGTATAATGAGTTATTATAGGATGAATTATCATGAACCAGTTCATGAATATCATTAAAGGCATATCCTTAAAATGAAATACATCATCCATAAAACTTAATACCATTATATGCAAATTTTAAATCATGACCATATTGTTTAAATAGGAAACATAATTATGTTCCTAGTCAAACTAGGTGCATACAAAAGGTTTTGAGAAAAACTTTCAAACCATTTGTAAGTTTCAAAATATAGTTTCCTTCCTTGAAGCGCACATTTCTTTTGAACCCCTTTGCAACAATTGCATGTATGAGTCTCAGATCCGGTATCCAATACCCATGTGTTGAAGAAATGACATTTAATACAATGTGAATCATGAAAATTGTATTCGAGGTTTGCCTAGCATCCCTCTTATTTTTCAACTCCTTGAGATAGGAGGGACAATTCCCTTTTATTGTCCTCTCTCTCCATGCTCAAAGCATGGATCGTTCTCCTTACATTAGGGTTCATAAGCTTAGGTTATTGAGGTTTCACTTTAACCTTTGCTTTGATGTATTCCTTTCTTTTGGCAATAATTGTCTTAGGATCGAGATTGGCCATTTCTTATAGTCTCCCTCATTGATCGAGAGAATAGGTAGAACCTCTCTACCCATCCCTGCCTCGGTTGCTTTGAGCATTGCGTGAATTTCACCGATGCTCTTGTCCCATCCGTTCATGTTACAGTTTATTATGAATGTCTCAAACCTTTAGTTAGGCAATTAAGGATCAAATCCTTGGCCAACTACTTGAGACAGGACATTTAAGCATCTTGAGGCTATCAATGTGGCTTTTCATCTTAAGAATATATAGATGATATCGATTGGGTTTCTTCCATGTGACATGTATAAAGTGCTTGAACCGTTTTGAAGCAATCTTACTAGTGTTTGTTGAAGGAACATTTCCTTCAACTAAATTATCATGTCATATGCCCTATGATGTTCCAAACCCTTTTGGAGTTCGGGAATCATATTCCTAACATGAGGTAGGAAACTTGCACAGAATCCTTAATGTGCTTAAGCCAATCGTCAAAAGGCCTTAACATCAACAGCGTTGGTTGGTGAGACATGGGATCGTCAAGGACATAGGCCTTTACTAATTTTGATAACGATTCTCAGTGATAGGGTATGGACAGTCGGGGTGGTAGCATTATTGTTTGCGGCCATTCTACAAAATTTACAAAGTTCTTATTAGTATTTCTTAAAATTTTATTTTAATTATTAATACCCTTTTATGTCTCATAGACAATTAATAATTATAATCTAGAATCCAACGTTACATTCAAATAATGGTTAGGTGACCTTTATCCCATTATTTAATTTGACAAGGTAGTCAATATTTGACAATTGCAACCTTTTGCAACTTCTAGCCTTTATGGATCTGTTAAACATCTTATGTTTGGTTGGCATGTTTAATCCCATCAATACATTTGTACACCACGCTTCGGTGACCCTATGCACATGGTTTCCAATTCAAGTCGTCCTACTTACACACACGTGTGAGTTTTCACATACAAGTGGTTAGGTGACCTTTATCCCACAAGTATGTTAGACTCACCTTAAACACACAAGTTCCTTATAAGTGGTTAGGTGACTTTTATCCCGCAAATAGTTCTCAAGTGATTCGAGTGTCGTGTAAAAGGATGGTGTTAAACTTGTTTCAAAAGGGAATTTTGGTTTTCTTTAATTCTAGTTTTGAAAACTCTATATATACCTTTGTAACAACCCCTCCTCGACCCTTACAAAAGATGTGAAAATTTTTCTAAGTTACACGCGTGAAAGTGCTCATGAGCCTGAACAGTGCTCATGAGTCTGAACAGTGCTCATGTGTCTAGGAGTTTGCTGGAAAATGACTAAGTACTAATACGCCTAAACAGGACTCATGAGCCTGAACAGTGCTTATAAGCCTGGAAAATGCCCCCGCGACTAAGTCCTGGTCGTTTCAGCAGCACTAATACGACCGCACAGTGGTCATGAGTCTGAACAGTTGTCTTACGCCTGCACAGTGTCTTACGCCCAAACAGTTGTTATACGCCCAAACAGTTGTTATACGCCCAAACAGTTGTTATAACGCCTAGAATTTTTCCTGTATTTTCGTGTATATATTTAACTCGTGATTATTTTTCCACACTTATTTTATATCTATTATGAATATTTAACAATGTAGAAACTTATTCTTAGATAGAAACAATCATTCGAATGATTATTAGAAACAATTAAAGTGTTTCAACACTTAAACAAAATTCGGATAAATATATCCTTTCACATCTGCGTAGAACAACACACTAATAATAACAATAACAATAGTAAAACAATAATACAAAATAAAATAAATAAAACAATCTGCATGCCGCCCACAATCCACCAACCAAATTAAGACTACGAAATCCACTTCAACACTCCACTTTCGCTCATCTTTCGATACATGCAACCCGCAAATCTTTCATTTTCACTCTTTCAAATTTCTCTCCATCTCTCGGACTCTCTACTCTCTCTTTCTCTCTCTACTAGCTAAAACAAGAAGTTTAGCCTTCTCTCGAAGACCTTGTGCTCATCCTAGCATTCTAACCGGTCAATAGGTAAGTAGCAATGAACTCCCATTTACAAAATAATAACGTTTACACCTCCATCTTGCTCCTAACATCATCCTCACTGTTCTAACAGGAGAATCACAGCCCAAACCTCAACCTTTTTGGAACTCAATCTGCGTACGAGGTATCATTCTTCTAAACCTACGAACCTAAGGTCGATATACAAGGATTCTACCTTGTATATCCTCATATCATGTGTTCAAACCACACATAACCGTATATTTATATATATAAAAACCTTGTAATCAGCCTAAAACAATGAAACAAACGCCCAAAACCATACATATACTTTCTGGAATTAAGGTTACAAACAATATAGTAGTGGTTTGAAGGGTAAATATGATATTTATACTAACGCAAATGGTGTCAAACGCCCGGATTTGATTATGTTGATATAAAAACCGAGACATAAGGTTGAATTTCATTAAGTTAGGACTTAGATTACTTAGACAAATAAGCTTGGATGATTAGGAAGTTCAGCAAGATATGCTAAGGCTGGTATAAAAGTGTTTGGCGACCCGAAATGGGAAAATAACCCAAGAACCGGGCCAAAACGTTAACAACTTAGACTCTAAGAAGTTTCAAGCCTTAGAATAATTATTTTAGAAATAGGAACTAAATTTGGTGAATTTTTGGGTTAATATGTAATTTTTATGAACTAATCAACAAAAGTCGAATTACCCATAACTAGAAATTGTGTTTTAATATCACCAAGTAAAATCTGAGATTTTTGGCTTCTAATAGACTCAAATAGGCTATGCAAAGCTTAAAAATATAATAGGAATCAAAAATGGTAAAAAGACAAACAATGGGGTAGAAAATGTCAATTTTGAAACTTGAGAGGCCAAAAGCGTAAATTCTGCATTTTTGCAGAATTTCAGCAACTTATTGACCAAAAACTAATATGAGACCCATTCATATGACAATAGACTTATAAGAACCATAAGACTTGAAGTACACGTGCTAAAACCTTAACCTTCCTAAAAAGGAAACTTTTGACACGAACATCTAAGAAACAAAGGCATAAATGCTCTCACTATAATTGACACCAAATTATGTTCCTAATAATTTAGGAATCTATAGCTTATTGCTTGAATTATGATTTTAGGGTGCTAAGACTTGAAACTATCTGTTTGTGGAACCTGACCGATATCAAGTGAGTTCTCGTGTCCCCTTTTTAATTACTGTTTTTGGGGAAGAAGCATGCTCTATTTTTGATTGAAACTATATCTGTGATACAAATTATGTTGTGGATTTTCTTTTTATGATGCCTGCTGATACATGAATATCAATCATTAATTCTATCGTGAACTGCTTGCTTTATATGGATAGATCTATTTGGGGAATCCCCCACACACAGTGGCTCCCGTTACAGGGAGGTACCCCACTAAGATCCTGCGGGGTCGTATGTTGTGAACAAGTTATAAAGGATACAAAGGCGGACCATCCGGCAGGTGGGTCTACTGCTATGAGGCTCAGTTCTCCCCTTTGGGGTTAACCGGTTCAACACAACTTTAGAAGAGGCAAGTCGGGGCTGAGTGCAGGGTTGATTGTGACCCACAACAACTTAATAGATACAAAAACTATAAACTTGTGGGCTTTATGAGTCCCTTTTACTTTTATTTCTGAAACTAAAACCACTTGAACTCACCAACTTTTCAGTTGACACACAATTCTTTTGAGCATGTTTCAGGTAACATTTGATGGAAGCCTAGCTTGTTTTGGAAGATGCTTGGACGACCTAGTACCCTGACCTCATGGCATTATGGATTTTACTTAGGACTTTGAGCAGTTTGTAGTGAATGATACTTTAATTATGTACTTTTGACATGAAACAATTAATGTAACCGGGCTAAGCCGTTTAGTCTCGGATTTCATTTTAGTTATTATAATGCCATGTGATTATCTCTACTTGTGTGCTCTTATGATGGTTTGTTTCCGCTACCACATCTCTTGCTAGTCTGTGACGTCCCACCCTCCTTGGGCCCGGGTGTGACAGATTGGTATGAGAGCCACAGGTTGTAGAGAAATCGGTAATACCTTAGTAGACCCTAGGCTACAACCCTGAGACTGTAGGACTGTCCTTGCTTGAGTAAGTATGGGGGTGAGCAGGTTGGATAAATTGATGATTACACTTGATCAACGTAATCATGAATTTATCAGAAGCGTAAATCCCAGCACAAGGCCTAAGTGTGACCTTTGGATTAGATTGACCTGAGGAATACTGTTAACATAGTCAAGGTTAAATTTTAATTGAACTTCTATGAGATACTACTGCTTACTGATGCAATTACTGATATGTACTAACTCTATGATAAACAACTGCCATCACTACTATTACTAGTACTATTACTATGATCATGAGCTGTGGGAAACAAAATTACTCATGACTATTTTTACAGGATAACCATATCATGGCTGAAATAGGTAAGGCACCCGTACATCCAGTTGATGAGACAGCTCCTGTTGGGACAGTGAGGAGGAAGCCACAAACCGAGTACGAGGCATACTTGCAGAGGTGCGGACACCCAGGGTGGCTATCCGCGACTCAGACGACACTGAGCCATCTGAGGAATCGTCACCTACATCACCTGCTAGGAGCCAAACGCGCTCCAACTCGCCACATGTAGTAGCTCCCACTCTCTCACCTATTCCACCCATTAGGAACGGGGGTACCCGTGTAGTTACTCGGCCTAGGAAGAGTACTAGGCTAGGTCCTTCTGTTTCATTTAGGATGCCTCCTCCTCCACCTCCTCATGATAGGACCCCGACACCAGCACCCTCTATGCTAGCACCACCTAGACTTCTACCTTATGATGAGTACTGGATGCCATCTAGGCATAGCATGCATGATGGCCCTAGCGTGTTTGCTGGAGAACAGCACTCCCAGTCTAGCCGGCGGGCTAGTGACTTTGGTCTATCAGACCCTACCTTGAGTAAGATACTGAGGACTATCCAGCGTCATGAGCTGACCTTACAGCACGCCACGCGGACCTCCCAATCTACCCAATTCCAAGAAATGATGGCAACTCACAATGTCCAGCGCCTGGAGCAAGAGCAGAAGAAGAAAAGCTCGGGATGGTTCGGCTGGTTGAAGAAGAAATGGCAGGGGTGATGTAGCTGGTATTAAGGATGCATGGCAGTAGGCTGCCAAAACTATCTGAGAAACACTCTATCTATTTAAGAAACTATTATTATCTATGGGGGTGATGGAACCTTCCAATTTGTGAAACAATGACGCTATCTATTATGTATGATTGACTTATTTTTGGGATTATCTGTGAAGCAATTAATTGATGATGCTAATTTTTGTAGGGCAATGCTATTTGAAAATATGAGAATCCTTGTGATGCATGATTGATATATATATATATATATAAATACTTATCAGTAGTTATCTTTGTATACATTGAATGAAACGTAAGTGCTTGATTAAAGTGTGTAGTAGGAACTATGAGATACAATGTGATGCTAGAAACAAAAACTTATGAGATACTAAACAGACTTACCTATGATACTATCAGAATGCCACCACGACGAGGAATTCGTACGGGAAGGAGAGGTCCTACCCGAGGTAGGAACCAACCACCTACTCCACCAGGAACACCACATGGGGATAATACCCACCAGGAGAATGATGAGAGGATCACCAACCTGGTGGCGCAGCAGATCGCCAATGCAATCCCGACGATCATCGCCCAGATCAACGCCGATCGGGGAAATACCAACGAGACTAACGGAACCAACAACGATGAAGGCAACCGTGAGGAAGCCAAAGATATCAGAAATGGGTGCTCTTACATAACCTTCATAGCTTGCAAGCCAAAGGACTTCTATGGCATCGAGGGTGCAATTGAAACCTATAGATGGTTGGACGAAATTGAAGCTGTGTTGGATATAAGCGAATGCAAGCTGGAGCATATGGTGAGATTTGCTTCTCAATCTCTCAAGGGACCAGCACTTGAATGGTGGAAAACCATCATTCAACCTTGAGGTCGAAATGCTATTGGTAGGATGAACTGGTCTGAATTTAGGGAGCTAATCACTGGCAAGTACTGCCCGATCAACCAGCTGGAGAGACTAGAGGCCGAATTTCTGAATCTGGAGATGAAAGGCCCGAATTACACTGAGTACATCAACCGATTCCTTGCGTTGTCCCGACTGGTACCACACTTAATGATGCCCGAGTCCAAGGGCATAGCCCGTTTCATCTGGGGGTTACACCCAAGGGTAAGGGGCATGGTTAGGTCTTCCAGGCCTACTACTCTACAGGCGGCAGTCGACATTACCAGTAGTCTGACCGATAACCTAGTGAGAGCTGGATGGATTGAGCTCGAGGAAACTGAGGATAAGAAGAAGGCAGTGGAAGAAAGGAGGAAGTGGTTTGATACCAAAAAGGTGGTCGGCAGCAGTAGTGGTTCAAGCAAGCGACCTGGAGAAGAGGCAAAGCGAAATGACCATGGCAGGAAGACTAGGAGGTTGTACCAGGGCACAAGCCCCTTCTGCGATAAATGCAAGGTTCATCACCAGGGGGAGTGCAATCCCATGCCGTGTTTTCGGTGCAAACGACATGGTCACTTGATTAAGGATTGCACCTTTAAGCCTGGAAAGCAATGCTATGAGTGCGGAGACCCAGGGCATATGAGGAACAAATGCCCCAAGCTAGCTAAGGACAAAGACACTCGACCTAACAAGCCCACGGGAAGAGCGTTTATGATGGATCCAAATGGTGCCCGTAAAGAACCCGACGTGGTGAACGGTACGTTTCTCGTAAACAATCATCCCGCTACTGTGCTATTTGATACTGGAGCAACCGCCAGTTTTATTTCGACTACTTTTAGGTCTTTGATTGATTTGACTGCTTGCACCTTGACTGAAACATACACCGTAGAACTAGTTGACGGTAATATAATAGAAACTAACGAAATCATCAAAGATTGCAAGTTGATTCTAGAGGGTAATTCCTTTGATATAGATTTGATGCCTATTAAGTTAGGAGGTTTTGATGTAGTGGTAGGAATGGATTGGCTGGCTAAAAATAGGGCTGAAATTATATGTGATGAGGCTTGCTTAAGATACCCATAGCCAGTGGAGAGATGCTAGCAGTCCATGGGGAAAGAAACCACCCACTGTGTCCTATAATATCCCACCTGAAGGCTACCCAAAGCCTTAAGAAATGACACGAAGCCTTTATACTATATGTGATGAAGGCCAAAGAGGAAAGGAGGATTAAAGACATACCTGTGGTATCTGAATACCTGGAAGTATTTCCAGAAGACATACCAGGACTCCCTCCAGCCCGACAAGTCGAATTTCAGATTGACCTACTACCTGGCGCCGCACCGGTGGCCAAAGCTCCTTACCAACTAGCTCCGCCCGAAATGAAGGAGCTGATGCTACAAATCCAAGAGTTGCTTGACAAAGGGTTCATACGACCCAGCGTCTCGCCTTGGGGTGCTCCGGTGCTATTTGTTAAAAAGAAGGACGGAACGCTACGAATGTGTATCGACTATAGGGAACTGAACAAGCTTACCGTAAAGAACCGGTACCCTCTTCCTAGAATTGACGACCTATTCGATAAATTGCAGGGAGCAAACTACTTCTCAAAAATCGACCTGCGATCGGGGTACCACCAACTAAAGATAAAGGAAGAGGACGTTCCGAAAACAGCTTTCAAAACCCGATATGGTCACTACGAATACCTAGTCACGCCTTTTGGGTTGACTAACGCACCCGCAGCGTTCATGGATCTCATGAACCGTGTGTGCCATCCGTACTTAGACAAGTTCGTGATCGTTTTTATCGATGATATTTTGATCTACTCTCGGAGCAAAGAAGAACCCGAGAAACATCTTCGGATAATTCTCGATCTACTCAAGAATGAGCAATTATACGCAAAGTTCTCCAAATGTGAGTTTCGGATGCGTGAAATTCAGTTTCTCGGTCACATAGTGAACAAGGTTGGAATCCAGGTGGATCCATCAAAGATAGAGGCTATTAAGAACTGGAAAGTCCCCAAAACTCCTACCGAGATCAGGCAATTTCTTGGTTTGGCTGGCTACTATAGGACGTTTATCAAGGATTTCTCTCGAACAGTGCAGCCTCTAACCATGTTAACCAAGAAGGATGTGACCTATGAATGGGGACAGGAACAAGATGAAGCCTTTAATCTACTAAAGGAGAAACTATGTAGCGCGCCTATCCTTACCCTACCCAAGGGAACCGATGACTTCATAGTCTATTGTGACGCCTCACGTCAAGGGTTTGGCTGCGTGTTAATGCAGCGGGAGAAGGTGATCGCGTATGCATCCAGATTGCTGAACGAGCACGAAAGGAATTATACGACACATGATTTGGAACTGGGTGCCGTGGTGTTTGCACTCAAAATATGGAGACACTACCTTTATGGTACTAAGTGTGTCATCTATACTGATCATAAAAGCCTGCAGCATATCCTCAACCAGAAAATGTTGAACATGCGCCAAAGAAGATGGGTAGAGTTACTAAGCGATTACGAATGTGAGATCCGCTACCATCCTGGCAAGGCAAATGTGGTAGCTGATGCCTTGAGTAGAAAGGAACGGGAGAAACCTCTTCGCGTTCGTGCTCTGAGGATGAGCGTATACACTAGCCTCGTTGCTAGGATCAAGGAAGCACAAAGGCAAGCTTTTAATGAGAATAACCTGATGGGTGAGATGTTAACAGGGATGGAAAAGCGTTTCGAAATGGACAATGATGGGCTATACAAATGCGAATAAAGGACGTGGATACCTAATCATTGTGGGGTTAGGACTATAGTCCTAGACGAAGCTCACAAGTCTAGATATTCGATTCACCCGGGGAGTGATAAGATGTATCAGGACTTAAAGGCACTATTTTGGTGGCCTGGATTAAAGAAATCTATCGCCACCTATGTGAGCAAATGTTTAACCTGTGCAATGGTAAAGGCTGAAAACCAGAAACCATCAGGGACTTTACAGCAGCCCGAAATCCCGACATGGAAATGGGATAACATTACCATGGATTTTGTCACAAAACTACCTAGAACGTCTCGCGGTCACGATACTATTTGGGTAGTTATGGACAGGCTTACCAAATCAGCCCATTTCTTACCAATTCGAGAAGACTATGAGATGTCAAAGTTAGCCCGAATATACATCGATGAAATAGTGACTCGGCATGGAGTGCCGCTCTCGATCATCTCTGATCGTGATAGTCGATTCATGTCGCGATTCTGGAGGTCTCTCCAACAAGCTTTAGGGACTCGTCTTGATATAAGCACAGCATATCACCCTCAAACCGACGGGCAGAGTGAAAGAACTATCCAGACCTTGGAAGACATGCTGAGAGCGTGCGTGATCGACTTTGGTGGAAGCTAGGATCGCCACCTCCCACTAGTGGAATTCTCCTATAATAATAGTTACCACGCCAGCATAAAAGCTGCCCCATATGAAGCCTTATACGACAGGAAATGTCGGTCGCCATTGAGTTGGAATGAGATAGGTGACAGCCAAGTGATGGGACCCGATATTGTGATGGAGACCACTGAGAAAATAGCAAAGATTAAGGAACGACTGAAAACAGCCAGAGACCGTCAAAAGAAGTATGCGGACAGGAGACGAAAACCTCTTGAATTTCAAGTAGGCGATAAAGTGATGTTGAAGGTCGCGCCATGGAAAGGAGCTGTGAGATTTGGCAAGAAGGGCAAGCTAAGCCCAAGGTATATTGGACCGTTTGAAATACTGGCAAGAGCTGGTCCGGTGGCATACCAGCTCAAACTACCTGAGGAGCTGAGCTACATACATAACACTTTCCATGTGTCAAATTGGAAGAAGTGTCTGGTTGACAAAACCTTGGAATTGCTATTGAAAGAAGCAAAAATAAATGACAAATTGAACTTTGTTGAGGAACCCATAGAGATTGCTGGCCGATTGGTTCAGAGACTTAGGCGAAGTTGCATACCCAAGGTGAAGGTACGATGGAACTCTAAACGATGACCTGAGTTTACATGGGAGCGGGAAGATGAGATGAGAAGCCAATATCCATGCCTCTTCAAACCCAACCGTTCAGAGACTCAACAGAAACAAAAATTTCGGGATGAAATTTTCTAAACGGTGGGAGAATGTAACAACCCCTCCTTGACCCTTACAAAAGATGTGAAAATTTTTCTAAGTTATACGCGTGAACAGTGCTCATGAGCCTGAACAGTGCTCATGAGTCTGAACAGTGCATATATTATGATTAGAACACACACA
Organism: Flaveria linearis; assembly: GCA_024085815.1. Lineage (NCBI taxonomy): Eukaryota > Viridiplantae > Streptophyta > Magnoliopsida > Asterales > Asteraceae > Flaveria > Flaveria linearis. The sequence goes on along the minus strand of CM044009.1, from coordinate 41,929,023 downwards.
TGCATGTGTGTTTCCACTAACTCAACATTCCCTTGAAGCACACACACATGCATGTAGGATTCTATGTGCCCAAGACACTTAGAATATTGATGTGGTTAGTACGTTACGATCCAAGTCGGGTTATACCCAATAACAAGCTTGGCAAAAACCAATTAATATTTAATCGATGATATGATCATGCAATTAAATATTTACACCAATTTAGAAAATGGGTTTTCTAAATAAGTTGCATATGAGATGGAACAATTTATTAGGATATTTTGTTCAATAATATTATTTGAAGTGTTATTTAAATTAGTTGTATAACACCAAATAATAATGAGAGTATACTACTTATACAATTAAATGGTTAATTGTTACAAGGCTAGACATGTGTGTGTATGTTTAATCAAAAAAAAAAAAGAAAGAAACTTCTTTTATTTGGGCATGAAACCGTCCACTCGCTTGCATGTGTGAGAGGTTTCTTTTTCTTTTGATTCTCTTGGTAAGACCAAGCACATGCATCCTCCACTAATGCCTTTGGGAAGAACAAGCACATGCAATTGTGTCTCCTCTAAGTTATCTATTATACTCTCACACTCATGACATAACATGGAATGCAAGACACAAAAAATTTTCAGCTCTATCCCTCTTTTTCTCTCCCAAGATCCCACGGTTTTGCAAGCTGAAAATGAGGGTTTTTTCAGCAAGACACAAGAGAGGTTCTTGCACTCCATGATGATGATTCTCATACACATGCAAACAACAACTTGAACACTCTCTTCTCCTTCACAAAGGCCATGGTTTTGTTCAGCAGAAAAGAGGGTTTTCTGCAGAAAATTGAGGGTTTTTGATGTTGTTCTTGGTGTATTCTACCTAACAAGAAGGTGTGTTTGCAAGGAGCTTGGGGTATACTAGCTTGAGGACTTCTATCCTTGAAGTCTTGGCTGCATTTTGGGCATCTCCATCTTCATCAAACATCCTTTTTAGTCGACTTTATGCTGCTGCAGTAATGTAGTTTCACAGCTCTATGAAGCTGTGATTTTATGTAGTTTTACATGAGTTAATAGCTTGTTCATTCACGTATTAAAGATCCTTTTGATTTGGGTTTGTTCTATACACTTGTATGGTCACTAAAGAACATATTTTTCAGCTTCAAAATCGGTTTTAAAGCTATATATATCCGCTGCGTTTTCTGAAAGTTTAAAAGGTTAAACTTGTTGTAAATCCTCTGAAAATCTCCCAAGAACAATAACACACGATCTCAATCTTGTGAACGCGGAATATAAACAAGATTGGAGTAGAAAAGAAGATTGGATTGAACAATAAATGCTTTTGCGATTGAAACAAACAACCTATTACAGGTCTTGTGCGATTTCGCACAGATATGTATGATTATCAATTAAAAGCTTAATTACAAAACGAAATCTAGCTATTTATACTAAACACATGGTTCTCGCGCGAGATGCCTTTCGCGCGGCCTTGGCTTTCGTGTGGCAGCTGTTCTCGCGTGGAGGCTTGTCTCGCATGGGCTGCTTCTCGCGTGACTTATTCCTGTCGCGTGGATTCTTGCTTTCGCATATGATGTTTTGCCGAGCCTTGATTTGTCTTCTACAATCTCCCCCTAGGCTCGGTGAAACATAATCAATCAAAGTCAACATTTGCCTTCTTGTAAGATCCAGCATAGGCATACCATTTATTTCTCAGGATCCGGTCAATCATCCATACGTACTGGCAAGATAGAAAATAAACAACTCATCAGCTGAGATAGGGCAGTGTAACAGCTTGAATAAGTCGTCTTTGCCAAACTTCATTAAGTCTGCTGGATCAATGATTCGATAAGACCTGTCTATACATTTGATCACAGCGTGACCGGAATCCTTTTCACATCTCCAGGATAGAAGTTGCTTCAAAGAGTTGGGAGGAACTGGAGCATGCACAGGGACTTTTCTGATAAATTTGGGATGTTGATAGACTCGTATCTTCATTGGAGCTTTAGTATTTTCATCAATTCGTGTTGAGTCATCAATCAACTTTGATTTTGCAGTCTTAAAGTCTTTGAAATTTGTGCGCATCTCCCTTCTTATCATGGATCTCATGAGCTCAGCTTCACTGTAATTACTCTCATTGAAGAATGGAGCTTTGCCCATGGAGTATAAATCAGCAGCACGTAAAGTATGAAAGTCTTGAGTGCTCTTTAGATAATCAATCTCTCCATTTCTTCTCTTTATAACATACATCCTTTTCTCACCATCATAAGCCCAGCTAATAACGTGAGACATTTCACCATACTTCTGTTTTGGCTTTGAGATAAACAGAAAATGTGCTTCAGTAGGTGGTGGTGGTGCTTTGAACTGTAAACCTCCTCTAGTGTATAGGGCAATCTGACCAGTAGTATTTGTGTTTATAGCATCAGTAGGAGTTTAACCACTCACAGTCTCATTGGGAATTTCACCTTCTTCAAGATTGATGTCTTTGAAAAGCTCTTGAAGGTTGTTCCCAAAAATGTCTGTATACTCATTCTGCTCTTCCAGATCATCAAAAATATCAAGTTCTTCTTCAATAGTTTCAGATGAAGTTTGTTGAAAAGAATATAATTCCTTTTCATACACACTTTCTGTGGCAGGGTCCAATGGATCATATCCTTCTGGATCACTAACACTTGGTCTATCGACATTGTCAGTGTTAGTCTCTCCAGTAGGACTTGAAGGAGAACCTGTAACATTACCTCCATCATTATCATCTCCATCATCATTATTACCATCATCACTTCCATCATCTCCACCATCATCATCATCACCATCATTTCCACCATCGTCATCATCATTATCATCATCATTTTCACCTTCATCCTCATCATCATCATCTTCATTATCATCAGAATCAGCATAATCAACTAACTCTTCATCCTCCCGTTCATCAACAATAGGCATAGAAATCATGTGTTCCGGCTCAACGAATGCTGTAGATGTGTAAACTTCGGTGATAGGTACTTCAGATGAAACAGGAACATCTTCAGTAGTGCTACCACTTTGCTGTACAGTAGATGCTTGTGCTTCGTTGACCGTTTCCTTCTCAGGAACAGTATCAGTAGGAGGTGGACTTGGAGAGCGTCTACTTGATTCACCAATTACTGTAGTAGACCTTATGATAGGAGGCTGATGAAAGTAAGTCTGAGAAATGAATTCTCTCAGCTCGTTCAGTTGCCTCTCCAATCCAGAAGTGTAGTCAAACATGTTTTTCATTTGTTGCTCAAGAGATGCTAATCTTGTATCTTTGATAGCTGAGTCAAGATGAATCATGTTGATCAGATTTGTCTTTTCATCATTGCCTTTCTTTAACTCAGCAATCAATTTCATATTCTCAAAATTCTCTTTCTCCAGGTTCTTTATTCTTTCTTCCAACGTGATAGAACCTGGAGTGCTTGTTGATTCCTCTCTCCTCTGAAACTCAGGAGGAGTATTCAAGAGTGTATCTACATCAAACTCTAGATTTTCTTGATGAGGTGGTGTAGAGAAACCTGAGCCAGAAATATTAGCTGCTCCAGAAACAGGAACTGTTTCTGTTTCAGGAGCAGAAGAAGTCACATTTGCTGACTGATCTTGCTCTGTCTCGGTGACGACCACATGAGTCCGTGGTCTTCTGGGTACAATACCTCGTCCTCTCTTTCTAACTGGATAATCTCTCCTTCTAGCCATTCGTTTTCTTCGTGAGGAGGTATTTGGTGATTCTTCAGGGACATAATCAGTATCCCTGTCTTCCTCATTTGGTCGAGATGATGTTGGAGTAGAAGGGGTTGGATCAGTTTGGATCACATAGGGAACATTCCCTATTTGATCACTAGCAGTCTCGGAACTGGAAGCAGAATGAACAACTTCTTCCATTCCTCCTTCACGTGTAGGCTCATCTTCAAAAAGCTTCTCAATCTCTTCATCAATATTATCTCTAGTAGTAGAAGTAGAAGCACCAGTCTGTGCATCATCAGCATGAACACCTTCATTAAACTCATCAACATGTTCATCAATCTCAGAAAATTTGCCTATCTTCGCAAAACTTTCACCAGAGCATTTGTTTCCTCTGGCTCCAGTAAGATGAGTAAAAATCTCCTTCTTGATTGTCTGAACAACGTATTTAGGAGATCTCTGAGTGGCAAGCTCAGGAAATGCATCATTGATGATCAGCTGAATGAATCTGGGATACATGATAAACTTTCTCCCTGGATTGGCCGTAGCGTTTTTCACCATCTCTTGAAATATAACTCCAGAAATGCTGAATGGAATATCATCCACCAGAGAAACCAATAACGATCCAAACACAGCACTAAGGCTATCCATTCCAGCCTTCAAATTACTCAAACAGTGAATTACCACATGAAATAAATATTTCCAGTATGGTGGTAACCACTTCTTCTCCAAACTTGGATATCTATACTCATAACCCATCCGAGATAGACAATCCATAACAACTTCATCATCTAATCTTGTTGGTGCTCCCTCTTGGTCATTAAACAGAAGAACTCTGTTTAGTATGGCTTGAGAAACTATCACCCTTTTATCCTTTACAGTGGCTGTGATAATCTGGTTTCCAGCTTCGTCCTTTTCTAGAGCAGCAGTGCTCCAGAAAGAATCTATCAATTCGGAATAGATGGCTGGATCAGCAGAAATAGAATAAACAATCCTTGAGTTTTTTAGCCCCTCAATCATAGAAGAAAATAATTCTTTTCCTTCCGGAACCTCATCCAAATATGCAACACAATTATGATTCTTGTTAAAGATCATTTGTGCCATCTGCATTGTCAAATAAGATCAAGATTAGAACACGCAGAATATAACTTAATTATGCATATAATTGCAACACTTAGAACACAATTTATACTTACAAAATTTCATCACTTGTTAACAATTAATCATCTCAAATTTTAGTCACAAGTGTATACAAGTAATTCACTTAAGATTTTATCAACAAAAATGTTTATTAAGTGAAAACAAGTTGTAATTGATAAGTCCATTTGAGACAACAACAACAACACTTAGAAACAATGTCAACAATTTTCTGTTATGCGAAAAATCAACACTTGCAAAAATGAACAAGAGCGACAAATGTTAATGCGAAAACACATTTTACGTGACAAAACTGTCAATGCGAAAACTAAATTTGTGCGACAAATACAATTCATGCGACAGCACTGTTTTATGCGAAAGTAGTGTTCACATGAAATTACTTTGCGAAAACTTAGTTTAAGCAAAAACTTGTATGTCATGCGAAAACAAGACTCACGCGAGAACAAGGTTCACGCGACAAATCCATTTTTCGCGTCTGTTCAGATTCTAGTGCGATTCGCACAACTCAAAGTTCAAATTAGCAGTTCACAAATCGATTTTAATCAATGAAGTTTAATCTATAGCTGTCGCCTAAGACTATAATATTGATTTCATCTTTCAATTTCATCATTTAAGTCCTTTTACTAAGATTTTAAATTCAAGTTGTTAGGTTCCCCTTAACATTATACTTCTACAGTAATCAAGACAAATCATTTATACCTTCAAAATCACACTATGCACGTACTAGAATGAGATGTGAATCAAAATAACAGAATAAGAGTGATTTGGTGTATGCGAGAGGAGATTTCGGATTGTGAGCGAAAAGGGTTTTCGGGTAGCTTCTGTGCGAAATGTGATTTGGTCTTGAACAGTGTGAACTTTATATCCCTGACAAGTCACGCGACATGGACTTTCGCATGTCATTTGATTTCGCGTGACTTTCCTTTCTCGCACGCGATGAAAGATTTTTCAAAGTTTTCAAATTTTTCAATTTTTAAACTTTTACAAACCTTTACACAACTTTCAATCCTTTTATTTTCAATGAATTAATTCAACATAAAATGTTATTTACCAAGTGACCAATTAATTTAATGAATCTTCATTGTTCAAAAATTTTCTTGTTATTTATTTGTCCTAAAAATAAAAATAAAACACTATAAAAGTGAAATAAAAATAAACACTTACAAACACAATAACAAAAGAATGAAAACAATTAAAGAATCAAGATCGGATTTGCTTGTTTTGTATAAATTTTCATAATGAGATCATATAGTTCTTTTGTCAAGATAAGACTCTGTCCGGCTTTATTTAAAATAACTGGTTAAGTTGATTGTCAATATCTGTTGTCCACTTTAAACTTACACTTCATGTTTTACTCAGAAACATAATGAGTGATATATATCATGTTTTGTGTTGATTTAATTTATGTCAGTGGATCCCACAATCAGAACTTCTGTAAAGTAATTATTATCCTTCAAGACACTATTGAGATTTTTCAAGTCACCCCAATTTGACTTAAACCATGCATTAATGATCAGTGATACCATTTATTGTAATCCTAAATATAACTATTTGAGCATAACTAGCCTGAGAAATATTTCTTAACCCGGAATATTAACAAGTTTAAGGACTTACTGACAGCCATCCGGACTTACGTCTGCCCTCTCAAGATGTTTAGGACTTACAAGCCATTCGGACTTACATGCCCCATCTCTCGATTTTGCCTTCCAAAGTTAAGAACTATTCTCAAAATCAGAAAATATATACCATATAGTATGTATGTCATTTTAGACATATCTTTTGATTTGTTGTGCCTCTTGGCATCTTATATCCTATATGGCCTTTTCCTTTTGGCATCTTTTTGCTCAATTATTTTCTTTTTGTATTTTTCTCTTTTTGTTTCTTTTTGTATTTTTATCTTTTGTATATATATATATAGTTATGATAATCACTGAATCAATCATATACAGGCTTGAGTATGACAAGATTATATCTCTCAGTCTGTGTTAGAACATTTTTGGCACAGAATCCTGATATGTTCCCCACTAAATCATATTTCTTTAATTCAAGTGTAATCACTCAATTATGATCTTTTCATTTCTGAAAGCAAAGCCTATCAACATATCAAACATAATCCAAGTGTATTCGTATTTAAGCCTTTGAAAGTACTTATACTCGTTTTGAACTTTGTAATATCACTTCTCATTTAAGCATGAAAATTTCTTCTTTTCGATTTTGGCAATCCTTAGATCTTAACTCCCCCTAAGACCAAAAATATTTTTCAGAATTTGTTGTTCTAATTTTCTCCCCCTAAAATTGTGATTGTTCTTTTAATAAAAAGAAACAATTGCAATTTTATCCTAAAAAAAATAATGAAAAATCTTTTGTGAAGATTCATTAAACCAATTTATCCAAAGTTAATCATTCCCAATGATTGCACAAGGAAATCAAATCGAGAATGATCAAACGCCTTAGTAAATAAGTCAGCGATATTTTCAGTTGACGGCACTTGTTTTAGGTGAATAAGTTTACGATCAAAACAATCGCGGATAAAATGGATGCGGATGTCAATGTGTTTAGTTTTTGAGTGTTGAATGGGATTTTTCACGATGTTTAAAACTGCCGTGTTATCACACCAAATTGGTGTGTTATAAATGTTGAGACCATAATCGAGAAGTTGTTGCTGAATCCAGACAAGCTGGGAACAACAACTCGAAGCAGCCACATATTCAGCTTCGGCAGTGGATGTGGATACAGTGTTCTGCTTTTTACACTGCCAAGAAATGAGTCGATTACCCAAGAATTGACATCCTCCTGTGGTCGATTTCCTGTCTAAGTTACAACCACCATAATCACTGTCAGTATAAGCAAATAAATTGAAATCGGAATTTCGAGGATACCAAAGACCAAGTTTAGGTTGACCCTTGAGATACTTGAAAATCCGCTTGACAGCTTTCATGTGTGATTCTTTTGGATCACTTTGATAGCGGGCACACTGACAAACAGTGAACATGACATCCGGCCTGCTTGCAGTGAGATACATGAGGGAACCAATCATCGATCTGTAAAGATGTTGATCAACTGATTCTCCTAATGGATCCGGAGTAAGAGTAGGACGAGAAGCCATAGGAGTTGGAGCTACTTTGGAATCTTGAAACTTGTATTTCTCAGGAATTGTTTGAACATATTTTTCTTGATGAATGAGAATACCTGTCTCAGATTGAGTAACCTGAATACCTAAGAAAAATGAAATTTCCCCAAGGGAACTCATTTCAAATTTCTTCTTCATCACTTCTTCGAACTCCGTGCACATACTATCATTTGTGGAACCAAAAATAATATCATCGACATAGATTTGAACCAAAATAATATCATCCCCTGATTTTCGTATGAATAAGGTTTGATCAATTGCACCTCTTGAATAACCATTTGCAAGCAGATGTTCAGTCAGAGTTGCATACCAAGCACGAGGTGCTTGATGTAATCCATATAGCGCCTTATCCAACTTATATACATAGTCAGGATGATCTGGATCTTCAAATCCAGGAGGCTGACAAACATAGGTTTCTTCCTTCATTTCTCCGTATAAAAATGCAGTTTTAACATCCATCTGGTACACCTTGAAGTTCATGTATGAAGCAAAGGCTAAGAATATGCGTATTGCTTCTAGTCTTGCAACTGGAGCATACACTTCTTCATAGTCCAATCCTTCAACTTGATAAAATCCCTGCACGACAAGACGTGCTTTATTCCGAACTATAACACCTTTGTCATCCGTCTTGTTTCTAAAAATCCACTTTGTTCCAATCGGAAGCTTATCCTTTGGAAGTTCAACAAGATGCCAAACATTGAGTTTCTTGAATTGCATCAACTCATCTTGCATTGCTTCTATCCAGCTGTTTTCTTTGAGTGCCATTTCCACATTCTTGGGCACTATTTGTGATAGAAAGCAAGCATATAGACATGTGTTGATTGCCCCTGATTGACTTCTGGTAATTACACCTTCGTGCAACGGACCAATGATTGCCTCAGTGGGATGAGTTTTATGTATTCTCAATTGAGGAATCTCATCTGCAACCATTCCATCTTCCAAATTTGTAATATGTTCAACATTATCATGAGCTTCTTTAGAGTGTTGAGATTGATACATAATAGTTTCTTCAAGTGTGTCATCTGAAACATGAGTTTCAGAAGCAGTAGACACATTTGGAGATTCTTCAAATGGAACTTGAATGATTTCTATTGGTGTATGTATAGTCTCTGACGAAGATGAAGATAATGGAGAACTTAAAGATTCTTCCAAATCCTGAGTAGAAATTTGTTCTGAAGAAACATCTAATGACTCAGAACATGCAGATACAGGTACAAAATTTGTAGGAATATCTTTGGATGATGAAGCACCAGCAGAATCATCAGATATCAAAGATGAAAGATCCTCAATGATTTTATTGTCCAAGGAGATTGCTTGTGAAGTAGAATCTGCAGATGAAGGTTTAGAAATTTTAAAATTTATGAACAAAGATTCATAATCATAAACCCATGAAGAAGCTGAACCTGCATCAGTTATGTTAAGCTCGTGCCAATCAATGTTATATGACTCGACTATTTGTCTAGTTCTTTTATTATAAACACGATATGCTACTTTATTGGCAGCATATCCCACAAAGTAACATTCATCCGCCTTTTCAGAAAATTTTGAAGATGATTCAGTTGTATGCAATAAAGTACAACAACAACCAAAGGCTTTAAAATATTTAACTTTGGGTTTGTGTTTATAAAATATTTCATAAGGAGTCTTATTTAATCTTTTGTTGATTAAAGCACGATTTTGAACATAACATGCAGTATTTACTGCTTCTGCTCAAAAGAACAAAGGTAATTTGGCAGCAGAGATCATCGTTCTAGCAGCTTCAATCAATGTTCTATTTCTTCTTTCTGCAACTCCATTCTGTTGTGGAGTGCCGGCAGCACTGAATTGTCTGGCAATTCCCTTGGATTCACAAAACTCATTCAGAGTTTGATTGCAAAACTCTGTTCCGTTGTCACTTCTGATGCATTTTACCTTTTTCTCAGTCTGATTCTCCACCAAAGTAATGAACTTGATCAAGAGGTGTGGAGTTTCATCCTTAGATGCTAAGAAAAACACCCAAGTAAATCTAGAAAAGTCATCAGTAACAACCAGACAGTAAGATCTTCGACCCAAGCTTAAAACACTTACTGGACCAAAAAGATCCATGTGTAAGAGTTGTAAGATTGATTCGACTGAGTTGTGTGCAACAGGTTTGTGAGGAAGTTTATGTTGTTTACCCTTTGAACATGACAAACAATGTTCATTTAAATGAAATTCTTTTTCGGGTAAACCAATAACATGATTTCCACGTACAAGTTTATTCATGTTTTTAAGATTAACATGTCCTAATCGACTATGCCATAACATGGAATCATTCTCCGAGGCTTTGGATAGTAAGCACGAAGCAGTTACCAAAGAACTAGAACAATGCATATCAAGAAGATATGTATCATTGTCTCTCGGAGTCCTCATCAAAATCCATTCATCAGGAACAACAAAACCTGGTTTTAAAATTAAGCATTCTTTGTTAGTAAAGTGTGTAGAATATTGTTTGTCACAGATTTGAGACACACTTAGCAGGTTATGTTTTAATTCCTCAACAAAATTAACATTTTCAAAACTTAGGACGCCGTTTGTAACTGTACCACGTTTAGTAATTCGTCCTCCTCTATCTCCTGCAAATATCACTCTCCCTCCGTTGTATGATTGCACATCTTGTAGTAATGATAAGTTACCCGTCATGTGTCTTGAACAACCGCTATCTACATGCCATAGACTTTCAGTAGTCTTTTGCGGTTGTCCCTGTATGCGTAACAAAACTACTTAGATTTTGGTACCCAAGTCAAGCAAGACTTGAGCACATTCTGAGTTGCAGCAAGACAAAATGATTTGAGAGTATTATATTTGTTTTGTACATCATTCTTTTCATTTAAGTTTTTGATCTTGACATTTGCCTTTACATCATTAGTCAAATTCTTATCCCTTTTGATATTAAAATCATTAACAATTGTAGATTTCATATTATTTGAAAATTTTCCACGAGTAAAAAATAGTTTTCTATTATGAGAAATAGAATTATGAAATCTTTGTTTACTTAATGATTTTTGTCTAAAAGGACAATTATTTGCCAAATGATTTGTGTTTCCACACTGAAAGCATCGCTTTTGTTGTGTGTGGAAAACAAACTGTGGATGACAATTATGAAAATTGTCATAAAAACTAAAGTCAGATTGACTAGGTTTAACTTTCTCCACAGTCTCTCGAATCTTTGTCTCGTTTGACAATTGCAAATTCATCTTTTGCAGATTCGAGGAAATTGATGAATTATGACCACTTTGGATTGTAGATTTGGCAGTTTTGACTTTTGGAATTGGTGGTGTTGAAACAGGAACAGTCTTTGATTCCGCTTTAGTAGGACCAGACTTTGAATTTGCTGGATGAGGACCAGGCTTAGATATACGGATTGGTGCTGGAGAAGGACCAGGCTTTTGAATGTTCAGATTAAATGCAAAAGAATCATTCACATGCAAATCTGGGCTACATACATCTTGATTCACAAGGTTAGCATTATAATGTAGTTTATTTTTAAAGAATCGAGAATTCGTTTCTTTAAAAATATGTTCTTCATTTTCAACTGTCCCTTTTGAAACAAATCTATTCTTAAAATCCTTTTCCATTCTTTCTTTCTGATTTACCCTTTGATTTGCATTCAAATTATAATTGCTATTTGATTTCAACTCATTCAAAACGACATTCTTTTCATTTCCTGACAATTTTGTTTACAAGCTGATTGTGAAACGTTTACATTTTTATTTTTCAAACATTCATTCTCATTCTCTTCCTCACTCTCACTTTCCCAATCTTCAACCAACCCATCCACCTTCATTTTATCTGCAAAAAGATTTTCAGGTGATTGTTTAGGTTTGGGTACTATGATAGGATCAACAGATAAATTTATTTTGACAGAAGGTTTTAAGTCTTTAGATGGAGAAAATCCAATTCCATAGACCATATCAGAATCACAAATGTTATCAGATGATGGTAAACATGAGTAATCATGATTAATTGGAGGAGCAATGTTAGAAAATCCAACACCACACTTTCCTCCTTTGATCTTCTGAGTCATTTGTGACTTGATTATTCCTTCAACCATTGTTGATGAAAGTTCAAATTTCTCAACAGTCAATTTAACCGTGGCTAATTCACTATTGAGTCGATTAATTTCTAGAGCGAGTTCATTGTTTCTATTTGTCAAGTCATTATTAGTACATTCTTTATCATGAAGATTTAATTTCAAATTATATATTGTTTTGTTTAAACCTTCAAGTTTTTCTTTAAAAATTCTTTCATTTGACTTGTGTTTGCTAGCTTGATATTGAAGTTTTTCAACTTCCATTATCAGGCTTTCATTGTGAACTCTGTATCTTTGAACTTTCTCAATGCATGTATTTTTACATAGACTATCATATACCTTTGGTTCAGAAGTTTCCCCTTCTGTTTTCTCTGTCTTCTTGACCATGAATGCTTTCATTTTTTCAGCTGGTTCTTCCACTGGAGCACTAGCAACAGTCTTTGGATCAATGCATGGACTTTTGACTGTGAGCTCAACAGTGTATTCATCATTCACACTTTCTTCTTCAGCAACCTTTTCAACCTGATCTTCCTTCACAACATTCTCCTTATCTTCTACCACTTTCTCATCCTCTATTTCAACTTTCTCCTTCTCATCTTCCACCGTGGCAAACAAACCCTCCAACAAATCATCAGACACGAATTCAGCAAACAAATTTTCTTCCTCTTCTGGTTCTGGAACAATCTTAGCAACAAAAGCAGTAGACAAATGTAAATCAAGAGCCTCCATTTGATCAGACCAGTCATATTCAGCATTAGTTTGAGAAACTAGTGCTTTAGTACCACCAGAAGTACTTGCTTTATCCTTCTTTGGCTCTATCTCCACAGTCACCATCTTCTTCGGGCCTTCATTTTGACCAGTTTTTGGTTCAGTACACTCTCTGGCGAAATGACCTGGTTTGTCACAGTTGTAACACCTCAGGTTAGATTTATCAAAACCAATTTTGCTAGAATTGTTTACGCCAAACATTTTCCTCCCAGTTCTTCTAGCAAAATTCTTCGCCCTATAAACTACCATGGCCATTTGATACTTGATGTCATTCTCTTCAACATCATCCGGATTAACTTGTTGAAGATCATCAACAAGAACATTAGGAGCAGTAAGTCTTCCGGCCATGAAAGCTTCATAACTCGACATGAAAGTGGTGAAAAGAGCAAGATGCTCCTCAGCAATCTGAACAGTTTGTTTTGATGGACTAGTGGTAGCAACATAAGCATGTTGACCACTCTGAGAATCTTGAGATTGAGAGATTTGTTGATGGATGATGGGGGAATAATGTTGAGCAGCTGGAACATGAACTTGATGGTTTACTGCTGGTTGAATAAAAGAAGATGCTGCACTTCCAGATTGTTGTTGCTGACACATCTGCGTATAACTGACATAGTAATTCGGATTACTAGCCATCTTTGCATATAGAGCAGTTCCTTCAGCACCCAGAGAACTGAGATGATTAGCAGCTCGCTGCTTATCATCCATAGCATAAGACTTGATTGTTGAGATGAGATCAGTCAACTGTAGAGTATACAAGTCTTTGGTTCTCTTTATCAAAGTACAGTTGTTATTCCAACTGTATGGAAGTGAGTTGAGCAACTTCTTGTTCACAGTTATGGGTTCCAGAGTAATACTCGCACTCTTCATTTTCGTGACCAGTCTAACAAACCTGGCCATCTGAACTTCCAGCTCTTCACCAACAATATGATTGAACATGTTGAACTCTTGATTCAACATATCCTTTTTGCTCTCTCTCATATCTTTGTTGCCCATAATCTGAGACTCCAGAGCATCCCAAAGCACTTTAGCACCCCTGAACTCTTGAAACTTTTGTGAGATCTCAGTAGTAAGAGCCATTGTGATGGCAGCATACGCTTTATCATCAAGTTCCAACCTCTTGATGTCATCTTCATCCCACAAATGTTCAGGTTTCTGAACCATCTCTCCTTTATCGTTTTTGTACAACGGAATGTAAGGACCATACTGGATTGATCTCCACATCTTCGGTTCCGTGTAGATAACATATCTCTCGAATCGGAAAGCCCAATCAGAATAATCATCTTCACAGAGAAGCCTCGGTGGCTTGTTACCAGTACCAATCTCAGTGTCTAGATGAAGTGAAGCAGTAAGATGCTTCAAATTCGGTGTTGTTGAAGCCATAATGATCAGAAAGTCAAAAATCTGGTTTTCGTGAGAAAACAGAACTCGTGCGAAAAGTGATTTCGCGCGGCACAACCTTTCGCGCAATGGAACAATTCGTGCGAATTTACAGAATTACCTTTTCACGCGAATCGCATAAAAAGGTGTAATATCTAACTGAGCGAAAACACTAATTTTCGCGTGCGAAAAATTGCAGATCAAGCGAAAACGTCGAGTTTGTGCAGAAACGAATGTTCAACAGTTTGTTCAAGCAATTTTCACCTCCAATTCACTGATTAGGTTTGATTAGATCCATTTTAATCCAATTTTAATGAATTTAAGTCAATTTTAATCAAAATTAAGCTTAAAGTTCACTAATTAAGTTCAATTAGGTCCAAATCAGTCCAAATCTTCCACAAACGAGCAGCATAACTTTTCCATCTCAGAATCTAAGATAATCGATGATGAATTCTTCAAAAATCGAGTAGAACACAATCCAATTCTTCTCCAAATCGTGGTTCAAGAGCCTAATGCTCTGATACCAATTGTAAATACTCTGAAAATCTCCCAAGAACAATAACACACGATCTCAATCTTGTGAACGCGGAATATAAACAAGATTGGAGTAGAAAAGAAGATTGGATTGAACAATAAATGCTTTTGCGATTGAAACAAACAACCTATTACAGGTCTTGTGCGATTTCGCACAGATATGTATGATTATCAATTAAAAGCTTAATTACAAAACGAAATCTAGCTATTTATACTAAACACATGGTTCTCGCGCGAGATGCCTTTCGCGCGGCCTTGGCTTTCGCGTGGCAGCTGTTCTCGCGTGGAGGCTTGTCTCGCATGGGCTGCTTCTCGCGTGACTTATTCCTGTCGCGTGGATTCTTGCTTTCGCATATGATGTTTTGCCGAGCCTTGATTTGTCTTCTACACTTGTTTTATGTTCTATCAAACCCATCAATGGCATGAAGAGCCGGTTATGTGAATAGCTTGCTTGTTCTTATCCTTTAAAAATCATTTTAAAGGATGTTAATCAACTAATTAGGGGCTAATTTTAGTTGATTTAATAAACCCCAAGTGTTTTAAAGTTATATCTTCATGCTTATGATTAAACTTTGAAAGATAGGAATGTCAATTGGTTGATATGTTTGGTTGTTGTTTGTTTGGACAAACAAACCCAAATTTTCAGTTTATGTTGGCTGAAAATTTAGGGTTTGATGGGGTTTATTTTGTTTATTGAATAATGTTTATGATTGGTCATATAATAGTGCATAACCTAGCTTTTGGCCTTGTGTTGTTTGGATGCTTACAATGTTTGGAATGGTTGTTTTAATTCATTCAATTGGGTTGTAATATTTATGTTTATTATTTGGGTTGTAATTATTTATTCATTTTGTTATGTAATAAATAGATTAGGTGCATTTCTTTTATTAGAAAAAATGTATTAGAATATAATTTTTGTAAAAGGAAGATGCACAAGATGAAGACCCAAATATGGACATCAAAGACACAAAAAAGGGACTTGAAGCATATGGATGCAAGTTCAAGTGGGAGTCTATGAAGACCTCTATTTTGTGTTGTATTCAACCCTTAGGAAAGACCAAATGACCACACTTGTGATGGCAAACAAGTGTGGTCACAAGAGTAGCTATGGTTATGCACATTGTGGTTGTTTATAGTATGCTTGTTTGGTTGTTTGTTGTATGATTGTAGTTTGATATTTGGATATGCATAACAAACTGTTGGATCATGATAAGGCTGGTGCAACCAAAACTACTTCACATAGTAACTTTTGGAACTGAATTCAAAGGCTTCCGAAGCTGAGCAAGAGATATTCCGAAAGTCTGAAGAACAACAGCTGAAGATATCTACTGAAGGCAAAAGCTAAAGTCAACTGCTGAAGACAACAGCTGAAGCCAACAGCTGAAGATATCTACTGAAGGCAAAAGCTGAAGTCAACTGCTAAAGACAACAGCTGAAGCCAATAGTTGAAGACTATCTTCTGAAGACAAAGTCTGATGAAAGAGCTGAAGACAAAGTCTGAGCTTCCGAAGACAATGTCTGATGAAAGAGCTGAAGACAAAGTCTGAGCTTCCGAAGACAAAGTCTGATGAAAGAGCTGAAGACAAAGTCTGAGCTTCCGAAGACAAAGTCTGATGAAAGAGCTGAAGACAAAGTCTGCTTCTGAAGACAAAGAAGACTCCAAGCCTCGGATGAAGCAGTCTTCCGACGTATAAGTGGCTTCGGAAGAAGTTATTCTTCCGAAGTACTTTATCCTTCGGAAGACATTGCTATGTCCAGTAGATATAAGTATGGTCCTCGACAGTCCGTTGCAGACATCTGATACAGCATGGCATCTTCCTAAAGAGCCATGTTGTTGACCATACTTTATTCTACTGTTCACCTTTTTATGATAGTACATGTTACCAACTTTAGTTGGTGACAAAAGGTAAGTCAGGGATATGTCCTGACTACCAACTCTCAGGCAAAATGTCTGAAAGACCTCACCTAGAGTCTTGTAGTATAGATGTAAGGTTAGAGGTGTCCAGCTGGTATCAAAGTATACCCGGCTGTAGGTAGTATTATATATATCTTCTCCTTGTAACTCTTTAGATAAGCGATTTGAGTCCAAGAGTCTTGTAATCCTTTGAGTTGAGAGGCAATATATAAAAGTACCTTGAAAATTTACTTGCTGTGTTTATTTTCTTACTGCTTGCTACTTGGTATATTGTGATCAACTCTTCATAGACTACTTGTTGAGTGTTATTCGCAGTGAGTTGAGAGAAAAACCACCCATAATCGATCCTGCAATTGGTATCAGAGCTCCAGGCTCTTATTTGTGAGATCTTACCATCCAAATCAACCTGTTTTTCACTCCTCACTTCAAACCACTCACACAAATGGCCGCTCTCTCCAAGGCTGATATGGAAACCGGTACCATGACCAAGTCCCCACTGATCAACCCTGAAGACTTTGACACATGGTGTATCAAAATGGATGGCTTCATCAAGTGTCAAGATTCAAGGATGTGGGACTCCATTGTCAATGGTTCTTTCATACCAAGCACCACTTCTGCCACTGGTAATCGCATCATTCCAAAAGATGTTGATGATTACTCAGAAGAAGATAGGAAGAGAATAGAGCTAGATCAAAGGGCTATGACTTCGCTCCAAACTGCTCTCCCCAACTCCGTCTACAGACGCTTCAAGAAGTGCAAAACTGCTAAAGATTTATGGGAAGCTTTAAAGCTGATGTATGAAGGATCCAAGGAAACCCAAGAGAACAAGAAGGATCTCTTGAAGCAGCAGTTTGAGAACTTTACTTTCAAGGCCGGTGAGACGTTGACTCAACAATACTTCAGGTGCGTTGAGCTAGTAGATACTCTGGAGGATATTGGAGTAGCTCTTGAGAACAGAGACATAGTTAGGAAGTTCATGTCTTCACTTCCTAAACTATGGATACATTACTGTGTTGTAATCAAGAGAACTTCGGACCTTAAGACTCTTACTCTGACAGAGTTGTATGGTATCCTAAGTGCATTCCAGATGGAGATGAACATGCAAAACTCCTCTGGTCACTCCAATAACCAGCTGAGTTCAGCCCTTCATGTGGTTGAAAGGGAAACCATAGAACCACAACATCAGTTGCTATGTTACCCTGACAACTCACACAGTGGACCCTACATTACTCAACCTGAGACTCCACAGTCTCAAAAGGTTCAAAACAACTCCTTTCAGGATAGTTGTGCCTTTGTCTCTGGAAGTGGACACTCTGGTGATTTTCAATACTGCTTTGATGATCTGGAGTGCTTTAGTCCAGATGATGTAGAGTATGTGGACATTGTCCAACAGATGGCTCTTTTAACTTACAGAGCGAAGAAGTTCTTCAAGAGAACTGGAAGGCAATTCCCTCAAAACCCAGTCAACAGCAAGTTTGGGTTTGATAAGAGCAAAGCAAAGTGTTACAACTGCAAGCAACTTGGTCACTTTGCTAGGGAATGCAAGGCTCCCAAGAACAACCCGGGAACCCCACAGGCCTCCACACATCCCACTGCTTCAAAACATGAAGAGAAGTCAACTGAAACAGCTGCTGTTGCTCAAGAAGTTGACTGGAGCTTCATGGTACAGGATGTGACTCCCGCTCAAGCATTCATGGCCGGAACAGATGATGATCAGGTATATGAACATCTTTGTACTGCTGCTTGTATTGCTAAAGTTAAACTTTATAAGGATTACATTTCGGAAATCAGATCTGATTTTAAGAGAGCTGAATCTGACTATCAAAAGAAAATTGATGAGTTAGAGAAAACTGTGCCTCTTTTAAAACATGAAAAGACCAACTATAAGACTCAAATCAAAGATCTGATATCCAAACTATCTGAGGTTCAAGCCCAGTTGGTCACAACTGAGGCTCAGGCCAGGAAGCAAGCTATTGCTGAGCAAAGCTTCCAAACTATTCTTGCATCAACCTCTCATTCCAAAATGTTTTATCAAAACAAAGAAGGGTTGGGAACCAATGAAATAGCTCCACCACACTCTTATGAGTCTATTAGACTACCTAGATGTGGTACTGAAGAGCAAGAGGTTCCAATTGCTGACCCTTCTCCATTGGAACTAAAGGATGAGGCAAAAATAGTGGCCATCACAGGGGAGAAACAGGAGGATACACTCATCTTCACCTGTGAAGACCAAATCCTAACCACCAAGGCAAGAAGAAGCATAGCTAAAGCTGCTAGAAGGACTGCCAGGAAGGTTGCAGAGTCCAAGCTTAAGATCGACCCAAAGCAAAAGGGTGTCTTCATTTCTGCCGGATTTCAAGTGGTAGGTACTCCTGATTCAGGAAAGGAGTGTAGTACCAGCACTCCTATCCTACCAAAGGATCAAAAGTTAAAAGGGAAAGTTGCTGATAAAGAGAAGAAACCCAAGAAACAGCAACCTGCAAGTTACCAGAAGACTAACATTGCCTGCATAATGTGTGGTCTGCACAACCACATGGCTAAAGATTGTTACTACAATCCAGCAAGCACACATTATGCAAATAATGTTAGAAAAGAAGGAGTCAGAGAAGGTTTCTCTGTTGGACCACTTCAAAAGGTCCAAATGATGAAAAAGGGAAAGTTGGTCTCGGAAGCCAAGTTGCTTTCAGAAGAAACTACTTCTTCCGAAGGGAAAATGGCTTCGGAAGCCAAACCTTCTAAGGTTTGGAAGAACAAGAAGGCTCCCTTGAAACCATCTCAGAAGAAGACTACTTCGGAAGAAAAGGTGGTGAAGGCTTCTTCCGAAAAGATAGAGGCTTCGGAAGAAGACCATGCTGCACAAGCTTCAACAAGCTCATCTTCAAAGATCAACCAAGGGATGGATTGGAAGATCAAGGAAGATGCTACAGCCCAAACCTCTTCTTCAACAACTACCTCTATTGAACCCCAATGCATATCTTTTGGTTCAATTATGTCACTATCATTGGAAGAGCCCAAGACCAGCAAGGCTTGGGCTTCCAAACAAAACTAACCATCTCATCTTATGTGCAGGGACGTCCATTTGACAAGAACAACAATGTCTGGATTGTAGATAGTGGATGCTCCAGGCACATGACAGGGAATAGATCTCTCCTTCAACAATTCCAGAACTTTGATGGAGGGCCTGTCCAATTTGGAGGTGAGGCCGGAGGATATATTTCGGGTAGAGGAAGTATATCCAATGGTAGAATAAAGATTGACAAAGTTCACTTTGTCAAACAGCTTGAACACAATCTGTTAAGTGTTTCTCAATTCTGTGACCAGAAGCATCAGATGCTCTTCACAGAACATGAGTGCATTATCCTTAAACCAGGGATGACAATTCCTCCGGAATTGGTACTTCTTAGATCTCCCAGGAAAGGGGATATGTACAAGCTGGATATGAACAATGCTTCTCCTATGGGTGAAGTATCATGCTTTCTTTCCAAAGCTGATAGTGATGAGTCAACACTATGGCATAAACGCATGTGTCATGTGAATTTTAAAACAATGAATAAATTGGCTAAAAATAACTTGGTACATGGTTTGTCTAAAAAGGATTTTTTCTGCAAAGATAACTGTGTTGCATGCCTGAAAGGGAAACAACACAGATCATCTCATAAATCCAAATGTGTTAACTCTATCACTACTCCATTACACTTATTGCACATGGATCTCTTTGGACCCACAAGTATAATGAGCATTGGAAGGAAATCATACTGCCTTGTGATAGTTGATGATTTTACAAGATTTACATGGGTATTCTTTTTAAGAAGTAAAGATGAAACTGCTGAAACTTTAAAATCTTTTATTCTTAAAATAGAAAATCAAATTGATCACAAGGTTAAGATCATTAGAAGTGATCAAGGGACTGAGTTTAAGAACTTTGTTCTTGACTCATACTGTGAATCAAAAGGGATTGCCAGACAATATAGTACTCCCAGAACTCCTCAACAAAACGGTGTTGCTGAGAGGAGGAACAGGACACTTATTGAGGCTGCTCGGGACCATGTTAGCTGATTCAAAGCTGCCTCTAACATTCTGGGTAGAGGCAGTCAGCACTGCATGCTATGTGCAGAATAGGGTTCTTGTAGTTAAGCCCCATGGGAAAACCCCTTATGAGTTATGGAACAAGAGGCCACCGTTCATTGGCTTTCTAAGGTCCTTTGGCTGCAGGTGTACCATACTTAACATAAAAGACAACTTAGCAAAGTTTGCTGAGAAGTCGGATGATGCTATTTTTGTTGGATACTCTTCTCGCTCCAAAGCTTATAGAGTATACAACATCAAGAATCAACAATTTGAGGAGTCCTCCAATATAGTTGTTAATGAGCACACTCCTTGTGTTAGGGGGAATGGACCTGAGTATATCTTTGATTTAGAATTGTTTCCAAACTATTCTAAACCATCTTGTGAGAATGTTTCAGCTGGAACAGGTGCTCAAGGTGATACTGATGATGATGCAGGTCAACTATTTGAGCTTCCCAGACCTCTTCCAAATTCTCCAAGAGCTGAAAGGCAACAAGCTTCAACCATTCGTAGATCTGACAGTGTAACTATGTCCAGGAATGGTGAAGCTTCAACAAGTGAATCACTTGATCAACCTCAAAGTTCTTCAGGTGATCCATTACAATACCAGGTTGAGGGAAGTAGTATTCTGAAGGAACAGGCAACTGTTAATCCTACTTCACAACCAACCATTGATGATGTTTCTTAATCATTCAATCAGTCCTCATTGAATGACTTTGAAACAGCAGTTGGACAAAGTAATCCAGTTCCTGATCAGAATATGTCTAACCTAGACTTATCTCTGCAACAGGAAGTGATTCCTCGTCTTAGGATTCACAACACTCATCCAACTGAGAACATCATAGGGAATGTCTATGAGGGTGTGAGAACAAGAGGACAAACTCATCATGGGAATGTCTGCTTGTACTCATGCTTCGTGTCTCAGATGGAACCAAAGAAGGTAGAAGATGCCTTAAATGATAGTTGGGTTGAATCGATGCAGGAGGAGCTGCTTCAATTCAGAAGACAAAAGGTCTGGAATCTATGCCCATTACCATCTGGTGAAGTACCCATAGGCACTAAATGGGTATTCAGGAACAAGAAAGATGATAGAGGATTGATTATCAAGAACAAGGCAAGACTAGTAGTTCAAGGATACACCCAGGAGGAAGGAATCGATTATACTGATGTCTTTGTACCTGTTGCAAGAC
The DNA here is from genome assembly GCA_024085815.1 of Flaveria linearis. NCBI lineage: Eukaryota > Viridiplantae > Streptophyta > Magnoliopsida > Asterales > Asteraceae > Flaveria > Flaveria linearis. The sequence goes on along the minus strand of CM044009.1, from coordinate 41,907,170 downwards.
TTTAGGCAGTTAGGATCTTCCTTGCTTATGCTGCATCCAGGAACTTCACAGTCTACCAACTTGATGTCAAGTGTGCTTTTCTATATGGGGATATAGATAGGGAAATCTATGTATGTCAACCTCCAGGATTTGAAGACCCACAGCACCCCAACTATGTGTGCAAACTAGATAAAGCTCTATATGGGCTGCACCAAACACCTAGGCTGTGGTATGAGACCTTGTCTCAGTTTCTCCTGAAGAATGGATACACTAGAGGTACCATTGACAAGACTCTTTTCGTCAGAAAGAGTGGAGAAGACATTTTGCTTGTACAAGTCTACGTTGATGACATCATATTTGGTTCTTCAAACGACCAAATGTGCAAGGACTTTGAAAGCATAATGAAGCAGAAGTTTGAGATGAGTTCCATGGGAAAAATGGACTTTTTCCTTGGAATTCAGGTGAAACAGATGAAGGAAGGGTTCTTCATAAGTCAATCTAAGTATGTCTCAGACATCTTAGATAGATATGAAATGAAGGATTGTAAACCAGCCAAGACACCCATACCCAGAAACCATAATCTTTGCCCTGACCTTAAGGGGGAGGATACTGATCAACATCAGTATAGAGCAATCATTGGTTCTCTGATGTATCTCACTGCTAGTAGACCAAATATCATGTTTGCCACATGCATTTGTGCAAGATATCAGGCTGCTCCAAAGGTGTCTCACCTAGTTGCTGCAAAGAGGATCCTCAGATACCTCAAAGGAGCACCTAAACTAGGTCTCTGGTATCCAAGAAATAGTGATTTCAATCTCTATGGATACTCTGACATTGACTATGGTGGCTATAACATTGACAAGAAATCAACATCAGGAGGATGTCAATTTCTTGGTGGAAGGATTATCTCATGGCAATGCAAGAAACAATCCTGTGTCTCTACATCAACTGCTGAAGCTGAATACATTGCTACTGCTAGCTGCTGTGCTCAACTGCTATGGATTCAAAATCAGATGTTAGACTATGGATTCAACTTCATGACTACTCCTATCCATATTGACAACAATAGTGCTATCACCATTACTGAGAATCCGGTGAAGCACTCCAAGACAAAGCACATCGATATCAGGTATCATTTCATTAGAGATATTCATGAGAAACATCTGATCAAGTTAATCAAAGTTGACTCAAACGAACAATATGCTGATTTGTTCACAAAGGCATTTGATGAACAAAGATTTAAGTATCTCATATCAGCTATTGGGATGATAAATATTGATTAACTACCTCTTTTGAAAAAGCTTTTTAAATGTGTAATGTCTTGTGTCAATACAATTTAGGCCCTGTTACAAAAGATCTTTAAATTATTCTAAGTGTAAATTCCTTCCGAAGAGGAACTAACTCTTGGAAGATATTCTTGAATATCTTCCGAAGCTATAATTCCTCAATGGAAATTGTCTTCTCGGAAGAGTTTTCGGTCTCGGAAGAAGCGATTGATTTTACATCAGATCTACTTCCGAACCTTATAAAACTCTCCATTCGGAAAGATAACTTTACTTTCGGAAGCAATACTTTGCTTCTGAAGAGAAGGTACCTTCAAAAGACCATTTTACCTTCGGAAGCGATGCCTTGCTTCGGAAGAGAAATTGACTTCGGAAGACAATTACCTTCGGAAATGTTTTACATTCGGAAGTAAAGGTTTTTATATGTAACGGATATCTTTTGGGCCCCACTCTGTGAAAAGTAAAGATTTTGTCCATGATGGTCAGATTATTTAAAATTATCCTTGCCGCCACTATCATTTCTCCGCCGTAAACCACCATACCACCCACAGTAACACCAAACAGTTACCCTATTACCGCCACTACCACAATTCATCTCCTTTTAAATAATCTTGACTGATCAATTTCATCTTTTTTTATCAATTTACTGCCCTAACTATTCCCTTCACTGTCAAACCTGCAATTTCACCCAAATTTCAAGCTTATCTTTTCTTCAATGGCGCTAAACCCTCAGCACAACCAAGTCGCATTACTTGATTCATCATGGGATGCCGACTTCACCCAAATCATCACCTTTCTTACCGAATCCACATACCTCACTGCACTTACAGTTAACCCCACCGTATACTCCAACCATATGTCCGAATTTTTGAGCAACGGTCAAACTGCAGTTCTGAATGGGGTTCGAGTCCTGAGAACCCGCATTTGTGGCCAAGAGTTGGTCATCACTGAACAGCTCATCAGGGAGCATCTCGAGCTTCATGATGATGGGGCTCCTACTGAGTTCTCCAAAGAAGACTTGGAAGGCACCTATATCCTCATGGGATATGGAGGGGATGTAAGCAGGTCTACTGTCTACAAGTTTAACTTCTCTTACCATTGGAAGTTCCTGCTGCACATTATCCTGCACTGCCTCTCCAACAAATCTGGAGGTTGGGATCAAATCCCATATGAACTAGGATGCCTAGTTCATGGGTTGGTGAGAGGTCTCTAATTAAACTACTCACGATTTGTGTTGACCAACCTTATCAGCAATCTGAGCAGGGATACATTCTTCATGTATCCCAGATTTATTCAACACATAATCAACTGTGAGCTGGAACCAAGCAAGCTTGTCTGCGTAGCTGCTCTTACTGTTCCACAAATAAGGCCTACCATCTTCAAATACTGAAGAAGGTTTCCATCAACTTCACTGGAAGGTACACTCCATTACCTCCAGAGATGACTGAGCGCATAGTTCCTGGTGACATCCCTGTTATCCCCACAGGTGATAAACCCACACCAGCAACCTCCACCACAATGCCAAAATCATCTTTACCCATCAAAGCTACATACCAGAGACGACCCAAATGAACCCTTGTTCAATCTACTCTGATTGAACAAGCTCCTTCAGTTCAAACCAAAACGGATAGAGTGGAATCATGGGCTCCCACTCAGTCCGAGGTCACACCATCCTTCACATTTGACCTCAATGTGGGTTTTGAGCCTCCTCAGTCTCAAACCCAAGACCCCGAACCCCAAGCCTTAAGCCCGCAGGGTGAGTCTCTACACTCCCCTGTGTAGCCTTCTAGGGACAGCCCCACCAAAGGCTCAATGCCTGTAGACATTGATCTAGGTCCCGGGTCAGTAGGTTTAACTTTCCTATCTTTCACTGACCTTTTACTCCGCACTGATGAAGAGATTACATCTCTCCATGGCCATGAAGTTGATCTACAACACCCTCAGAAAGATCAACAGAGCCAAGTGGGATGCCTAGTCTCTAGCCCCCATCAGCAGCCAATTACTAAGGTGAGTCCCACTGATGTGGAGGGGACTCATGTAGGCTCAGCTGCCACTACTCAAAGTCTCTCATTGAGCTCTCAGGACAGTGGTAACATAATTAGTACTGAGTCTATGGCAACTTTGCCCATAGACATCTCTGAAAGAGATGACTCTGAGCAAAGGAAACCAGGGTGCCAAGAAGCCACATCTGGTGGTGAGACCGAGCATACTAGGTATGTTATCTCATCTCCCTGTGATTCTTCTCATGAAGATGAGGGAAGTATGCAACTAACACTTCAGTACTTGCTTCCTAAGGTCTCCAACCTGGAATCACAGGTGAGGATCTTAGAATCAAGGACTGCCACTCAGCAACTTGAGATTAACAACCTCAAGGCTAAACTAGCTGAGAAACAGACGGAGAGGTCTGTTAGGCATGTACCTATTCAGGTCTCAATTACTTCTTCCTCTAGCTCATCTAGCTCTCAAGATGATGCTATCAAAAAGGGGGAGAAAGTTCAGAGACAAACACTTAAGGAACCACAGACCCAATCCCTTACTTCCCAACTCATCACACTACCTGAGTCATCTTAATCTTTTCTAGAGATTGACTCAAGAATGCTTCAAGATCTCTACAGACTTTTCACAAAGTTTGTATTGAGATCCTCCCTAGAACAGCCCAGCCCCGACACCACACTCGTATATTTTAGGGCTGAGGAGCTTCAAAGACTGACTGCACCTTCTACCACTATGGAAGAAGTTGGTCAACCTAAGGTCCACATGGAACCTGAGATTAGCTTTGAAGGGGAAATGGGGATAGATGGCCCAGCAACTGAAACAGTTGGGACAGAACTTGCAGCTGTCTTATCTTCCGAAGCTCAAGCTGAAGCTTCCGAAGCTGACATGGAAGCCTCGGAAGAACAAGAAAAGTCTTCCGAGGCCGAAATAGAAGCTGCGGAAGGCTTATTTCAGATGTCCGAGGAACTGACCATCACAGATGTTATTGCTGAAATAGCATCTGAGGTGAGCAGGGAGGACATTTCTGACATTCTTCCAACCCAAACACCAGCTGAACTTCTCTCTCAATCACAAACCTCCATCCAAGAACCACCACAGTCAAGCAATGCCAAAGACAAAGGAAAAAGAAAATTGACTGCGGAAGAGCTTCAGGAGGAGAGGATTGAGAAGCTCAAAAAAAAGGTAGGTTCCCTACTAAAAAGCTGCTAGCTGCTAGTTCTAAGGTAGCTGCAGCCAATCAGGAAGAGTTCAACCAAAAGAGAAGGACAGCACTCATTGACCAGCTCATCAGCCTAGGAGCTGCCAATGAGGAGATACTCCTGCTACCACTAGAGGAGTTAGTGACTTTGGAGAGGTCAACCAGGCTAAAACAACAAGAAGAAGCCAGGTTGGCCTTGGAGAGGGAAGAAGAAGAGAGAAGGGAGGCAGCCCTGAAGCTGAGAGAGGATAGGATCAAATTCCTACTATCAAGAGGCTTCAGTCTTCCTGAACTGTCTCCACATGATGATGTCATGATCCTGCTACTCCACAACAAAGAGCAGGATCAAATGGAGAAGGAAAGGAAGAAGGCTGCTAGGGAGAAGTTGAGGGAGAAGAAGAGGAAGGAAGAAGAGAAGGGGGTCACAGCTACCAAGAAGTCAAATGACAAAGCCTGGATGAAAGACTATCTCCGGGCTCATGGCTTGTAAGGCCCCGACCCCGGGCACCTCACAGTTGGTTATCATTACCCATAAAACATACATTTAATATTATTTAATAAAACCATGCAGCGGAAACTTTAATTTTTACTATAAATGCTTTTGCAAAGTAATACAACACCTGTTACCAAATATCATTTGTTTGCATTACAATACAAAAACATTAACAAAAGAATGCCATCCCAAAAGAGCTGAGTAGCCGCCTCGTGCCATCCTCAGCAACACTACCTGCCAACTGGAAAATACATAAAAGTCAGCGTTGCTGAGTGAGTTCTAGTTTTGTAATAAAACATACTTTTACTTATTTAAAAGTATCCTTTCGTTCATGCGTTCATACATCTTACGCACACATAGATAATATTCATTATTATCTTCATCATTCGTTATTCATAATTATCTTTAACTTCTCGTATGGATTTTGTCAGACTTTACCCACTTCATAGCACTCGGCTATGATTACTGTGGTCGAATGACAAGAATCCCGTTCATACTTACTTGCACGCATTGAAAGGTTAATTGTACCAATACCATATGCTACACCCCACTTAGTCCTAGCTACCGGACCGTAATCAACATATGACGGGAGCGTATGTCCGGTACTAGATCAGTCTTAGCTACCGGGCCGTAATCAACATATGACGGGAGTGTATGCCCGGTACTAGAGGTAAGCGGTAGAGGTACCATGACCATGGTCAATCACATAGAAGGACCAATCGCGTTATTCAATGCTTGCAAGACATAATTCGTTCGTTCATTAATGCATGTATTCATCATCATTCTTCTTTTCGTTCATTCGTTAATACATGCATTCATCATCATGTTCTTCTTTCATTATCTTTCACTTTACGCTACGTAATACTTCATTAATTCATTTCTCGTTATTCGTAAAGTTTCAGAAAGATAAGCATACAAAATTATCAGGAACACACATCATACATACTCATCATACGTTCATCATCATGCATTCATCATCATACATTCATCATCATGCATTCATCATCATACATAGCATCATACCTTTCTTAACAATATTTTAATAATATTGTTAACAGTAATATACTAATAATAATATTAGTAACAATTAGGGTTAATCATACTCATCATTATATGCATGAGACATCATCATTTATTAACCCTAGTCAACCCTGGTCAAACCTCGAACTTCGGGTTTACTGAAAATTTCCTGAAAATTTCTAAGTGTCTAGGCGTTTTAGCACTATTGGTCGTATAACCCCCTGGTCGTATGAGCACTATTAGCCGTATGAGTCCTGCTGGACTTTTCGCCTAACACTTAGAATTATTCACTGGTCATACGACCTGGTCGTATGACCCCTGCTGGTCGTACCACTCTGGACTTAGAAACATATTTGGATCATACGACCACTGTTGGTCGTATGAGTCCACACTTAGAATTTTCATCATCATCATACGACCACTGTTGGTCGTATGAGTCCTGTGGGCCTCAGACTTAGAAAATATCACATATTCATACGACCACTGTTGGTCGTATGAGTCCTAATAGACCACCAACACTTAGAAAATCCTGATCATACGACCACTGTTGGTCGTATGAGCACTGCTGGACACATCAACTTTTCTTATTTATTCTAAGCCCCATTTTCAGACACATTAGCATCCTGCTCATATGTCTAATTCATAATTCAAGTCCAGAACATCAAAATGCCTATTTCTAAGCATATGCACATAAATTCTAAGCATAAATTTAACATAAACATAAACATACATACAGTCGTTCATACAGGTATCAACCCACAGCTTTATAAAAACATATTTACATGCATTTCCAGCCCCAAAGCATTTAAAAACAGTAAAAACGGGGTCTAGAACTCACCTTAGTTGTCTTCTTCGAATTTACACTCTTCAACCCGAACCTTCTCAACTCGTTCTAGCACCTAGAACACACACACAAAGCAACCCGAACACACTAGTCACATTTATATGCTCATGTATGGTTCTAGAATCGTCCTAACATCATGAATTCGGGATTTCTTACCAAAAACTTCGAATTCCTCAGATCCTTCTTCAAAAATCCGAGGGTTTTCTGCTCCTGCTGCTTTCTCTCTCTAAAAAGATCGCTGATAGGAAATGCAGGCAACATGGGCGGCCATGCTTTTCCTTTTGTACAAAATAAATGATAATTTTGCCCATTTGGCACTTTTAGTCCCTCCTCTTTAGTTGTTTTTCTTTTCTGTTCTTTTCTTCCTTTTTTTCTTTTATTCCTTGATAAAATACGGGTGTTACAAGTCCACCTCCCTTATATAGGTTTCGTCCCCGAAATCTGTTATTCCTCAAACAGATGTGGGTAGTGTTGTCTCATCTCTTCTTCAGTCTCCCACGTAGACTCGGATCCCTTCCTGTGCTTCCACTGTACACGCACAAGGGGAACCACTTTATTCCTCAACCTCTTTTCTTTACGATCAATGATTGCCACTGGTTGGTCCACGTAGTTGAGCCGTTCGTCTACTTCAATATCTTCCAGTGGTACAACCATGTCTTCATCAGCTAAGCACTTCCTTAGGTGAGATACATGGAATGTGGGATGAATTCCACTTAACTCATCTGGCAATTCGAGTCGATAGGCCACCTCCCCTACTCGTGCGATAATTCGGAAAGGTCCTATATACCTCGGGCTTAGCTTACCTCGTTTCCTGAATCTAATGATCCCTTTCCAGGGCGAGACCTTCAACATTACTCGGTCACCAACCTTGAACTCTATCGGTCTTCGCCTCTTGTCAGCATACGACTTTTGCCTATCTCTCGCCGCCTTCATGAAGGCTTTGATCTTTTCTAATTTCTCAGTCGTTGCTTCAATCATCTCGACACCTCCCAGTTCTTTCTGCCCAATGTCTCCCCAACATACGGGCGTCCTACACCTCCTCCCGTATAGCATCTCGTAAGGTGGCATGCCAATGCTGGCGTGATAACTATTGTTGTACGAGAATTCTGCTAACGGCAGGTGATCGTCCCAACTTCCTCCAAAGTCAATCACGCACGCCCGAAGCATGTCTTCGAGTGTTTGGATCGTCCTCTCAGACTGACCGTCTGTCTGAGGGTGATATGCTGTACTAATGTGTAGTCTCGTCCCCATCGCATCATGAAATCTCTTCCAAAACTTGGAGGTAAACCGGGTGTCACGGTCAGACACAATAGACACCGGCACACCATGACGAGCTACAATTTCTTTGATGAACAGATCCGCCAATCTTTCAGATGAGTACGTTTCACGGATCGGTAGGAAGTGGGCACTCTTTGTCAAGCGGTCAACTATCACCCATATGGCATCATACCCTTTCGGGGTACGTGGTAGCTTTGTGATGAAATCCATGGTGATGTGTTCCCACTTCCACTCGGGTATATCCAACGGTTGGATCTTCCCGTAGGGCTTCTGGTGTTCCGCCTTCACTTGTAAACAAGTCAGGCACTTACTTACGTACTCCACTACGTCGCGTTTCATGCCCGGCCACCAATAGTCTTTCTTCATATCGTGGTACATTTTGGTAGCACCGGGGTGAATGGAGTATCGGGTCTTATGGGCCTCATCCATAATTCTACTACGTAGATCCCCGTATCGAGGAATCCACATTCGCCCAAATCCGGTCTTAACACCTAGAGTGTTCTCACCCAATTCCGTCACTAGACCTCTCATCCTTTCAGAGTTAAGACGATCTTCTTTCAAAGCCTCGTCTTGGAACTCCTTAACCTGTGTCATCACATCGGGGGTCATGATCAGCTGATAAGCCTTCACCCGGATCGGCTCAGGCCTTTCTTTTCTGCTAAGAGCATCAGCCACCACATTGGCCTTGCCCGGGTGGTAATGGATCTCACAATCATAATCTTTTATCAGTTCCAACCACCGCCTCTGCCTCATGTTTAGATCCTTCTGCTCGAAGAAGTACTTCAAGCTTTTGTGGTCCGTGAAGATTGTGCACTTCGTCCCGTATAGATAGTGCCGCCATATCTTCAATGCAAAAACCACCGCAGCTAGCTCTAGATCGTGTGTGGGATAGTTGACTTCGTGGGTTTTCAGTTGTCGAGATGCATAGGCTATTACCCTTCCACGTTGCATCAACACACAACCTAGCCCAGAATAAGATGCATCTGAATAGACCACTAAGTCTTCACTTCCCTCAGGCAAAGTCAAGACAGGAGCTTGTGTTAGTCTTGCCTTCAACTCCTCAAAAGCCGTCTCCTGTTCTCGGCCCCACACGAATTTTACGTCCTTACGAGTCAATTTTGTCAAAGGTGAGGCGATCTTTGAAAAGTCTTGAATAAATCTTCTATAATAGCCCGCCAATCCCAAGAAGCTACGAATCTCGGATGGCGTCTTTGGTGATTTCCATTGCATCACAGCCTCAACCTTTGCTGGGTCCACCATTATTCCTTCTGCATTCACTACGTGACCCAGAAATTGCACCTCGCGTTACCAGAATGCGCACTTGGAGAATTTGGCGTACAATTTCTCCCTTCTCAACGTTTCCAACACTTCCCGAATATGCCCGGCATGCTCTTTTTCACTTCTTGAATAGATCAAAATATCATCGATGAATACAATTACTGACTTATCCAACATTGGTCGGCACACTCGGTTCATCAAATCCATAAAAGCAGCCGGCGCATTGGTCAACCCAAAAGACATGACAAGGAACTCGTAGTGACCATAGCGCGTACGAAAGGCTGTTTTAGGGATATCTTGTTCCTTCACCTTTAGTTGATGGTATCCCGATCGAAGATCTATCCTTGAAAACCAACTGGCACCCTGAAGTTGATCAAACAAGTCATCGATCCTTGGTAAGGGGTATCTGTTCTTCACCGTCAGCTTATTCAGCTCGCGGTAGTCGATGCACATCCGCATACTACCATCCTTCTTCTTTACGAACAGAACCGGAGCACCCCAAGGTGAGATACTCGGTCGAATAAACCCCTTATCCAGCAGCTCCTGCAACTGCTCCATCAACTCTTTCATCTCCGTCGGAGCCAAGCGATACGGTGCCTTTGCGACAGGTTGGGCACCCGGTATCAGGTCGATCTGGAATTCGATCTCTCGATCAGGTGGCAATCCCGATAAGTCTTCGGGAAACACGTCTGGAAAGTCACGCACCACTGGCACATCGCATAGCGGTGGTGTTGGCGTCTCTACATTCTTTACATAACATAAGTAGGCGCTACATCCGCGCCTCATACACTTTCCCGCCACCGCCATCGAGATCACCTTCGGAATCGTCGTAACCCGATCGCCATAAATCGTCACCGGACTTCCGTCGGTCGCCGTCAGTCTAATCATCTTCTTTCGGCACACGATATTCGCTTCGTAGGTTGCTAACCAGTCCATTCCTAACACTACATCAAATCCTCCTAGAGGCATCACATGTAACATGGCAGCAAACCTATGGCCCTCTAATTCTATGGTACAGCCCTCTATCATATCCGTAACTCTAGTGGACTTACCAATAGCGGTTTCTACATAAAAAGGCTCACTAATGCATTTACTACTAACAGGCAATTTAGCACAGAAAGTGGCAGAAATGAAACTCCTACTAGCACCAGAGTCAAATAACACAGAAGCAAGAGTTTGGTTTACTAGAAACGTACCTGACACCACATCGGGGTCCGTCCTAGCCTCTTCTTGTGTCATCGTGAACGCCCTAGCCTTTGCCCTCGGTGCCTCTCCTCCCGTCTTCTTCTCTCCCGAGCCCTCAGCCCTCGGCTTCTTGCAGTCTTTGCTCATGTGGCCACTTTCTCCACAGTTAAAGCACTTGCCCGTCCGGCAATCTTTTGATATGTGCCCTGTCCTTCCGCACTTAAAGCAAAGATTAGATCCCCACTTGCACTCCCCTGAGTGATCCCTTCCACACTTACCACACTTCCTCACCCCAGCTCCAGACACGACCACTCGGCGGTCATCCACCCTTGCTTTCTTGTTGTTTGTCGAAGTATCACCCCGACCAAATCTCTTCCCCTGCCAGTACTTCTCTCCACTTCCTTTCTTGCTTCCCTCAGCCTTCACCAAAGCAGCACGTTCATCGAATAACCTCCCCGCCAAGTCCACTGCCGACCTGAAAGTGCTAGGTCGAGCAGAAATCAAGTGCCAACGAATTTCAGCCGGCAGTCCTTGGATATACCGGTTGATCTTTCGAGACACCGGCGTCACCTGCTCTGGCACCAACAGCGCCAACTCGTTAAACTTGGTGGTATATTGTTGGTGGGTCATTGTCCCCGCCTCCAACTGCAGGAACTCTCTCTCTATTCTATCCATTTCCTGACGAGGACTGAATTCCTCGATCACCAGCCTTTTCAGCTCAGCCCATTTCATCTTCCCTATAGCCCTGCTACCCTCGGCTTGGACTATATTCTTCCACCAGCATAAGGCCGACCCTGTAAAAGAGTGGGTAGCAAACTTCACCTTCTTGTCCTCCTGGCAATCACTGATATCGAGGACAGCTTCCATTTCCATCACCCATTGGTGAGCATCAGTAGCAGTACCAGACCCATCAAAAGTTGGGGGTTTGCACCTCATGAATGCCCCGTAGTTACAACCCCGGGCGGTCTCCTGTAACTGTTCTTCTTCCTCTTCGTCATCAGATAGTACCGTTTCTGTTTCCTCCTGTTGTTGTCTTCCTGAGGACCGATTCCTTCCTCGTCTATCGTCCTCTCGTACTGCCTTTAACACTTCGGTCATTACAGACGGTAGGATCGTCTGCATAACCTGGTGCACCTCCTCAACAACTGCCTCTTTCACCGAGGCCCTAAAATCATCACTCTCACCCACTCCCCCCGAGGGAGTAGTATTAGGTCCTTCGGGAACCTTCTTCTCTTGTCTAGGCCTACCTCTTGTGGCTCGTGGTTCCACACCACTTCCGCCACTGCCGCCACCAACTGGGGCTTTAGATGATCTACCACCGACCATCTTCTATCACACTGAAAGATTTACACACCAACACGGTCATTCAAGGAAATAGCTCAGTTTATGTTAAGTATAGTAAGTCCCTAATTACAGTGGCCAGTTGTGATTAGCCACTTACTCTACTCTTCACACCCCGAGCATTACCTGTCCTGACTACATTAGTATCTAAGTCTAACAGTACACATAAACACATAACATGCACACGTAACACTGGTTATCTTTCAAGAAAATACCTGATGGCACGCAGCTACTCAGATGGCATTCCTATTCCCCCTGTCCCATTCTCAGTTTAAGTCTTAGGTTTATTCTAAAAATTTACCCATTTCACTTAAACTTTGGCTCTGATACCAACTTGTAAGGCCCCGACCCCGGGCACCTCACAGTTGGTTATCATTACCCATAAAACATACATTTAATATTATTTAATAAAACCATGCAGCGGAAACTTTAATTTTTACTATAAATGCTTTTGCAAAGTAATACAACACCTGTTACCAAATATCATTTGTTTGCATTACAATACAAAAACATTAACAAAAGAATGCCATCCCAAAAGAGCTGAGTAGCCGCCTCGTGCCATCCTCAGCAACACTACCTGCCAACTGGAAAATACATAAAAGTCAGCGTTGCTGAGTGAGTTCTAGTTTTGTAATAAAACATACTTTTACTTATTTAAAAGTATCCTTTCGTTCATGCGTTCATACATCTTACGTACACATAGATAATATTCATTATTATCTTCATCATTCGTTATTCATAATTATCTTTAACTTCTCGTATGGATTTTGTCAGACTTTACCCACTTCATAGCACTCGGCTATGATTACTGTGGTCGAATGACAAGAATCCCGTTCATACTTACTTGCACGCATTGAAAGGTTAATTGTACCAATACCATATGCTACACCCCACTTAGTCCTAGCTACCGGACCGTAATCAACATATGACGGGAGCGTATGTCCGGTACTAGATCAGTCTTAGCTACCGGGCCGTAATCAACATATGACGGGAGCGTATGCCCGGTACTAGAGGTAAGCGGTAGAGGTACCATGACCATGGTCAATCACATAGAAGGACCAATCGCGTTATTCAATGCTTGCAAGACATAATTCGTTCGTTCATTAATGCATGTATTCATCATCATTCTTCTTTTCGTTCATTCGTTAATACATGCATTCATCATCATGTTCTTCTTTCATTATCTTTCACTTTACGCTACGTAATACTTCATTAATTCATTTCTCGTTATTCGTAAAGTTTCAGAAAGATAAGCATACAAAATTATCAGGAACACACATCATACATACTCATCATACGTTCATCATCATGCATTTATCATCATACATTCATCATCATGCATTCATCATCATACATAGCATCATACCTTTCTTAACAATATTTTAATAATATTGTTAACAGTAATATACTAATAATAATATTAGTAACAATTAGGGTTAATCATACTCATCATTATATGCATGAGACATCATCATTTATTAACCCTAGTCAACCCTGGTCAAACCTCGAACTTCGGGTTTACTGAAAATTTCCTGAAAATTTCTAAGTGTCTAGGCGTTTTAGCACTATTGGTCGTATAACCCCCTGGTCGTATGAGCACTATTAGCCGTATGAGTCCTGCTGGACTTTTCGCCTAACACTTAGAATTATTCACTGGTCATACGACCTGGTCGTATGACCCCTGCTGGTCGTACCACTCTGGACTTAGAAACATATTTGGATCATACGACCACTGTTGGTCGTATGAGTCCACACTTAGAATTTTCATCATCATCATACGACCACTGTTGGTCGTATGAGTCCTGTGGGCCTCAGACTTAGAAAATATCACATATTCATACGACCACTGTTGGTCGTATGAGTCCTAATAGACCACCAACACTTAGAAAATCCTGATCATACGACCACTGTTGGTCGTATGAGCACTGCTGGACACATCAACTTTTCTTATTTATTCTAAGCCCCATTTTCAGACACATTAGCATCCTGCTCATATGTCTAATTCATAATTCAAGTCCAGAACATCAAAATGCCTATTTCTAAGCATATGCACATAAATTCTAAGCATAAATTTAACATAAACATAAACATACATACAGTCGTTCATACGGGTATCAACCCACAGCTTTATAAAAACATATTTACATGCATTTCCAGCCCCAAAGCATTTAAAAACAGTAAAAACGGGGTCTAGAACTCACCTTAGTTGTCTTCTTCGAATTTACACTCTTCAACCCGAACCTTCTCAACTCGTTCTAGCACCTAGAACACACACACAAAGCAACCCGAACACACTAGTCACATTTATATGCTCATGTATGGTTCTAGAATCGTCCTAACATCATGAATTCGGGATTTCTTACCAAAAACTTCGAATTCCTCAGATCCTTCTTCAAAAATCCGAGGGTTTTCTGCTCCTGCTGCTTTCTCTCTCTAAAAAGATCGCTGATAGGAAATGCAGGCAACATGGGCGGCCATGCTTTTCCTTTTGTACAAAATAAATGATAATTTTGCCCATTTGGCACTTTTAGTCCCTCCTCTTTAGTTGTTTTTCTTTTCTGTTCTTTTCTTCCTTTTTTTCTTTTATTCCTTGATAAAATACGGGTGTTACATGGCTTCTCTGGTAGGCAGGTGGGACCTATGTCCGAGAGGACACTCTAGCGGATTGTCAGTGAAATTAAAGCTGACATCCGTTTGGGGAAAAGGAAGAGATGTACAGGAGGGGACAGGGAACGGTCTTCACCCCAGCCACTCAACCACAGCCAACCCCTAAACCACAACCCACACCAGAACCAAACCTTTTTCCTATCAAAACCGAACCCACTGATGAAACCTTCACCCCTCAACCCATAACTCTACCCAAACCTACCACATCACCTCAACCACCCACACATCCCATCTTAAAACCCAAGACACAACCCAAAACCACTAAACCTAAGCCTACCCAACAAAAACCAAGATCATCCCCTCAGCCTCCTCAACATCTCTCCTTTGAGGAAATAAAGGAGTTCAAGACAAGGCTCATTAACTGCACCACTTTGAGCAGCATCTCCTGTGAGGGAGAGCTTATCAACATCACCTATGTTGATAACTCTTCAAGCTCCCTCACTCTAGGCCAATTTCTTGAGTTGCCTAGAGATACTTTGGGCCAGGCTGCAAGACTTCTTGGTCTCAACTCCGATACCCTCAATGCTGAGGAGAAGAGACTAAGAAGGAGACTGGTGACTCTGCTGGATACTAGGAAAGAGGACAGGATTTATAGTCAATCTCCTGGACCTAAGAATGCTATAATCCAGTGGAGGTTCATTGAACCTTCTCACAACTTTGTTGTGGAAAGGGAGAATGGCGAAACCAACAGGCTTAATGCCACATCTCTATTGCATCTCAGCAGATTCGACCTTGCTAAGCTTGCAGAGAAGCCATTCTCCAATCCCTCCAACTCTTAGACTGCTGCACACATCAGAAATCATATCAGCGGTCTCCACTTGGCTGAACTAAGTAGAAGAGCCAATATTGAAGAAGAGGTGAAGTTGAAAAGAGCGGAAGACAAGGAAAGACCAACCACCAAAGGCACAGCCTTTCTACAGATGGTGGAAGGTCCTGAATTGGGACCAATAGTTAGATGGGAATATGACTATAGTTCCCATCAACTAACTCTTTTTAGAGGGCCACAACAAAGGGTACACATAATCCAAGGTGACAGAGTGGAGGTTCTGTCTACCAAGGATCTGTACAAGATTCTCAGCACCACATCAGGAAAGAATGAAGACACTGATAAACACCTACTTTCCATGGTGCTGAGAGCTTTGAGAAGAAGAGGGAAGTGAAGTTTTGGTAGCATCAGCCTAGGGGGAGTTTTTTGGATCATGATAAGGCTGGTGCAACCAAAACTACTTCACATAGTCACTTTTGGTACTACATTCAAAGGCTTCCGAAGCTGAGCAAGAGATCTTCCGAAAGTCTGAAGAACAACAATTGAAGATATCTGCTGGAGGCAAAAGCTGAAGTCAACTGCTGAAGACAACTGCTGAAGCCAACAGCTGATGATATCTACTGAAGGCAAAAGCTGAAGTCAACTGCTGAAGACAACAACTGAAGCCAACAGCTGAAGACTATCTTCCGAAGACAAAGTCAGATGAAAGAGCTGAAGACAAAGTCTGAGCTTCTGAAGACAAAGTCTGATGAAAGAGATGAAGACAAAGTCTGAGCTTCCGAAGACAAAGTCTGATGAAAGAGCTGAAGACAAAGTCTGAGCTTCCGAAGTCAAAGTCTGCTGAAAGAGCTGAAGACAAAGTCTGCTTCCGAAGACAAAGAAGACTCCAAGCCTCGGAAGAAGCAGTCTTCCAAAGTATAAGTGGCTTCGGAAGAAGTTATTCTTCCGAAGTACTTTATCCTTCGGAAGACATTGCTATGTCCAGTAGATATAAGTATGGTCCCTGACAGTCCGCTGTAGACCTCTGATACAGCATGGCATCTTCCTAAAGAGCCATGTTGTTGACCATACTTTATTCTACTGTTCACCTTTTTATGATAGTACATGCTACCAACTTTAGTTGGTGACACAAGGTAAGTCAGGGACATGTCCTGACTACCAACTCTCAGGCAAAATGTCTGAAAGACCTCACCTAGAGTCTTGTAGTATAGATGTAAGGTTAGAGGTGTGCAGCTGGTATCAAGGTATACCCGGCTGTAGGTAGTATTATATATATCTTCTCCTTTTAACTCTTTAGATAAGCGATTTGAGTCCAAGAGTCTTGTAATCCTTTGAGTTGAGAGGCAATATATAAAAGTACCTTGAAAATTTACTTGTTGTGTTTATTTTCTTACTGCTTGCTACTTGGTATATTGTGATCAACTCTTCATAGACTACTTGCTGAGTGTTATTCGCAGTGAGTTGAGAGAAAAACCACCCATAATCGATCCTGCACTGGTAATCGCATCATTCCAAAAGATGTTGATGATTACTCAGAAGAAGATAGGAAGAGAATAGTGCTAGATCAAAGGGCTATGACTTCTCTCCAAATTGCTCTCCCCAACTCCGTCTACAGACGCTTCAAGAAGTGCAAAACTGCTAAAGATTTATGGAAGAAGTTGGTCAACCTAAAAGTTCAGAGACAAACACTTGAGGAACCACAGACCCAATCCCTTACTTCCCAACTCATCACACTACCTGAGTCATCTCAATTTTTTCTAGAGATTGACTCAAGAATGCTTCAAGATCTCTACAGACTTTTCACAAAGTTTGTATTGAGATCCTCCCTAGAACAGCCCAGCCCCGACACCACACTCATATATTTTGGGGATGAGGATCATCAAAGACTGACTGCACCTTCTACCACTGTGGAAGAAGTTGGTCAACCTAAGGTCCACATGGAACCTTAGATTAGCTTCGAAGGGGAAATGGGGACTGATGGCCCAGCAACTGAAACAGTTGGGACAGAACTTGCAGCTGTCTTATCTTCCGAAGCTCAAGCTGAAGCTTCCGAAGCTGACATGGAAGCCTCGGAAGAACAAGAAAAGTCTTCCGAGGCCGAAATAGAAGCTGCGGAAGGCTTATTTCAGATGTCCGAGGAACTGACCATCACAGATGTTATTGCTGAAATAGCATCTGAGGTGAGCAGGGAGGACATTTCTGACATTCCTCCAACCCAAACACCAGCTGAACTTCTCTCTTAATCACAACCCTCCATCCAAGAACCACCACAGTCAAGCAATGCCAAAGACAAAGGATAAAGAAAATTGATTGCGGAAGAGCTTCAGGAGGAGGAAAGGATTGAGAAGCTCATAAAGAAAGGTAGGTTCCCTACTAAAAAGCTGCTAGATGCTAGTTCTAAGGCAGCTGCAGCCAATCGGGAAGATATCAACCAAAAGAGAAGGACAGCACTCATTGACCAGCTCATCAGCCTAGGAGCTACCAATGAGGAGATACTCCTGCTACCACTAGAGGAGTTGGTGATTTGGAGAGGTCAACCAGGCTAAAACAACAAGAAGAAGCCAGGTTGGCCTTGGAGAGGGAAGAAGAAGAGAGAAGGGAGGCAGCCCTGAAGTTGAGAGAGGATAGGATCAAATTCCTACTCTCAAGAGGCTTCAGTCTTCCTGAAATATCTCCATATGATGATGACATGATCCTGCTGCTCCACAACAAAGAGCAGGATCAAATGGAGAAGGAAAAGAAGAAGGCTGCTAGGGAGAAGTTGAGGGAGAAGAAGAGGAGGGAATAAGAGAAGGGGGTCACTGCCACCAAGAAGTCAAATGACAAAGCCTGGATGAAAGACTATCTCCGGGCTCATGGCTTCTCTGGTAGGCAGGTGGGACCTATGTCCGAGAGGACACTCCAGCGGATTGTTAGTGAAATTAAAGCTGACATCTGTTTGGGGAAAAGGAGGGAGATGTACAGGAGGGGAAAGGGAACTGTCTTCACCCCAGCCACTCAACCACAGCCAACCCCTAAACCACAACCCACACCAGAACCAATCCCTTTTCCCATCAACACCGAACCCACTGATGAAACCTTCACCCCTCAACCCACAACTCTACCCAAACCTACCATATCACCTCAACCACCCACACTCCCCATCCTAAAACCCAAGACACAACCCAAAACCACTAAACCTAAGCCTACCCAACAAAACCAAGATCATCCCCTTAGCCTCCTCAACATCTCTCCTTTGAGGAAATAAAGGAGTTCAAGACAAGGCTCATTAACTGCACCACTTTGAGCAGCATCTCCTGCGAGGGAGAGCTTATCAACATCACCTATGTTGATAACTCTTCAAGCTCCCTCACACTAGGCCAATTTCTTGAGTTGCCTAGAGATACTTTGGGCCAGGCAGCAAGACTTTTTGGTCTCAACTCCGATACCCTCAATGTGAGGAGAAGAGACTAAGAAGGAGACTGGTGACTCTGCTGGATAGTAGGAAAGAGGACAGGATTTCTAGTCAATCTCCTGGACCTAAGAATGCTATAATCCAGTGGAGGTTCATTGAACCTTCTCACAACTTTGTTGTGGAAAGGGAGAATGGCGAAACCAACAGGCTTAATGCCACATCTCTATTGCATCTCAGCAGATTCGACCTTGCTAAGCTTGTAGAGAAGCCATTCTCCAATCCCTCCAACTCTGAGACTGCTGCACACATCAGAAATCATATCAGCGGTCTCCACTTGGCTGAACTAAGTAGAAGAGCCAATATTGAAGAAGAGTTGAAGCTGAAAAGAGCGGAAGACAAGGAAAGACCAACCACCAAAGGCACAGCCTTTCTACAGATGGTGGAAGGTCTTGAATTGGGACCAATAGTTAGATGGGAATATGACTATAGTTCCCATCAACTAACTCTTTTCAGAGGGCCACAACAAAGGGTACACATAATCCAAGGTGACAGAGTGGAGGTTCTGTCTACCAAGGATCTGTACAAGATTCTCAGCACCACATCAGGAAAGAATGAAGACACTGATAAACACCTACTTTCCATGGTGCTGAGAGCTTTGAGAAGAAGAGGGAAGTGAAGTTTTGGTAGCATCAGCCTAGGGGGAGTTTTTTGGATCATGATAAGGCTGGTGCAATCAAAACTACTTCACATAGTCACTTTTGGTACTACATTCAAAGGCTTCCGAAGCTGAGCAAGAGATCTTCCGAAAGTCTGAAGAACAACAATTGAAGATATCTGCTGAAGGCAAAAGCTGAAGTCAACTGCTGAAGACAACAGCTGAAGCCAACAGCTGATGATATCTACTGAACGCAAAAGCTGAAGTCAACTGCTGAAGACAACAGCTGAAGCCAACAGCTGAAGACAACAGCTGAAGACTATCTTCCGAAGACAAAGTCTGATGAAAGAGCTAAAGACAAAGTCTGAGCTTCTGAACACAAAGTGTGATGAAAGAGATGAAGACAAAGTCTGAGCTTCCGAAGACAAAGTCTGATGAAAGAGCTGAAGACAAAGTCTGAGCTTCCGAAGACAAAGTCTGATGAAAGAGCTGAAGACAAAGTCTGCTTCCGAAGACAAAGAAGACTCCAAGCCTCAAAAGAAGCAGTCTTCCAAAGTATAAGTGTCTTCGGAAGAAGTTATTCTTCCGAAGTACTTTATCCTTCGGAAGACATTGCTATGTCCAGTAGATATAAGTATGGTCCCTGACAGTCCGCTGTAGACCTCTGATACAGCATGGCATCTTCCTAAAGAGCGATGTTGTTGAGCATACTTTATTCTACTGTTCACATTTTTATGATAGTACATATTACCAACTTTAGTTGGTGAAAAAAGGTAAGTCAGGGACATGTCCTGACTACCAACTTTCAGGCAAAATGTCTGAAAGACCTCACCTAGAGTCTTGTAGTATAGATGTAAGGTTAAAGGTGTCCAGCTGGTATCAAAGTATACCCGGCTGTAGGTAGTATTATATATATCTTCTCCTTGTAACTCTTTAGATAAGCGATTTGAGTCCAAGAGTCTTGTAATCCTTTAAGTTGAGAGGCAATATATAAAAGTACCTTGAAAATTTACTTAATGTGTTTATTTTCTTACTGCTTGCTACTTGGTATATTGTGATCAACTCTTCATAGACTACAAGCTGAAAATTTATGGTTTATAATCATTAAGTGGTTAATAAAAGGTTATTAAAAGGATTAATGATTTAATAAAAGAGGTTTTATTAGAAATAAACCATAGGATACCTTGCATTTGAAAGCATGCAAATACAAGGTATATAGAGTTTTCAAAACTAGAATTAATGAAAACCAAAATTCCCTTTTGAAACAAGTTTAACACCATCCTTTTACACGACACTCGAATCACTTGAGAACTATTTGTGGGATAAAGGTCACCTAACCACTTATAGGGAACTTGTGTGTTTGAGGTGAGTCTAACATACTTGTGGGATAAAGGTCACCTAACCACTTGTATGTGAAAACTCACACGTGTGTGTAAGTAGGACGACTTGAATTGGAAACCATGTGCATAGGGTCACCGAAGCATGGCGTACAATGGTGTTGATGGGATTAAACATGCCAACCAAACATAAGATGTTTAACCGATCCCATCAAGGCTAGAAGTTGCAAAAGGTTGCAATTGTCAAATATTGGCTACCTTGTTAAATTAAATAATGGGATAAAGGTCACCTAACCATTATTTGAATGTAACGTTGGATTCTAGATTTTAATTATTAATTGTCTATGAGACATAAAAGGGTATTAATAATTAAAATAAAATTTTAAGAAATACTAATAAAGAATTTTGTAAATTTTGTAGAATGGCCGCAAACAATAATGCTACCACCCCGACCGTCCATACCCTATCACTGAGAATCGTTATCAAAATAAGTAAATGCTTATGTCCTTGACGATCCCATGTCTCACCAACTAACGCTGTTGATGTTAAGGCCTTTTGACGATTGGCTTAAGCACATTAAGGATTCTGTGCATGTTTCCTACCTCATGTTGGGAATATGATTCCCAAGCTCCAAAAGGGTTTGGAACATCATAGGGCATATGACATGATAATCTAGTTAAAGGAAATGTTCCTTCAACAAACATTAGTAAGATTGCTTCAAAACGGTTCAAGCACTTTATGCATGTCACATAGAAGAAACCCAATCGATATCATCTTATATATTCTTAAGATGAAAAGCCACATTGATAGCCTCAAGATGCTTAAATGTCCTGTCTCAAAGTAGTTGGCCAAGGATTTGATCCTTGATTGCCCAACTAAAGGTTTGAGACATTCATAATAAACTATAATATGAACGGGTAGGACGAGAGCATCGGTGAAATTCACGCAATGCTCAAAGCAACCGAGGCAGGGATGGATAGAGAGGTTCTACCTATTCTCTTGATCAATGAGGGAGACTTTAAGAAATGGCCAATCTCGATCCTAAGGAAATTATTGCCAAAAGAAAGGAATACATTAAAGCAAATGTTAAAGCGAAACCACAAAACCTAAGCTTATGAAGCCTAAAGTAAAGGAGAACGATCCATGCTTTGAGTATGGATAGATAGGACAATAAAAGGGAATTGTTCCTCCTATCTCAAGGAGTTGAAAAATAAGAGGGATGCTAGGCAGACCTCGAATTCAATTTTCATGATTCATATTGTATTAAATGTCATTTCTTCAAACACATGGGTATTGGATACCCGATGTGAGACTCATACTTGTAATTGTTGCAAAGGGGTTCAAAAGAAATGTGCACTTCAAAAAGGGAAACTCTATTTTGAGACTTACAAATGGTTTGGAAGTTGTTCTCAAAACCTTTTGTATGCACCTAGTTTGACTAGGAATATAATTAAAGTTTCCTATTAAAACAATATGGTCATGATTTAAAGTTTGTATATAATGGTATTAACTTTTATGGATGATGTATTTCATTTTAAAGATATGCTTTTTAATGATATTCATGAATTAGTTCATGATAATTCATCCTATAATAACTCATTATACACATTAAGCACCAAGAAACTTAAAATCTGTTTAAGTTATTATTATCTTTGACATTGACATCTTGGTCACATAAACAAGAATTGGATTCATACACTTCAAAAGAATGGTCTTTTGGAAACAAATGAAAATGTTTTATTTGATAAGTGTGAACCAAAAGACTTATTAGGAATGATACATTTGGATGTATATGATCCTTTTAAGACGATGACAAAGATTGGTGAAAAGACACTTCATTACTGTTACCGACGATCACAGTCGCTATTATTGTGTGCACTTGATGACACATAAGAATGAAGCTTTTGAAATGTTCAAAGTCTTCAATAATGAAGTAGAAAATCAACTCTACATAACTATCTAAGTTCTTCATTCTAATAAAGCAGAAACTGAACCCTATTTGGATATGGCTCAATTCATTAAGGCTATGAGCTTACCACCTTTATCATCTTGGGTTTTCGCACTACTCTCCACGGCTCGTATTTTGAATATGGCCCAAACCAAGAAAGTGGGTTCGACACCTTTTGAAATATGGCATGGAATGAGTTCCATCACTATCATGTTTAAAAGGTATGGGTAGTAAAGCTTATGTCAAGCTTAACACCCAAAACAAATTTGAAAGTCGATCCACTAAGTGTATATTTGTTGGATATCCCAAAGACTGTATAGGATACTACTTCTTTGATCCAACAGAGCAAAAGGAGTTTATTGCTTGAAGGGCATAGTTTTTGGAAGCCAAGTTCCTTATGGAAGGAGTGACGCATAGAACAATGGAATTTGATGAAGATCAAGATCCACAAGCCGATACACGTTTGGTTTACACTGGCTATCAACAAGAGGTTGTTGATGATGATCAAGAGGTTGATCAATACATAAAAAACGTTCATAGATCTGGTAGACTTAGCATTCCACCTGAAATATATGGATTTTTCATGGATGGATGCTATATGGTTGGCTCCGATGAGCCAACTACATACCATGATGCAATGTCCAATTCGGATTGTGACAAATGGCTGGAAGCCATGGACGTAGAGATACAATCCATGTATGACAACCAAGTTTAGGAATTGGTTGACCCTCCACTTAACTCCAAACCGGTTGGATGCAAGTGGGTTTTCGAGAAGAAAACAAATATGCATGGAAACTTGGATACTGACAAGGCTTGTGTGTATAAAAGGCTAGTGGAAGTGTAATCACATTCTTGGTATTATATGTTGATGACATAGTACTATATGGAAAAGACATTCCAACCATGGAAGGTGTTAAAACCTGGCTTGGAAATTGTTTTTCCATGAAAGATCTCGGTGAAGCCGCCTATATTTTAGGAATAAAGATCTATAGGGATAGATCGAGGCGGTTGATAGGTCTAAAACCAAAGTGCATTATTGGAAAAATCTTGAAAAGGTTCAAGATGGAAAACTCTAAGAAAGGTATGGTACCTGTTCAAAGAGGGACAATATTGAGTGCATCTCAATGTCCAAGCTCAAAGGATGAGCAAGATTGTATGAAGGACATCCCATATGCATCTGCTATAGGATCCATCATATATGCGATGATATGCACTAAGACTGGACGTGTCATGCGCGTTAAGCATGACAAGAAGATATCAGCAGAATCCAGGTAATAGCCATTGGATGGCTGTTAAAAGAATATTGAAATACCTTGGGAGGACTAAGGATATGTTTCTAATATACGGATCTGAGAAAGAGGAACTCGTTGTAAAGGGTTACACGGATGCGAGTTTCCAAACTGACTCGATCACAATCGGGTATGTCTCCATTATGAATAGGGTAGCATTGTCCACTACAAAATAGGAATACATAACCGTCTCATTAGCAGCTTTGGAAGCTGCATGAATAAAAGGTTTATTACTGATCTAAGGGTGGTCTCCAAGACCCCTTAGAAATCTTTTGTGATAATGAGGGTGTGATTGCTCAAATCAAGGAACCCGGTGCACATCAAAAGATTAGACACAATGAGCGGAGATTCAACTACATAAGGGATGAAGTTGAAAAGGGAAAGATATGTATTCGAAAAGTTCACTTTGATCAAAATATTGCGGATCCACTCACGAAGGTCCTCGAAAGGGCAAAGCATGAAAGTCATACCTATGCCTTAGGATTTCGATATTCTAGTGATTGGACTTGATCAAATCTTGTATTTGAACATATGGAACTCTTTGTTATTTGAGTAAAATTATTTGGTTATAATGTTTCAATTAATGTTCCAATTTAGCATGTTTAATCCATGAGTAAATTATTTACTCTAAATGCTCGTAGTCGTTCATACTTGTGGGAACAAGTGTGAGGGTAAGATTATTATGAACTTGGATTGGCTGATATTCATAAGGATGAATATAGAGCAATGAGTTGCTACCAAGGTTCATAGATATTTGTGGGATACAAATATTGGACTAACCCGCATCTCAAATTTTACTACATGGAATCTAATCGATTGATCATAAGTAAATTTGAGTAAAGGAGAAAATCATTTGGTATCCTCCGACCTGAGATACATATTGGGTTTTGATATTCACCAAGTATTATACCTTGAGCTAATTCTTCACTGTGCTGAAATAGTGGACAGTACATAAGGGTATGTTCAGGTATAACACGAGGTGTTTGTGAGAAACGTATGTAGTCAAGATGGAATTTGTTCCTCTTATTCGTTGAGAATTAGATGTCTAAGGCTTGATTAAGTTAAATCAACAAGGAATGATCATTCTATGTTCTTGGATTTAACATGACATCTAAATGAAAACAAAAATGAAACTATAAATTTTGAAAACAAAAGGATAGATGATTGATTCACCTAAATCATTTCAAGTAGGGTACTTGAATGGGATGATGTTATTGAATGGCCATAACTCATGCGTATTAAGGGTAGTAAACCGTTGTTAGGCGTCATTTACTACTTGCATCTATCTTCTATGAATCTTGGGCAAGTGGGAGATTGTAGGATTCTATGTGCCCAAGACACTTAGAATATTGATGTGGTTAGTACGTTATGATCCAAGTCGGGTTATACCCAATAACAAGCTTGGCAAACACCAATTAATATTTAATGGATGATATGATCATGCAATTAAATATTTACACCAATTTAGAAAATGGGTTTTCTAAATAAGTTGCATATGAGATGGAACAATTTATTAGGATATTTTGTTCAATAATATTATTTGAAGTGTTATTTAAATTAATTGTATAACACCAAATAATAATGAGAGTATACTACTTATACAATTAAATGGTTAATTGTTACAAGGCTAGACATGTGTGTGTATGTTTAATCAAAAAAAAGAAAGAAACTTCTTTTATTTGGGCATGAAACCGTCCACTCACTTGCATGTGTGAGAGGTTTCTTTTTCTTTTGATTCTCTTGGTAAGAGCAAGCACAAGCATGCTCCACTAATGCCTTTGGGAAGAACAAGCACATGCAATTGTGTCGCCACTAAGTTATCTATTATACTCTCACACTCATGACATAACATGGAATGCAAGACACAAAAAATTTTCAGCTCTATCTCTCTTTTTCTCTCCCAAGATCCCACGGTTTTGCAAGAAAAAAATGAGGGTTTTTTCAGCAAGAAACAAGAGAGGTTCTTGCACTCCATGATGATGATTCTCATACACATGCAAACAACAACTTGAACACTCTCTTCTCCTTCTCAAAGGCCGCGGTTTTGTTCAGCAGAAAAGAGGGTTTTCTGTAGAAAATTAAGGGTTTTGAAGTTGTTCTTGGTGTATTCTACCTAACAAGAAGGTGTGTTTGCAAGGAGCTTGGGGTATACTAGCTTGAGGACTTCTATCCTTGAAGTCTTGGCTGCATTTTGGGCATCTCCATCTTCATCAAACATCCTTTTTGGTCGACTTTATGCTGCTGCAGTAAGGTAGTTTTACAGCTCAATGAAGCTGTGATTTTATGTAGTTTTACATGAGTTAATAGCTTGTTCATTCACATATTAAAGATCCTTTTGATTTGGGTTTGTTCTATACACTTGTATGGTCACTAAAGAACATATTTTTCAGCTTCAAAATCGGTTTTAAAGCTATATATATCCGCTGCGTTTTCTGAAAGTTTAAAAGGTTAAACTTGTTTTATGCTCTATCAAACCCATCAATGAAAATTTTTCTAAGTTATACGCGTGAACAGTGCTCATGAGCCTGAACAGTGCTCATGAGCCTGAACAGTGCTCATGAGCCTGAACAGTGCTCATGAGTCTGAACAGTGCTCATGTGTCTAGGAGTTTGCTGGAAAATGACTAAGTACTAATACGCCTAAACAGGACTCATGAGCCTGAACAGTGCTTATAAGCCTGGTCATTTGAGCAGCACTAATACGACCGCACAGTGGTCATGAGTCTGAACAGTTGTCTTATGCCTGCACAGTATCTTACACCCAAACAGTTGTTATACGCCCAAACAGTTGTTATACGCCCAAACAGTTGTTATACGCCTAGAATTTTCCTGTATTTTCGTGTATATATTTAACTCCTGATTATTTTTCCACACTTATTTTATATCTATTACGAATATTTAACAATGTAGAAACTTATTCTTAGATAGAAACAATCATTCGAATGATTATTAGAAACAATTAAAGTGTTTCAACACTTAAACAAAATTCGGATAAATATATCCTTTCACATCTGCGTAGAACAAACTCACTAATAATAACAATAACAATAGTAAAAACAATAATAATAACAATGGAATACCAATACAAAATAAAATAAATAAAACAATCTGCATGCCGCCCACAATCCACCAACCAAATTAAGACTGCGAAATCCACTTCAACACTCCACTTTTGCTCATCTTCTATACATGCAACCCGCAAATCATTCATTTTCACTCTTTCAAATTTCTCTCCATCTCTCGGACTCTCTACTCTCTCTTTCTCTCCTCTACTAGCTAAAACAAGAAGTTCAGCCTTCTCTCGAAGACCTTGTGCTCATCCTAGCATTCTAACCGGTCAATAGGTAAGTAGCAATGAACTCCCATTTACAAAATAATAACGTTTACACCTCCATCTTGCTCCAAACATCATCCTCACTGTTCTAAAAGGAGAATCACAGCCCCAAACCACATCCTCTTTGGAACTCAATCTGCGTACGAGGTATCATTCTTCTAAACCTACGAACCTAAGGTCGATATACAAGGATTCTACCTTGTATATCCTCATATCATGTGTTCAAACCACACATAACCGTATATTTATATATATAAAAACCTTGTAAATCAGCCTAAAAACAATGAAACAAACGCCCAAAATCATACATATACTTTCTAGAATTAAGGTTACAAACAATATAGTAGTGGTTTGAAGGGTAAATGTGATATTTATACTAACGCAAATGGTGTCAAACGCCCGGATTTGACTATGTCGATATAAAAACCGAGACATAAGGTTGAATTTCAGTAAGTTAGGACTTCGATTACTTAGACAAATAAGCTTGGATGATTGGGAAGTTCAGCAAGATATGCTAAGGCTGGTATAAAAGTGTTTGGCGACCCGAAATTGGGAAAATAACCCAAGAACCGGGCCAAACGTGAACAACTTAGACTCTAAGAATTTTCAAGCCTTAGAATAATTATTTTAGAAATAGGAACCGAATTTGGTGAATTTTTGGGTTAATATGTAATTTTTATGAACTAATCAACAAAAGTCGAATTACCCGATAACTAGAAATTGTGTTTTAAATATCACCAAGTAAAATCTGAGATTTTTGGCTTCTAATAGACTCAAATAGGCTATTAAAAGCTTAAAAATATAATAGGAATCAAAAATGGTAAAAAGACAAACTATGGGGTAGAAAATGTCAATTTTGAAACTTGAGGGGCCAAAAGCGTAAATTCTGCATTTTTGCAGAATTTCAGCAACTTATTGACCAAAAACTAATATGAGACCCATTCATATGACAATAGACTTATAAGAACCATAAGACTTGAAGTACACGCGCTAAAACCTTAACCTTCCTAAAAAGGAAACTTTTGACACGAACATCTAAGAAACAAAGGCATAAACGCTCTCAATATAATTGACACCAAATTATGTTCCTAATAATTTAGGAATCTATAGCTTATTGCTTGAATTATGATTTTAGGGTGCTAATACTTGAAACTATCTGTTTGTGGAACCTGACCGATATCAAGGTGAGTTCTCGTGTCCCCTTTTTAATTACTGTTTTTGAGGATGAAGCATGCTTTATTTTTTATTGAAACTATATCTGTGATACAAATTATGTTGTGGATTTTCTTTTTATGATGCCTGCTGATACATGAATCACAATCATTAATTCTATCGTGAACCGCTTGCTTTATATGGATAGATCTATTTGGGGAATCCCCACACACAGTGGCTCCCGTTACAGGGAGGTACCCCACTGAGATACTGTGGGGTCGTATGTGGCATGTGAACAAGTTATAAAGGATACAAAGGCGGACCATCCGGCAGGTGGGTCTACTGCTATGAGGCTCAGTTCTCCCCTTTGGGGTTAACCGGTTCAACACAACTTTAGAAGAGGCAAGCCGGGGCTGAGTGAAGGGTTGATTGTGACCCACAACAACTTAGTAGATTCAAAAACTACAAACTTGTGGGCTTTATGAGTCCCTTTTACTTTTATTTCTGAAACTAAAACCACTTGAACTCACCAACTTTTTTGTTGACACCCAAATTCTTTTGAGCATGTTTCAGGTAACATTTGATGGAAGCCTAGCTTGTTTTGGAAGATGCTTGGATGACCTAGTACCCTGACCTCATGGCATTATGGATTTTACTTAGGACTTTGAGCAGTTTGTAGTGAATGATACTTTAATTATGTACTTTTGACATGAAACAATTGATGTAACCGGGCTAAGCCGTTTAGTCTCGGATTTCATTTTAGTTATTATAATGCCATGTGATTATCTCTACTTGTGTGCTCTTATGATGGTTTGTTTCCGCTGCCACATCTCTTGCTAGTCTGTGACGTCCCACCCTCCTTGGGCCCGGGGTGTGACAACCTTGTATTTGCATGCTTTCAAATGCAAGGTATCCTATGGTTTATTTTTAATAAAACCTCTTTTTTTAAATCATCAATCCTTTTAGTAACCTTTTATTAACCACTTAATGATTAGAAACCATAAATTTTCAGCTTGTTAAGTTTGCTAATGAGTTTGTTATGCATATCCAAATATCAAACAACAATCATACAACAAACAACCAAACAAGCATAATATTAACAACCACAATGTGCATAACCATAGCTACTATTATGACCACACTTGTTTGCCATCACAAGTGTGGTCATTTGGTCTTTCCTAAGGGTTGAATACAACACAAAATTGAGGTCTTCATAGACTCCCACTTGAACTTGCATCCATATGCTTCAAGTCCTTTTTGTGTCTTCGATGTCCATCTTTGGGTCTTCATCTTGTGCATCTTCCTTTTACAAAAATTATATCCTAATACATTTTCTAATAAAAGAAATGCACCTAATCTATTTATTACATAACCAAATGAATAAATAATTACAACCCAAATAATAAACATAAATATTACAACCCAATTGAATGAATTAAAACAACCATTCCAATCATCCAAATCAAAAGGCCAAAGGCTAGGTTATGCACTATTATATGACAAATCATAAATATTATTCAATAAACTAAATAAACCCCATAAAACCCTAAATTTTCAACCAACATAAACTGAAAATTAGGGTTTGTTTGTCCAAACAAACAACATCCAAATATATCAACCAATTGACTTTCTTATCTTTCAAAGTTTAATCATAAGCATGAAGATATAACTTTGAAAGACTTGGGGTTTATTAAATCAACCAAATCGGCCCCTAGTTAGTTGATTAACATCCTTTAAAACAATTTTTAAAGGATAAGAACAAGCAAGCTATCCACATAACCGGCTCTTGATACCATTGTTAGGTTTGTTAGAACATAAAATCATAGTTTAACCTCTTAAACTTTTTGAAAATGCAGTGGAATTACAACTTTATAAACCCTTTTATAAGCTGAAAAATATGTTCATTAGATGACCAAATTAATGCATAAAACAAACCCAAAGAAAAAAGGACCATTTATGTGAATTAGCAAGCTATGAACATATGTAAAACTACATAAAATCACAGCTTCATTGAGCTGTGAAACTACCTTACTGCAGCAGCAAAAAGTCAACCAAAGAAAGGTTGAATGATGCTGAAATATGGCCAAAGCTTCAAGGTTGGATGTCCTCAAACTTTGACTCCCATAAAGCTCTAAGTAAGCATCATCCTTACTTGAAGTGGACACCAAAAACACCAAAATAAAAGCTGCCAAAACCCTTCAAGATCGTGATCTTCCAGCAGCAAACTTGATGATTTATGAAGATGAAATCGACCAAGGTTCCAAGAGGAGGAACCCTCAAGTGTGTATACCCCAAGCCTCATTGCAAACACACCTTATTGTTAGGTAGAAAACACAAAATGCAGCTCAAAACTCAGCTAGAAAACCCTCCTATGGAGCTGCTGAAAACCGTAGGGAGAAAGAGAGAGAGAGCTGAGTTTTTGTTAGTTGCATGCATATATGAAAAATGAGAAGGTGAGTGCTTGTTATCTAGTTAGTGGAAGAGTAGACAAAGCTTGCATGTGTTTGCGTTAATCAAGAGAATAACTTAGTGAGTGGAAGACAATTGTGTGTTCTTCTCAAGACACAAAAGCAATGCACTAACATGCACATGCATGTTACTTTGAACGGCCTCAAGGGCTAAAAATGGGTTTTCATTCTCTTTTATTATTGTTTGAGATTTATAAAATAGGTGGTTATATTTTATAAATGTCAAATACTAACACACACATATATTGTCTAGTCTTGTAACTAGTTTATGCAATTAACCATTTAATTGTATAAGTAGTATACTCTCATTATTATTTGGTGTTATACAACCAATTTAAATAACACTTCAAATAATATCATTGAACAAAATATCCTAATAAATTGTTCCATCTCATATGCAAGTTATTTAGAAAACCCATTTTCTAAATTTGGTGTAAATATTTAGTTGCATGATCATATCATCAATTAAATATTAATTGGTGTTTGCTAAGCTTGTTATTGGGTATAACCCGACTTGGATCATAAGGTACTCACCACATCAATATTCTAAGTGTCTTGGGCACATAGAATCCTACACCGTTCCTGGCCACTTTCAGTCCCAACTAGTACACTAACAAACAAAGGTGGGGTGTCAGCCCAATAGTACTATCAATACCTGTCCGTCGGCTCCAACACCGGAGTTAAATTGTTGTGAATAAAGAACCACACAGACAACTCATGCATGTACCAGATAAATACTTACAAAACAATACACACAACAGTCCCAAATATTGAATAAGTTCACAACATAAAAGGGTTGAGCATACTTTTCTCCCTTGATGTTTGTAAATAATTGTAATAAAACGGGCCCGCAAAAACTAACCTTGAAATCTGATGAATTAAAGTGAATAAAGGACTTTAACGGATGAAAGAGAACAATGATCTAACACCTATAAATAAATACAATTAAGTCTATAATCGCATTCAAGGAAAATAGATACATTCGGTCGGTTTCGGGTCGGTTCAGGTTTAACGCACGACACACGCACAATATATATATATATATATATATATATATATATATATATATATATATATATATATATATATATATATATATATATATAATATATATATATTCAACACACTATATAATAATAATAATAATAATAATAATAATAATAATAATAATAATAATATAATAATAATAATAAAGTAATCCCAAAAAAACAAAAAGAAACACACGCACTCTCGCACATATCAATCACAAACACACTACACAATTTACACAAAACACACACAACACACATCAAACACACACTACACAAAACTCACACAGAACACACACAAACACACATTCACAATAATTATGCATGTACATACCCATGACTAACACACAACAGCCGAATGCTGCTGTGTTTTATTTCTCTCGGCAGCGTGCACAGACACACGGTACGCACCCACGCGACGCACATCTACGTGGATGTAATCCGTGATATACCTACCCGTGCATCCGATATACATACCGAGAGCATACAACGCAGCAACATACAATCTTACAAGCGATGTTATGCACGTATATAT
>CM044009.1:41827204-41869704 GCA_024085815.1 Flaveria linearis | reverse complement strand
TCCTGTGACCTGAGAAAACATGCTAAAATGTGTCAACATAAAGTTGGTGAGTTCAGATGTTTAATTGACATGAAATGTGTTCATAAGCGTTTCAATGGTTTGCGTTTCAATGGTTTAGTATATAGAGCATATCGTTAGGTAGCTAGCCTATGTTCATGTTACTTAGCGTTTCGAACCGAAGCTGACTGTTTACGTCCTATATGTTTGTTGTATCCCCGTCACGTCTCATCAGACAGTGACAAATGTTAGGTCAATAAAGCACCCGTTTGACCTCCAATCAAGCTAGCGCGACTAGCCCGGGCGGGGTTTGTCAGACCCAATAGTACTACTCAGAATTACCTCGCTAATCCCATTACTAACGGTTCGAGTGTGTCAGGACTGTTGTGTGTTTGCACTAACGTAACAAGCGATATCAATAATACTACAACCATTTATGTAAATCTGTTTCCATGTTTTCTCCCCCAAAAGGAGAGAGAGTAAAATAGGGGCCGTGAAACTCACTGATGATGTAGTAAGTATGTAGGATGAAAGTCTCCCAAGTGTTGTTTACGATGCGCTGTCAAACACCTATTGACAGTTATGTTAAGCGTTAATGTTGTGTTTAGCGTTAATAGACATGTTTAGTCGGGTCGGGTCGCATGGGTTCGGTCGTGGGTGACACACACACATGCAGGCATACGCATATCAGACCTTATGTAGATCCCAAACGGGTTGTCGTTAATTGTAAACAGTTAGGTTGTTTTAGATTGAAAAAGTATGTGCTTGTTGATTGCGTTGACTTTAATCTTTGTGGTCAAGAAATGACACTTTGTTGATTGTTACCATATCATCACACGATGGGCACACCGCACACAAGGCGAATTCACTCACAATGACTCCAATGGCATATCAAGGCTAGACGCACGGCTGGACACTTCATTCGCACGAATGGGCCTTCAATTGTACGAATCAACCTCACTCGTACGATTGAACCCTCACTCGTACGACTTAGCATTCAGTCGTACCACACATCACTCATTCACACGACTCAACGGCCAATCGCACGTCTGAACCTTCATTCGTACGATTGGACCTTCCGTCGTGTGATACTCAGTCGCACACATTCCTCCGATTGACTCAATCGCAAACACTCTCAATCACATGCATTCATTCGTACGTCACGCACCCCGCATGGACTCAATCGCACGATTCACCCCAGTCGCACCACTCAGTCGTAGGATGGGCCCAGTCGCATGACTCAGTCGCATGACTGGCCCAGTCGCGAATTGCAGCAGATCACGACTGCTGGACGGGCTGAACAGCCTTTGGCCGTTCCGTGTGTTGGGTTTGTTAGAACATAAAATCATAGTTTAACCATTTAAACTTTCTGAAAACGCAGCGGAAGTATAGCATTATAACCTTGTTTATAAGCTGAAAATTATGTTCTTCAAGTGACCATTCAAGTGTATAAAACAAACCCATAAATCAAAGGATCATTTATGTGAATTAACATGCTATGAACATATGTAAAACTACATAAAATCACAGCTTCATTGAGCTGTGATATACCTTACTGTAGCAGCAATAAAGTCGACCAAAAGAGATGTATGGCGAAGATGGAGACGCCCAAAATGCAGCCAAGACTTCAAGAAAAGAAGTCCTCAAGCTAGTATACCCCAAGCTCCTTGCAAACACACCTTCTTGTTAGGTAGAATACACCAAGAACAACTTCAAAAACCCTCAATTTTCTGCATAAAACCCTCTTTCTGCTGAAGGAAAACCGTGGCCTTTTAGAGTGAAAAGAGAGGATTCAAGTTGTTTGCATGCAAATGAGAATCATCATCATGGAGTGCATGAACCTCTCTTGTTTCTTGCTGAAAACCCTATTTTTCAGCTTCAAAACTCAGCTCTAAAACTCCCTTTTCTTGCTGCAGAAAACCGTTGGAGTTGAGAGGAAGAAGGAGAGAATTGAGAGCTGAAATATGGTCTTGTCTTGCATGTCTTGATTATGAGAAAAGTAAGCATCTCTTTTAACTAGTTAGTGGGGAGACCAATATGCATGTGTGTGTGCATCCAAGAGAATAATCTTACATGTTTGTCTCCAATTCAAAAGAGAAGACAAAGTGGACGGTTTTTGATGTTTTTAAACAAAGGGTTTTCTTTTATAAAACATCAAATATTTACACACACATAAATTGTCTTTTCTTGTAACTAGTTTATGCAATTAACCATTTAATTGTATAAGTAGTATACTCTCATTATTATTTGGTGTTATACAACTAATTTAAATAACACTACAAATAATATTATTGAACAAAGTATCCTAATAAATTGTTCCATCTCATATGCAACTTATTTAGAAAACCCATTTTCTAAATTGGTGTAAATATTTATCATATCATCAATTAAATATTAATTGGTGTTTGCTAAGCTTGTTATTGGGTATAACCCGACTTGAATCATAACGTACTAATTACATCAATATTCTAAGTGTCTTGGGCACATAGAATCCTACAATCTCCCACTTGCCCAAGATTCATAGAAGATTGATCCAAGCAGTAAATGACGCCTAACAACGGTTTACTACCCTTAATATCATGACTTATGGCCATTCAATAACATCATCCCATTCAAGTGCCTACTTAAAATGATTTAGGTGAATCAATCATTTATCCTTTTGTTACAGATGTCATGTTAAATCCAAGAACACAGAATGATCATTCCTTGTTGATTTAACTTAATCAGGCCTTAGACATCTAACTCTCAACGAATAAGAGGAACAAATTCCATCTTGACTACATACGTTTCTCACAAACACCTCGTATTATACCTGAACATACCCTTATGTACTGTCCATTATTTCAGAACAGTGCAGAATTAGCTCAAGGTATAATACTTAGTGAATATCAAAACCCAATATGTATCTCAGGTCGGAGGATACCAAATGATATTCGCCTTTACTCAAATTTACTTATGATCAATCGATAAGATTCCATGTAGTAAAATTTGAGATGCGGGTTAGTCCAATATTTGTATCCCATAAATATCTATGAACCTTGGTAGCAACCTATTGCTCTATAGTCATCCTTATGAATATCAACCAATCCAAGTTCATAATAATCTTACCCTCACACTTGTTCTCACAAGTATGAACGACTATGGACATTTAGAGTAATTAATTTACTCATGGATTAAACATGCTAAATTGGAACATTAATTGAAATATTATAATCAAATAATTTTACTCAAATAATAAAGAGTTCCACATATTCAAATACAAAATTTGATCAAGTCCAATCACAAAAATATCGAAGTCCTAAGGCATAGGTATGACTTTCATGCTTTGCCCTTTCGAGGAGCTTCGTGAGTGGATCCGCAATATTTTTGATCAAAGTGAACTTTGCGAATACATATCTTTCCCTTTTCAACTTCATCCCTTATGTAGTTGAATCTCCGCTCATTGTGCCTAATCTTTTGATGTGCACGGGGTTACTTGATTTGAGCAATCACACCCTTGTTATCACAAAAGATTTCTAAGGGGTCTTGAATGGTAGAGACCACACTTAGATCGGTAATAAACCTTTTATTCATGCAGCTTCCAAAGCTGCTAATGAGGCGGCTATGTATTCCTATTTTGTAGTGGAAAATGCTACCCTATTCATAATGGAGACATACCCGATTGTGATCGAGTCAGTTTGGAAACTCACATCCGTGTAACCCTTTACAACGAGTTCCTCTTTCTCAGATCCGTATATTAGAAACATATCCTTAGTCCTCCTAAGGTATTTCAATATTCCTTTAACAGCCATCCAATGGCTATTACCTGGATTCTGCTGATATCTTCTTGTCATGCTTAACGCGCATGACACGTCCGGTCTTAGTGCATATCATCGCATATATGATGGATCCTATACATGATGCATATGTGATGTCCTTCATACAATCTTGCTCATCCTTTGAGCTTGGACATTGAGATGCACTCAATATTATCCCTCTTTGAATAAGTACCATACCTTTCTTAGAGTTTTCCATCTTGAACCTTTTCAAGATTTTATCAATATATGCACTTTGGTTTAGACCTATCAACCGCCTCGATCTATCCCTATAGATCTTTATTCCGAAAATATAGGCGGCTTCACCGAGATCTTTTATGGAAAAACAATTTCCAAGCCAGGTTTTAACACCTTCCATGGTTGGAATGTCTTTTCCATATAGTATTATGTCATCAACATACAATACTAGGAATGTGATTACACTCCTACTAGCCTTTTTATACACACAAGCCTTGTCGGTATCCAAGTTTCCATGCATATTTGTTTTCTTCTCGAAACCCCACTTGCATTCAACCGGTTTGGAGTTAAGTGGAGAGTCAACCAATTCCTAAACTTGGTTGTCATACATGGATTGCATCTCTACGTTCATGGCTTCCAGCCATTTGTCACAATCCGAATTGGACATAGCATCATGGTATGTAGTTGGCTCATCGGAGTCAATCTCATAGCATCCATCCATGAAAAATCAAAATATTTCAGGTGGAATGCTAACTCTACCAGATCTGTGAACGTTTTGTGTGTATTGATCAACCTCTTGATCATTATCAACAACCTCTTGTTGACGGCTAGTGTAAACCAAACGTGTATCGGCTTGTGGATCTTGATCTTCATCAAACTCCATTGTTCTATGCGTCATTCCTTCCATAAGGAACTTGGCTTCCAAGAACTCTGCCCTTCGAGCAATAAATTCCTTTTGCTCTGTTGGATCAAAGAAGTAGTATCCTATACAGTCTTTGGGAAATCCAACAAATATACACGTAGTGGATCAACTTTCAAATTTGTTTTGGGTGTTAAGCTTAACATAAGCTTCACTACCCATAACTTTTGCCATGATAGTGATGGAACTCTTTCCATGCCATATTTCAAAAGGCTTCGAACCTACTTTCTTGGTTTGGGCCATATTCAAAATACGAGCCGTGGAGAGTAGTGCAAAAACCCAAGATGATAAAGGTGGTAAGCTCATAGCCTTAATAAATTGAACCATATCCAAATAGGGTTCAGTTTCTCATTTATCAGATTGAAGAACTTAGATAGTTATATAGAGTTGATTTTCTACTTCATTATTGAAGATTTGAACATTTCAAAAGCTTCATTCTTATGTGTCATCAAGTGCACACAATAATAGCGACTGTAATCATCGGTAACAGTAATGAAGTGTCTTTTCACCAATCTTTGTAATTGTCTTAAAAGGATCATATGTTGGGTTTGTTAGAACATAAAATCATAGTTTAACCTTTTAAAATTTCTGAAAACGCAGCGGAAGTAAAGCATTATAACCATGTTTATAAGCAGAAAATTATGTTCTTCAAGTGACCATTCAAGTGTATAAAACAAACCCATAAATCAAAGAATCATTTATGTGAATATGCAAGCTATGAACATATGTAAATGCACATAAAATCACAGCTTTAGTGAGCTGTGAAATACCTTACTGCAGCAGCAAAAATCAATCAAAATAAGATGTTTGATGAAGATGGAGATGCCCAAAATGCAGCCAAGACTTCAAGGATAGAAGTCCTCAATCTAGTATACCCCAAGCCCTTTGCAAACACCTCTTCTTGCTAGGTAGAAATCACCAAATTGCAGCTCAAAACTCAGCTAGAAAACCCTATTTTCTAGCTGCTGGAATCCGTAGGATTAGAGAGAGAGAGAGCTGAAATTTTCTTGTGTTGCATGAAAATGAGAATCATCATCATTGAGTGCAAGAACCCTAAAAAAACTCTTATTGCAGCTTCAAAATCCTCCTATATTGCTGCTGAAAACCGTAAGGTTTAAGAGAGAGGGAGAGAGAGCTATGTCTTATGTGTATTGCATGTTTGCATGTGTGATTCCAAATAAGAAAAGGAGAGCATATCATCTAGTAAGTGGAGTGGAGACAATAATGCATGTGAGTTGTGTCTTCAAGAGAATATTTGTTAAAACTAAAAGCATGTGTGTCTCCCACTTCACCAAGGGGACGACCACATGAGATTCTCTTTGAGTTTTTATAAAATTTGACACTAACACAATATATATATTGTCTACTAGTTCTCTTAGTAGATATATATAACTAACCTTTTAATTGTATAATCCATACACTCTAATTATTAATTTGTAATGTTTTCTAACTTACTTAAATAACATTACAAATAATATTATTGAACAAATATCCTAATAAATTGTTCCATCTCATATGCAACTTATTTAGAAAACCCATTTTCTAAATTGGTGTAAATATTTAATTGCATGATCATATCATCAATTAAATATTAATTGGTGTTTGCTAAGCTTGTTATTGGGTATAACCCGACTTGGATCATAACGTACTAACCACATCAATATTCTAAGTGTCTTGGGCACATAGAATCCTACAATCTCCCACTTGCCCAAGATTCATAGAAGATTGATGTAAGCAGTAAATAACGCCTAACAACTGTTTACTACCCTTAATACGCATGACTTATGGCCATTCAATAACATCATCCCATTCAAGTACCTTACTTTAAATGATTTAGGTGAGTCAATCATCTATCCTTTTGTTACAGATGTCATGTTAAATCCAAGAACACAGAATGATCATTCCTTGTTGATTTAACTTAATCAGGCCTTAGACATCTAACTCTCAACGAATAAGAGGAACAAATTCCATCTTGACTACATACGTTTCTCACAAACACCTCGTGTCATACCTGAACATACCCTTATGTACTGTCCACTATTTCAGGACAGTGAAGAATTAGCTCAAGGCATAATACTTAGTGAATATCAAAACCCAATATGTATCTCAGGTTGGAGGATACCAAATGATATTCGCCTTTACTCAAATTTACTTATGATCAATCGATAAGATTCCATATTGTAAAATTTGTGATGCCGGTTAGTCCAATATTTGTATCCCACAAATATCTATGAACCTTGGTAGCAACCTATTGCTCTATATTCATCCTTATGAATATCAACCAATCCAAGTTCATAATAGTCTTACCCTCACACTTGTTCCCACAAGTATGATCGACTACGGACATTTAGAGCAGATAATTTATTCATGGATTAAACATGCTAAATTGGAACATTAATTGAAACATTATAACCAAGTAATTTTACTCAAATAATAAAGAGTTCCACATATTCAAATACAAAATTTGATCAAGTCCAATCACTAGAATATCGAAGTCCTAAGGCATAGATATGACTTTCATGCTTTGCCCTTTCGAGGAGCTTCGTGAGTGGATACGCAATATTTTGATCAAAGTGAACTTTGCGAATACATATCTTTCCTTTTCAACTTCATCCTTTATGTAGTTGAATCTCTGCTCATTGTGCCTAATCTTTTGGTGTGCATGGGGTTCCTTGATTTGAGCAATCATGCCCTCATTATCACAAAAGATTTCTAAGGGTTCTTGAATGGTAGAGACCACCCTTAGATCGGTGATAAACCTTTTATTCATGCAGCTTCCAAAGCTGCTAATGAGGCGGCTATGTATTCTGTTTTGTAGTGGACAATGTTACCCTATTCATAATGGAGACATACCCCGATTATGATTGAGGATCACCTCGATCAGTTTGGAAACACGCATCCGTGTAACTCTTTACAACGAGTTCCTCTTCACCAGATCCATATATTAAGAATATATCCTTAGTGTTTCTAAGGTATTTCAAAATACTCTTAACAGCCATCCAATGGCTGTTACCTGGATTCTGCTGATATCTTCTTGTCATGCTTAATGCGCATGACACGTCCAGTCTTAGTGCATATCATTGCATATATGATGGATCCTATAGCAGACGCATATGGGATGTCCTTCATACAATCTTGCTCATCCTTTGAGCTTGCACATTGAGATGCACTCAATATTGTCCCTCTTTGAATTAGTACCATACCTTTCTTAGAGTTTTCCATCTTGAACCTTTTCAAGATTTTATCAATATATGCACTTTGGTTTAAACCTATCAACCGCCTCGATCTATCCCTATAGATCTTTATTCCCAAAAAATAGGCGGCTTCACCGAGATCTTTTATGGAAAAACAATTTCCAAGCCAGGTTTTAACACCTTCCATGGTTGGAATGTCCTTTCCATAGAGTAATATGTCATCAACATACAATACTAAGATTGTGATTACACTCCCACTAGCCTTTTATACACACAAGCCTAATCAGTATCTAAGTTTTCAAGCATATTTGTTTTCTTCTCGAAAACCCACTTGCATCCAACCGGTTTGGAGTTAAGTGGAGTGTCAACCAATTCCTAAACTTGGTTGTCATACACGGATTGTATCTCTACGTCCATGGCTTCCAGCCATTTGTCAAAATCCGAATTGGACAATGCATCATGGTATTTAGTTGGCTCATCGGAGTCAATCTCATAGCATCCATCCATGAAAAATCCATATATTTCAGGTGGAATGCTAACTCTACCAGAGCTGTGAACGTTTTGTGTGTATTGATCAACCTCTTGATCATCATCAACAACCTCTTGTTGACAGCTAGTGTCAACCAAACGTGTATCGGCTTGTGGATCTTGATCTTCATCAAATTCCATTGTTCTATGCGTCACTCCTTCCATAAGGAACTTGGCTTCCAAGAACTCTACCCTTTGAGCAATAAACTCCTTTTGCTTTATTAGATCAAAGAAGTAGTATCCTATACAGTCTTTGGGATATCCAACAAATATACACTTAGTGGATCGACTTTCAAATTTTTTTTGGGTGTTAAGCTTAACATAAGCTTTACTACCCATACCTTTTGCTATGATAGTGATAGAACTCTTTCCATGCCATATTTCAAAAGGCGTCGAACCCACTTTCTTGGTTTGGGCCATATTCAAAATACGAGCCGTGGAGAGTAGTGCAAAAACCCAAGATGATAAAGGTGGTAAGCTCATAGCCTTAATGAATTAACCATATCCAAATAGGGTTCAGTTTTACCTTTATTAGAATGAAGAACTTAGATAGTTATGTAGAGTTGATTTTCTACTTCATTATTGAAGATTTTGAACATTTCAAAAGCTTCATTCTTGTGTGTCATCAAGTGCACACAATAATAGCGACTGTAATCGTCGGTAACAGTAATGAAGTATCTTTTCACCAATCTTTGTCATTGTCTTTAAAGGACCACATACATCCAAATATACCAATCCTAATAAGTCTTTTGGTTCACACTTATCAAATGAAACATTTTCATTTGTTTCCAAAAGACCATTCTTTTGAAGTGTTTGAATCCAATTCTTGTTTATGTGACCAAGATGACAATGTCAAAGATAATAATAACTTAAACCGATTTTAAGTTTCTTGGTGCTTAATGTGTATAATGAGTTATTATAGGACGAATTATCATGAACTAATTCATGAATATCATTAAAAGGCATATCCTTAAAATGAAATACATCGTCCATAAAACTTAATACCATTATATACAAACTTTAAATCATGACCATATGTTTTAAGAGGAAACATTAATTATGTTCCTAGTCAAACTAGGTGCATACAAAAGGTTTTGAGACCAACTTCCAAACCATTTGTAAGTCTCAAAATAGAGTTCCCTCTTTGAAGTGCACATTTCTTTTGAATCCCTTTGCAACAATAGCAAGTATGAGTCTCACATCCAGCATCCAATACCCATGTGTTTGAATAAATGTCATTTAATACAATGTGAATCATGAAAATTGTATTCGAGGTTTGCCTAGCATCCCTCTTATTTTTAAACTCCTTGAGATAGGAGGAACAATTTCCCTTTTATTGTCCTATCTCTCCATACTCAAAGCATGGATCGTTCTCCTTTACTTTAGGCTCATAAGGTTAGGTCTTTGAGGTTTCGCTTTAACCTTTGCTTTGATGTATTCCTTTCTTTGGCAATAATTGCCTTAGGATCGAGATTGGCCATTTCTTATCGTCTCCCTCATTGATCGAGAGAATAGGTAGAACCTATCTACCCATCCCTGCCTCGGTTGCTTTGAGCATTGCGTGAATTTCACCGATGCTCTCGTCCCACCCGTTCATATTACAGTTTATTATGAATGTCTCAAACTTTTAGTTGGGCAATCAAGGATCAAATCCTTGGCCAACTACTTTGAGACAGGACATCTAAGCATCTTGAGGCTATCCATGTGGCTTTTCATCTTAAGAATATTTAAGATGATATTGAATGGGTTTCTTCCATGTGACATGCATAAAGTGCTTGAACCGTTTCAAAGAAATCTAACTAATGTTTGTTGAAGGAACATTTCCTTCAACTAGATTATCATATCATATGCCCTATGATGTTCCAAAACCTTTTGGAGTTCGGGAATCATATTCCCAACATAGGTAGGAAACTAGCACAGAATCCTTAATATGCTTAAGCCAATCGTCAAAAGGTCTTAACATCAACAGCGTTGGGGTTGGTGAGACATGGGTTCGTCAAGGACATAGGCCTTGACTCATTTTGATAATGATTCTCAGTGATAGGGTATGGACGGTCGGGGTGGTAGCATTATTGTTTGCGGCCATTTACAAAATTTACAAAGTTCTTATTAGTATTTCTTAAAATTTTATTTTAATTATTAATACCCTTTTGTGTCTCATAGACAATTAATAATTAAAATCTAGAATCCAACGTTACATTCAAATAATGGTTAGGTGACCTTTATCCCATTATTTAATTTAACAAGGTAGCCAATATTTGACAATTGCAACCTTTTGCAACTTCTAGCCTTTATGGGATCGGTTAAACATCTAATGTTTGGTTGGCATGTTTAATCCCATCAACACCGTTGTACGCCATGCTTCGGTGACCCTATGCACATGGTTTCCAATTCAAGTCATCCTACTTACACACACGTGTGAGTTTTCACATACAAGCGGTTAGGTGACCTTTATCCCACAAGTATGTTAGACTCACCTCAAACACACAAGTTCCCTATAAGTGGTTAGGTGACCTTTATCCCACAAATAGTTCTCAAGTGATTCGAGTGTCGTGTAAAAGGATGGTGTTAAACTTGTTTCAAAAGGGATTGTTGGTTTTCATTAATTCTAGTTTTGAAAACTCTATATACCTTGTATTTGCATGCTTTCAAATGCAAGGTATCCTACGGTTTATTTTTAATAAAACCTCTTTTATTAAATCATTAATCCTTTTAATAACTTTTTATTAATCACTTAATGATTATACACCATAAAGTTTCAGCTTGTTAAGTTTGCTAATGAGTTTGTTAGCATATCTAAATATCAAACTACAATCATACAACAAACAACCAAACAAGCATAATATAAACAACCACAATGTGCATAACCATAGCTACTATTGTGACCATACTTGTTTGCCATCACAAGTGTGGTCATTTGGTCTTCCTAAGGGTTGAATACAACACAAAATAGAGGTCTTCATAGACTCCCACTTGAACTTGCATCCATATGCTTCAAGTCCTTTTTTTGTGTCTTTGATGTCCATCTTTGGGTCTTCATCTTGTGCATCTTCCTTTTACAAAAATTATATCTTAATACATTTTTCTAATAAAAGAAATGCACCTAATATTTTATTACATAACCAAATGAATAAATAATTACAACCCAAATAATAAACATAAATATTACAACCAATTGATTGAATTAAAACAACCATTCCAAACATTGTAAGTATCCAAACAACACAAGGCAAAAGCTAGGTTATGCACTATTATATGACCAATCATAAACGTTATTCAATAAACAAAATAAACCCCATCAAACACTAAATTTTCAGCCAACATAAACTGAAAATTTGGGTTTGTTTGTCCAAACATACAACAACCAAACATATCAACCAATTGACATTCCTATCTTTCAAAGTTTAATCATAAGCATGAAGATATACTTTGAAAGACTTGGGGTTTATTAAATCAACCAAAATCAGTCCCTAATTAGTTGATTAACATCCTTTAAAATGATTTTTAAAGGATAACAACAAGCAAGCTATTCACATAACCGGCTCTTGATACCATTTGTTGGGTTTGTTACAACATAAAATCATAGTTTAACCGTTTAAACTTTCTGAAAACGCAGCGGAAGTAAAGCATTATAACCATGTTTATAAGCTTAAAATTATGTTCTTCAAGTGACCATTCAAGTGTATAAAACAAACCCATAAATCAAAGGATCATTTATGTGAATATGCAAGCTATGAACATA
This sequence comes from Flaveria linearis, assembly GCA_024085815.1. Classification (NCBI taxonomy): domain Eukaryota; kingdom Viridiplantae; phylum Streptophyta; class Magnoliopsida; order Asterales; family Asteraceae; genus Flaveria; species Flaveria linearis. The sequence goes on along the minus strand of CM044009.1, from coordinate 41,857,551 downwards.
TGTAAATGCACATAAAATCACAGCTTCAGTGAGCTGTGAAATACCTTACTGCAGCAGCAAAAATCAATCAAATAAGATGTTTGATGAAGATGGAGATGCCCAAAATACAGCCAAGACTTCAAGGATAGAAGTCCTCAAGCTAGTATACCCCAAGCCCTTGCAAACACCTCTTCTTGCTAGGTAGAAATCACCAAATTGCAGCTCAAAACTCAGCTAGAAAACCCTATTTTCTAGCTGCTGGAATCCGTAGGATTAGAGAGAGAGAGAGCTGAAATTTTCTTGTGTTGCATGAAAATGAGAATCATCATCATTGAGTGCAAGAACCCTAAAAAAACTTTTATTGCAGCTTCAAAATCCTCCTATATTGCTGCTGAAAACCGTAAGGTTTAAGAGAGAGGGAGAGAGAGCTATGTCTTATGTGTCTTGCATGTTTGCATGTGTGATTCCAAATAAGAAAAGGAGAGCATATCATCTAGTAAGTGGAGTGGAGACAATAATGCATGTGAGTTGTGTCTTCAAGAGAATATTTGTTAAAACTAAAAGCATGTGTGTCTCCCACTTCACCAAGGGGACGGCCACATGAGATGCTCTTTGAGTTTTTATAAAATTTGACACTAACACAATATATATATTGTCTACTAGTTCTCTTATTAGATATATACAACTAACCTTTTAATTGTATAATCCATACACTCTCATTATTAATTTGTAATGTTTTCTAACTTACTTAAATAACATTACCAATAATATTATTGAACAAAATATCCTAATAAATTGTTCCATCTCATATGCAACTTATTTAGAAAACCCATTTTCTAAATTGGTGTAAATATTTAATTGCATGATCATATCATCAATTAAATATTAATTGGTGTTTACTAAGCTTGTTATTGGGTATAACCCGACTTGGATCATAACGTACTAACCACATCAATATTCTAAGTGTCTTGGGCACATAGAATCCTACATCATATACATCCAAATGTATTATTCCTAATAAGTCTTTTGGTTCACACTTATCAAATGATACATTTTCGTTTGTTTCTAAAAGACCATTCTTTTGGAGTGTTAGAATCCAATTCTTGTTTATGTGACCAAGATGATAATGTCAAAGATAATAATAACTTAAACCGATTTTAAGTTTCTTGGTGCTTTATGTGTATAATGAGTTATTATAGGACGAATTGTCATGAACTAATTCATGAATATCATTAAAAGGCATATCCTTAAAATGAAATCATCATCCATAAAACTTAATACCATTATATACATACTTTAAATCATGACCATATTGTTTTAAGAGGAAACATTAATTATGTTCCTAGTCAAACTAGGTGCATACAAAACGTTTTGAGAACAACTTCCAAACCATTTGTAAGTCTCAAAATAGAGTTTCCCTCCTTGAAGCGCACATTTCTTTTGTACCCTTTTGCAACAATTGCAAGTATGAGTCTCACATCCGGTATCTAATACCATGTGTTTGAAGAAATGACATTTAATACAATGTGAATCATGAAAATTGTATTTGAGGTTTGCCTAGCATCCCTCTTATTTTTCAACTCCTTGAGATAGGAGGGATAATTCCCTTTTATTGTCCTATCTCTCCAAACTCAAAGCATGGATCATTCTCCTTTACCTTAGGCTTCATAAGCTTAGGTTTTTAAGGTTTCGCTTTAACCTTTGCTTTGATGTATTCCTTTCTTTTGGCAATAATTGCCTTAGGATCGAGATTGCCCATTTCTTATAGTCTCCCTCATTGATCGAGAGAATAGGTAGAACCTCTTTACCTATCTCTGCCTCGGTTGCTTTGAGCATTGCGTGTTTTCACCGATGCTCTTGTCCCACCCGTTCATATTACAGTTTATTATGAATGTCTCAAACCTTTAGTTAGGCAATCAAGGATCAAATCCTTGGCCAACTACTTTGAGACAGGACATTTAAGCATCTTGAGGCTATCAATGTGGCTTTTCATCTTAAGAATATATAAGATGATATCGATTGGGTTTCTTCCATGTGATATGCATAAAGTGCTTGAACCGTTTCGAAGCAATCTTACTAATGTTTGTTGAAGGAACATTTCCTTCTACTAGATTATCATGTCATATGCCCTATGATGTTCCAAACCCTTTTGGAGTTCGGGAATCATATTCCCAACATGAGGTAGGAAACCTGCACAGAATCCTTAATGTGCTTAAGCCAATCGTCAAAAAGGCCTTAACATCAACAGCGTTGGTTGGTGAGACATGGGATCGTCAAGGACATAGGCCTTTACTCATTTTGATAACGATTCTCAGTGATAGGGTATGGACGGTCGGGGTGGTAGCATTATTGTTTGCGGGCATTCTACAAAATTTACAAAGTTCTTATTAGTATTTCTAAAAATTTTATTTTAATTATTAATACCCTTTTATGTCTCATAGACAATTAATAATTAAAATCTAGAATCCAACGTTACATTCAAATAATGGTTAGGTGACCTTTATCCCATTATTTAATTTAACAAGGTAGTCAATATTTGACAATTGCAACCTTTTGCAACTTCTAGCCTTTATGGGATTGGTTAAACATCTTATGTTTGGTTGGCATGTTTAATCCCATCAACACCATTGTACGCCATGCTTCGGTGACCCTTTGCACATGGTTACCAATTCAAGTCGTCCTACTTACACATATGTGTGAGTTTTCACATACAAGCGCTTAGGTGACCTTTATCCCACAAGTATGTTAGCCTCACCTCAAACACACAAGTTCCCTATAAGTGGTTAGGTGACCTTTATCCCACAAATAGTTCTCAAGTGATTCGAGTGTCGTGTAAAAGGATGGCGTTAAACTTGTTTCAAAAGGGATTTTTGGTTTCATTAATTCTAGTTTTGAAAACTCTATGTACTTGTATTTGCATGCTTTCAAATACAAGATACCCTATGGTTCCTTTAATAAAACTCATTTTATTATAAAACCATTAATCCTTTTAATAACCATTTATTAACACTTAATGATTAAGAACCATTTATATTAGCTTGTTAAGATTATTTTTATTAAGATTGTTTATCATATCCAAATATCACACAATCATTTATAAAATCACAATCAAACAAGCATAATATTAACAACCACAATGTGCATAACCATAGCTACTATTATGACCACACTTGTTTGCCATCACAAGTGTGGTCATTTGGTCTTTCCTAGGGGTTGAATACAACACAAAATAGAGGTCTTCATTGACTCCCACTTGAACTTGCATCCATGTGCTTCAAGTCCTTCTTTTGGGTCTTCTTCTTGTGCTTCCTTCCCGAGCATCTTCTTTTACAAAATATATATATCCTAATACATATTTTCTAGTAAAAGAAAAACACTCCTAATCTATTATTACATCCCAATGAATAAATAGATAAATTACATTTTAAACAAAGCACAAAAGAATAATATTACAACCAAATTGAAAACAACCAAAACAAACATTGCAAGCATCCAAACAACACAAGGCCAATGGCTAGGTTATGCACACTAACATCCAATGATCATATAATCCAAACATATAATGAAACCCCACTTAAAACCACCAAATTTCAGCAACATAAACTGAAATTTTGGGTTTTAAACATTGTCCAAACAATCAACATTTCATAATATATATCTTTCAAGGTCTAATCACTAGCATGTGTGATATGACCTTGAAAGTTTGGGGAATCATTTAAACAAAACATAGCAGCCCAAAATCAGCCTATACTAAGTTTATAATCATCCTTTAAAACTAATTTTTAAAGGACAAGAACAAGCAAGCTATTCACATAACCGGCTCTTGATGCCATTGTTGGGTTTGTTAGAACATAAAATCATAGTTTAACCATTTAAACTTTCTGAAAACGCAGCGGAAGTATAGCATTATAACCATGTTTATAAGCTAAAAATTATGTTCTTCAAGTGACCATTCAAGTGTATAAAACAAACTCATAAATCAAAGGATCATTTATGTGAATTAACATGCTATGAACATATGTAAAACTACATAAAATCACAGCTTCATTGAGCTGTGATATACCTTACTGCAGCAGCAATAAAGTCGACTAAAAGAGATGTTTGGTGAAGATGGAGATGCCCAAAATGCAGCCAAGACTTCAAGGATAGAAGTCCTCAAGCTAGTATACCCCAAGCTACTTGCAAACACACCTTCTTGTTAGGTAGAATACACCAAGAACAACTTCAAAAACCCTCAATTTTCTGAAGAAACCCTCTTTCTGCTGAAGGAAAACCGTGGCCTTTTAGAGAGAAAAGAGAGGATTCAAGTTGTTGTTTGCATGCAAATGAGAATCATCATCATGGAGTGCAAGAACCTCTCTTGTTTCTTGCTGAAAAACCCTATTTTTCGCTTCAAAACTCAGCTCTAAAACTCCCTTTCTTGCTGCAGAAAACTGTTGGAGTTGAGAGGAAGAAGGAGAGAATTGAGAGCTGAAATATGGTCTTGTCTTGCATGTCTTGATTATGAGAAAAGTGAGCATCTCTTTTAACTAGTTAGTGGGGAGACCAATATGCATGTGTGTGTGCATCCAAGAGAATAATCTTACATGTTTGTCTCCCATTCAAAAGAGAAGACAAAGTGGACGGTTTTTGATGTTTTAAACAAAGGGTTTTCTTTTATAAAACATCAAATATTTACACACATAAATTGTCTTTTCTTGTAACTAGTTTATGCAATTAACCATTTAATTGTATAAGTAGTATACTCTCATTATTATTTGGTGTTATACAACTAATTTAAATAACACTACAAATAATATTATTCAACAAAGTATCCTAATAAATTGTTCCATCTCATATGAAACTTATTTTGAAAACCCATTTTCTAAATTGGTGTAAATATTAATTGCATGATCATATCATCAATTAAATATTAATTGGTGTCTGCTAAGCTTGTTTTAGGGTATAACCCGACTTGGATCATAATGTACTAACCACATCAATATTCTAAGTGTCTTGGGCACATAGAATCCTACACCGTGCTCGGTTTTCACACAATCAGGGCTTCCAGAAACACTTTGCTAACATGTCAAAGTAAAATGCACATGCTGATTGACCCCATACACACCGCCACGACCACATGCATTCGGGTTGAACCCGAACACCCGAACCCCAAGTTTGCAGCAGAGAAACGAGAAATAAAATGGATGACCAAGGTCGCCTACCTGCTGGGAACGTGATTTCTCAGCTGTTGTGTGGTCTAACCGATGAAAACGAGCTCAATCGAGGTGATTTTGGTGCTAGGATGAAGAAATGGAGAAGGAGAGAGCGACAGAAGAGAAGAGAGCAGATTGTGAAGTGTTGGGCTGGTGGATGGGTATTTATACCCAGCCCCAGTTTGGCAATTATCAAGTTTAGTCCCTGTACTTAGGTACTGTGTTCCCAAATTTGTTTCGGTTGATAGCGACGTAGATGGGCAAGTTATGTTAATTAAGAGGATTCCTTAGGTAATCCTGTTTATGTGAATCCTCTACAAACACTCGTTTTACTATTTTATCATAATTTATTTAACGATGTCGGTGGTGGTGTTGTATACGTTTCGAGTATTAACGAGTGTGTGACAATGATAACGACAACGGTTTGAATAGTGTTAACCTGAAATTACGGGGTGTCACATCATCCCCTTGTTGCAGGAATTTTCGTCCCGAAAATTTGTACATCATGTCACGAGGTTCAACGGGGAATACCAGGCTCAACGGTTTGTGACGCATGTTGAATAGAGTTTCTGTGTATCCTTAAGGGGTAGATGCCTGATTCTGGCACAGTTGCGGGTACTTCTTCTTCATCTAATCCTCGCGTTCCCAGGTAAACTCTGGTCCATGCTTTGAGTTCCAACGGATTTTGACGATAGGGATACGACTATGTTTGAGCGTCTTGACCTCTCGGTCCATGACTTCCATCGGTTCCTCGACGAAATGTAGTTGTTCGTTCACATGTACCTCGTCTAACGGAACGATAAGAGTCTCGTCTGCAAGGCATTTCCTCAAGTTGGAAACATGGAACACATCGTGTACTCCACGGAGTTCCTCTGGTAGGTTCAGCTGATAGGCCACGGGGCCAACCCGTTTGACAATCTCAAACGGTCCCACATATCTAGGACTTAGTTTCCCACGTTTTCCGAAACGAATCACACCCTTCCATGGTGACACCTTCAGAAGCACCTTGTCACCTATTTGCAATTCCAACGATCGGCGACGTTTATTTGCGTAACTTTTCTGTCGGTCACGGGCTGCCGCCATACGGTTACAGATCTGCACGATCTTCTCAGTCGTCTCGTGCACAAGTTCAGGGCCGGTGAGTTGACTTTCCCCAACATCCGCCCAACAGATAGGTGATCGGCACTTACGCCCATACAGTGCCTCAAATGGAGCAGCTTTGATCGATGTGTGATAGCTATTGTTGTAAGAAAACTCAACTAGCGGTAAGTAAGTTCCCAACTGCTGTCGAAATATATGACGCAGGCACGTAACATGTCTTCTAAAGTCTGGATCGTGCGCTCACTTTGGCCATCAGTTTGGGGGTGGTACGCGGTGCTCGTATCCAGCCGCGTTCCTAGTGCTCGTTGTAAAGATTGCCAGAAGTGTGAGGTGAATCGAGCGTCACGATCAGAAATGATGGAAATTGGCATGCCGTGCCGAGTGACTATTCTCTGAGGTAGATACGGGTTAACTTTTCCAGGCGGTCAGTCTCTCGGATTGCCAGGAAGTGCGCGGACTTCGTCAGACAATCTACGATCACCCAAATGGTATCGCATCCGCTGGGAGTTCTCGGCAGTTTTATGATAAAATCCATTGATATCTGCTCGCACTTCCATACTGGAATTTCCGGTTGTTGAAGTAGTCCAGAGGGTCGTTGATACTCACCTTAACTTTAGAACAGGTCAAACATCTGCTTACATAGGTGGCAATATCTGCTTTCATGTTTGGCCACCAGTAAAGAACCTTCAGATCGTGGTACATCTTGTCCGAACCTGGGTGGATTGAGTACCGGGATTTGTGAGCTTCGTCCATTACTAGCTCTCGTAGGTCTCCATACGAGGGAATCCATGTTCGATCCATGAAGTAGCGGATTTCGTCAGACTTGGTTTCCAGTTGCTTCTCCATGCCTCGTAGCGACTCAGCTTTCAGGATCTCATCTTTTAACGCCTCAAGTTGAGCATTGCGGATCTGGTCGGGTAAACCGGTGTGAATGGTGAGTTGCAATGCTCGAACTCGTCTTGGCTTGGGTGTTTCCTTCCGACTTAGGGCGTCTGCTACTACATTGGCCTTGCCCGGATGATACTTGATCGTACAGTCATAGTCATTTAACAACTCAACCCAATGACGTTGTCTCATATTTAGCTCCTTCTACTCAAAGATGTGCTGGAGACTCTTGTGATCGGTGTAGATGGTGCACTTGGTACCGTACAAGTAGTGTCTCCATATCTTGAGTGCAAACACGACTGCTCCAAGCTCTAGGTCGTGTGTCGTGTAGTTTTTCTCGTGTATCTTCAATTGTCGGGATGCATAGGCAATCACCTTATTGCGTTACATTAGCACGCAACCGAGGCCTTGTATAGAAGCATCACAGTAAACTACAAAATCATCGGTTCCCTCAGGCAGGGATAGAATCAGTGTTGTATAGAGTTTCTGCTTTAGGACATGGAATGCAGATTCTTGTTTATCACCCAATCGTACGTAGTGCCTTTATGAGTCAATGCGGTGAGAGGTTGAGCAATCTTCGAGAACCCTTCTATGAACCGTCGATAATAGCCAGCCAACCCGAGAAACTGTCGTACCTCGGTCGGAGTCTTAGGCGTAGCCCAGTTCTTGATGGCTTCTATCTTTGCCGGGTCGACGTGTATCCCATTCTCATTGACCACATGACCCAAGAAGTGGACCTCTCGTATCCAGAAGTCGCACTTTGAAAATTTTGCATACAATTGTTCTCATCTTAACAGGTCCAGAATCAGTCTAAGGTGCTCCTCGTGTTCTTCCTTATTCTTTGAGTAAATAAGGATGTCATCAATGAAGACAATGACGAACTTGTCCAGATAGGGTTTGCACACCCGGTTCATTAGGTCCATGAAAACCGCTGGTGCATTGGTCAACACGAATGGCATAACCAAAAACTCGTAGTGGCCATACCTCGTTCTAAAAGCGGTCTTTGAAATGTCTTCTTCTCGAATCCCTAGTTGATGATAACCCGATCTCAGGTCTATCTTGGAATAGAAACTCGACCCTTGTAGTTGATCGAACAGATCGTCGATGCGCGGGAGAGGATAACGGTTCTTAATCGTTGCTTTGTTCAATTCTCTGTAATCGACACACATGCAGAAAGTTTCGTCCTTCTTCTTGACAAACAGAACTGGGGCTCCCCACGGTGATGAGCTAGGTCTGATAAATCCCTTATCCAATAGTTCCTGCAATTGCATAGACAACTCTTGCAGTTCCCTTGGAGCTAATCTGTATGGTGCTCTCGTGATAGGGGCGGCTCCGGTACCAACTCGATTTGGAACTCGACTTGGCGATGCGGTGGGAGACCGGGTAGGTCTTCAGGGAAAACCTCAGGATAATCACGTACAACAGGGATGTCTTCAATTTCTTTTCCTCGGTTTCTTTTTCTGTGACCATGGCTAGGAGAGCGGTATGACCCTTACGTAAACACTTCTGAGCTTTCATGTAGGAGATGACTCCAGAGACCATGCCACTCCTTTCGCCCTTAACCGATAAAATTTCACCACTAGGAAGTGGTATACGAACGATTTTCTCTCCACAGATGATCTCAGCTTGATTCTTGGACAGCCAGTCCATACCCACAACTACGTCGAAACTACCAAGTGTGACAGGCATCAGATCTATATCTATCTCATGACCACATAATCCTAGTCTGCACCCCTTAATGATATGAGTTGCCTCAATTAGTATCCCGTCAGCTAATTCTACAACGTAACTAGGTTCCACAACAGTTAAGGTTACATCTAAGAACTTAATGAACTTGTTGGAAACAAAACTCCTGTCAGCTCCAGTATCAAATAGTATAGAAGCAAAACAACCATTCAGGGGAAACGTACCAGTAACCATATTCTGGTCATCCCTTGCCTCGCCGGAACCGATCACGAATGCACGATCCTTAGCATTGCCCCCATTATTACCTTGTTTCCACCCTTCAGCTGTGGGCAATCCTTCCTGTAGTGGCCCTCCTTACCACATTCATAACAGCCTCTAGTCGCTCCGCCCTGGCGTTGTTATTGAGGTTGTTGTTGCTGGGTCATTAGTTCACCCCTGCAGTCTTTGGCTGCGTGACCCATCTTTCCACACCTCTGACAACGGAGTCGATCGCACGGGCCATGATGATGGAAGTTGCACCGGTTACACCTAGGATTCTTGCCCGCGTAGTTACTCGATCCCTGACAAATAGTTGTTGTTGTTCTTGATTGTGTTGGTGAAGCTTCTTGATGGGTCAAACTTTTTGGTCTGTTGTTGCTGGGTGTTGTTGGAGATTGAAGACTTGCTGTTGTTATTACTGTCCCATTTCCTTTTGTGATAAGATGAACCAAAAGCAGCGCCACGTTTAGGCAAGGTGCCCTGTGCCACTGCCTGGTCAGTGAGTTTGTGAGCCAGTCGGATGGCCTGCTGAATAGTGACAGGATCAGCAGCCATAACACTAGCTTGGATTTGAGGAGCCAGACCATCAATATACTTTTCAATCTGTTTGTAGGCCGGAGTCACCATCTGAGGACATAATGCAGCCAACTCGTGCGAACGAGTCGTGTACTCCTCAATGTGAGAACCAATCATCTTTAAGTTCCAAAACTCTGCCTCTAGTTTCTGGACTTCGCTCCTGGGGCAATACTGTTCTTTCATCAAGATCTTGAAATCATCCCATGGCAAACCATTAGCAGCATCAAGCCCTAAGGTCTGGACTTGTGAGTTCCACCACGTCAGGGCTGGTCCTTCCAGGGTGCCGGAGGCGTACTTGACACGACTCCCTGTAGGACAGTTGCACATGGCGAAAACTAACTCGAGTTTCTCCAGCCAGCGAAGTAATGAAACAGAACCATCAGAACCACTGAAAGAATAAGGCTTGCAATCCATAAATATCTTGAAGGTACAGACTGTTGGACCTCCTTGATCTGGATTCTTGTTGTTCTGGTCCTGATTGTGGGCCTGTTCATAGGCTGCAAGCGCATCAGCCACGCGCTCATTGATGATAGCATTCAACTTGGCTTGAGTTAGGGTGATATTCCTCGTCCACCCGCGCATCCCGCTCTTCTTCCAGACATGATTTCTTCAATTCACAACACATATTAATCAATAACCGGGTAATAATTATTAACAATAATAAATTGTATCATGCTAGTAAGAATGAAGGGTTTGTTTGCATATCGATAGTGAGACTTTATGAGGATCCGAGGCCTCATGCCTCTAAGTATGAAATTGAGAATTTGTACTGGTTATAACCGTTATCACCCAATAGAGTTTCCAGAATTCTCATGCACGACAAATTACAATTACGTGTGCACCCGTGATTCTAATTTGCTTTGCATGGTCACACATGGTTCCCCCTATTCGAGATAGCATACCTTGTCCAGTACCGAGTGTTATCAATGATAGAAGTGTCAAAGATATATTTGTTATACCAAGAGTCGAATAACAAAAGTTGTACTAAGGTTGTACAAGAGATTTGGCTAAGATAATAACGGGAATCAAGACTATTTGGCCTTTTTCCCTTCGAAGTTCTAAGTGTTTGAATGTCTAAGTCCGATTCTCTAATAGACTTGAATATCTTAGTCGTCCCTCATTTACTGCTCGGGCTAGTGTAGGGGATAGGATATGTTGGGAATGGTAACAAGTGTGAGAGAGTTGGGAGAGTGAGGTGTTGTTCTCTTTGCTTGTCATCGTTAAGCTTGTCGGATGTGTTAGGAAAGAGTTTCATGTTCCAATCGTGGAAATGTTTGGTTCAACTCGTCGTTGCTTCCACTCCAAGAGTGAAGGATCAAGTGTAAGCGTTGGTGGTGAGTGAGCGGGATTCTCTGCCCCTCTGTCAGTCGGTAATGATACACGTGTCTTACCGATAAGGTTATGTTTGCTCAGCAGTGTAATGTTAGTACACCAGAGGGTTGTTCGCACAACAGTTGTAATCATGTAAATGTGTCTGTACAATACTAGTGTTGTGTCTAAGGCTATAGTCTAGATGCAATGCAATCTTAGTTCTCTATAACCTGGCTCTGATACCAATCTGTCACACCCTCAATTTCCACAAACGGGGTTTTACCATTAGGCGTGTGACATACCAGGATCTCAGACACAGTCATATCGAACGACTCCATATGAATTTAAAATAAACATTTGACTTCATTCAAAAGAACATAAACAAAGTCTATAATAGTGCGGAAGCGGGTACATAATTTGTAAATCCGTTAAAGTACAGTTACAATAGCCATGTCTAGACAAAATGTTCAATGCTGAAAATAAAATAGATGAATGCATGTCCTGAGTGTGTTTCCTGTAGCGTGCATCATGAGCTTATGCGTTCCTGTGACCTGAGAAAACATGCTAAAATGTGTCAACATAAAGTTGGTGATTTCACAGGTTTAATTGACATGAAATGTGTTCGTAAGCGTTTCAATGGTTTGCGTTTCAATGGTTTAGTATATAGAGCATATCTTTAGGTAGCTAGCCTATGTTCATGTTACTTAGCGTTTCGAACCGAAGCTGACTGTTTACGTCCTATATGTTTGTTGTATCCCCGTCACGTCTCTTCAGACAGTGACAAATGTTAAGTCAATAAAGCACCCGTTTGACCTCCAATCAAGCTAGCGCGACTAGCCCGGGCGGGGTTCGTCAGACCCAGTAGTACTACTCAGAATTACCTCGCTAATCCCATTACTAACGGTTCGAGTGTGTCAGGACTGTTGTGTGTTTGCACTAACGTAACAAGCGATATCAATAATGCTACAACCATTTATGTAAATCTGTTTGCATGTTTTCTCCCCTAAAAGGAAAGAGAGTAAAATAGGGGCCGTGAAACTCACTTATGATGTAGTAAGTATGTAGGATGAAAGTCTTCCAAGTGTTGTTTACGATGCGCTGTCAAACACCTATTGACAGTTATGTTAAGCCTTAATGTTGTGTTTAGCGTTAATAGACATGTTTAGTCCGGTCAGGTCGCATGGGTTCGGTCGTGGGTGACACACACACATGCAGGCATACGCATATCAGACCTTATGTAGATCCCAAACGGGTTGTCGTTAATTGTAAACAGTTAGGTTGTTTTAGATTGAAAAAGTATGTGCTTGTTGATTGCGTTGACTTTAATCTTTGCTGTCAAGAAATGACACTTTATTGATTGTTACCATATCATCACACGATGGGCACACCGCACACAAGGCGAATTCACTCACAATGACTCCAATCGCATATCAAGGCTAGACGGATGGTTGGACACTTCATTCGCACGAATGGGCCTTCATTTGTACGAATCAACCTCACTCGTACGATTGAACCCTCACTCGTACGACTTAGCATTCAGTTGTACCACACATCACTCATTCGCACGACTCAACGGCAAATCGCACGTCTGAACCTTCATTCGTACGATTGGACCTTCCGTCGTGTGATACTCAGTCGCACACATTCCTCCGATTGACTCAATCGCACACACTCTCAATCGCATGCATTCATTCGTACGTCACGCATACCCGCATGGACTCAATCGCACGATTCACCCCAGTCGCACCACTCAGTCGCACGATGGGCCCAGTCGCATGACTCAGTCGCATGACAGGCCCAGTCGCGAACTGCAGCAGATCGCGACTGCAGGACGGGCTGAACAGCCTTCGGCCGTTCCGTGCTCGGTTTTCACACAATCAGGGCTACAGAAACACTTCCTAACATGTCTAAGTAAAATGCACATGCTGATTGACCTCATACACACCCCCACGACCACATGCATTCGGGTTGAACCCGAACACCTGAACCCCAAGTTTGCAGCAGAGAAACGAGCAATAAAATGGATGACCAAGGTCGCCTACCTGCTGGGAACGTGATTTCTCAGCTGTTGTGTGGTCAATCGAGGTGATTTTGGTGCTAGGATGAAGAAATGGAGAAGGAGAGAGCGACAGAAGAGAAGAGAGCAGATTGTGAAGTGTTTGGCTGGTGGATGGGTATCTATACCTAGCCCCAGTTTGGCAATTGTCAAGTTTAGTCCCTGTACTTAGGTACTGTGTTCCCAAATTTGTTTCGGTTGATAACGACGTAGATGGGCGAGCTATGTTAATTAAGAGGATTCCTCAGGCAATCCCGTTTATGTGAATCCTTTACAAACACTCGTTTTAGTATTTATCATAATTTATTTAATGATGTCGGTGGCGGTGTTTGTATACGTTTCGAGTATTAACGAGTGTGTGACAATGATAACGACAACGGTTTGAATAGTGTTAACCTGAAATTACGGGGTGTCACAGTGGGTGTATGTATGCGTGGGTGTATGTATGCGTGGGTGTATGTACGCAAGTATGTATGTACGCATGTATGTATGTATGCATGTATGTATGTATGCATATATGTATGTATGCATGTATGTATGTATGCATGTATGTATGTATGCATGTATGTATGCATGTATGTATGTATACATGTATGTATGTATGCATGTACGTATGTATGCATGTACGTATGTATGAATGTATGTTTGTATGCATGTATGTTTGTTTGCATGTATGTTTGTATGCATGTATGTATGTATGCATGTATGTATGTATGCATGTATATGTGTATGTCTGTATGTGTGTATGTCTGTATGTGTGTGTGTCTGTATGTTATGTGTGTCTATATGTTATGCGTGTCTGTGTGTATGTGTGTATGTCTTTATGTGTGTATGTCTGTATGTGTGTATGTTTGTATGTGTGTATGTCTGTATGTGTGTATGTCTGTATATGTGTATGTCTGTATGTGTGTATGTCTGTATGTATGTGTGTCTGTATGTGTGTGTGTCTGTATGTGTGTGTGTGTATGTATGTATGTATGTATGTAAGTATGTATGTATGTATGTATGTATGTATGTATGTATCTATGTATGTATGTATGTATCTATGTATGTATGTATGTATGTATGTGTCACACCCCGGGCCCAGGTAGGGTGGGACGTCACAGATTAGCAACAACATACATGGCAGTGGAAACAAACCAATATACGAGCTCAAAGGGAGAGAACATCACATGGCATTTAAAGTATTAAAAGACAACGGGCTGGAAACAGATCCAGCCCCAAATGTTTACATGTTTCAAGAAAAGTTAAATAGTCATTGTATCAAAATTATTCAAGTCCTAAATTTGGTCACACAAACAATGCCATGGTCTCGGGGTTGAGTCTAAGTCGTCCATAAGCTAATAGTCTTCATGGGTTACCTGAAACATGCTCAAAAGAAAAGAGTGTCAACTAAAAAGTTGGTGAATTCAAGTGCTTAAAGTTTCAAAACAAATAAAAGGAACTACAAAAGTCCACAGTAATGGTTTTAGAATCCAGTATGATAGTTTATAAAAATCCCATTCGATTTTAATAACATCGTTTTTTGTATCAGTCATTGTGGGGTATCACAATCAACCCTGCACTTGGTCCCCGGTTGGCCTCTTCTAAACTTGTGTTTAACCGGATATTCCCGTAGGAAAGGACCAAGCCTCAGAATAGTGAACCATTCCTGCTAGAATGGTTCACCATAGTATCTTACTCAAAACCTATTACATGCCACAAACGACCCCTCAGGATCTCAGTGGGGTACCTCCCTGTGGCGGGAGCCACTGTGCGTGGGGGATTCCCCAAATAGATCTATTCACGTAAAAACAAGCGGTTCACAAAAGAATTAATGATTATGACTAAAGTATCAGCAGGTATCCAAAAAGTCCCACATACATGCATCAAGTAAGCATAATCATAGTTCATAAAACAAAAGATCATGCAAAACAGTAAACAGTATCACACATAAGAGTTTCAGTTTAAAAGGAGCATGCTTCATCCCCAAAACAAAAGTAACAAGGGGGAACACGAGAACTCACCTTAGATATCAAGCAAATAGAAATTCTTCGCGTGCCTGAAATAACTCAATTATAGCACCCTAATATGAATATATTAAGTGACTAGCTACTGCTCTAAACCTATTTAAGGAGCAACAATAGTGCCTAAGACTTAAATAGACGGTTTCGGTTTTGATTCGATTAGGTTTGCGTAAAAAGTTTCCTTTTAAGGAAAGTCAAGGTTTTTCATGGAATCAAAGGTTTCTACCTTACTAGACCAGGGATATATAGTAATTATGCCATTTAAGGGGGCAAATGAACTTATGGAAGTCGGTTATGAAGTTTTGTAAAATTTACAGTTTTGCCCCTGAAGTTTCAAAGTTGACAATTTCTACCCTTAAGTTTGGTTTCTTGCATTAAGTGTCTTCTATTCTTAAAAATCAGTTTCAAGACCTTAATTCAACTTAGTTCTGAGGACTTATTACCAAAATTTTAGTTTATAGACTCGGTTTCTAAAATACGCGTTCAACGTTGGCGGTTACGGTAAAACCGAACGGTTTAAAATGGTTATTTATGAGTTTTCACCTTTTTGGAGTCTATGTCTAGTAGCAATTTCTTAAAATCATTTTTATGAGTTTCAAACCTTTTAGATTATAAAATTTTGTCTCTAAATGTGGAAAGGCTCGTTTATACGTTTAAACCGTTAAAACGCGTTTTTAGTCGGGTTTGACCATTTTAAAGGCTTGTTTGACCAACCATTTGACTTTTGAGGTTATTTATCTATTAACATACTAGAAAGTCATGATTTTATAAGTTGTAACATTTAACCCATTTATCTTATATTTTCCTTAAAAACGTCTTTCGGTTTACACCCGGTTTCACTAAAAATCCGTTTAAATTATCTTTTGACCACTAAAACTTTTCATTGACTCCAGAAAACTTTATTTATCCATTTATACAATGGAATTCTCTTTAAAACGTTTATGATCCATGTTTTCATATTTTTAAGTCATTTTAACACGTTTTCGGGTCCCGAATGTGACCAAACTAGGCGTAAACACATTATGTCCTTTGTTCCAGAGGTCATGCCATGTTATTAAGCTTAATATACACCAAAACTTACTGAAATAACAGTCCCAATCGTTGCCTAGATTTTCTATACACCCATGGACTTTAAAACATGTAGAAAGTATCATAAATGACCATTACACTTGTGTAAATCCTTGTAACTTGTGTTTAACCATTACTAAACTTTATCTAACTTAAAAATCAGATTATTAGGGTGTCTTAAGAGTCATTTTGAGCAGATTAGAACCCTTGTCTAAGAGGATTTTCAAGAAATGTCTAAAGGAAGTTGTTACTAGTAGAAGGAGTGACTATTCGAGGTGTAAAGCATGTTTGTACCATATGTAGGTGGTGTACACCTTTGGAAACTTCAAAAACAGGTTGTTGTTAGTCCTAAAACCCATTTTATGCAGGTTAAAGTTTGGTTTCGAGGGGTTACAAGATTCACAAGTGCATGGTGACAAAAACACCAAAAAGAGGGTTTTCAAGGGGTAAATCGGATTCTACCCCTTGGATTGAGCATTATAACGTGTGGTATACCTTCAAGAATGTGGGGAACTCCTCAAGAACAAAGAGAGGGTGAGATGTTTCTGCTACAACAAGAAAAAGATAGGTTTTTAGGTGAAAAATGAAGACAATCTCAAGATATGACCAAAACCGACATAGTGAGCTTACACACGATGTATCTTGCGGTTTAAGAGGTGTAGAACGTCGTGGATGGTTGGAATCTTCTTGGATGAGGCTGGAGAAGTCGGACACAAGCTGGAAACCTCAAGATTTGCACGTTCCAAGCTTCAAAACATCACCAAAAGTCACCTATCTTGCGATTTGCTGCTGGCCGATTGTTGTGCTTGTTGTTGCTCACGGTTTTTGGGCTGAAAATGGAGAGAATGGAGAGAATTTTGAAAGAGGGGAGAGTCCTCAGCTAATGCAAGTCGAAAATGAGAGACAGAGAAGGAGAGAATGAAGAGAGTGGTCTTGCAATTGCATGAAACTTAAATGGTGGATATAGTGGTGTAGTATGGGGAAGAAAGCAAGATATTCTATTGGGGGAGAGGGGGGGCGTCGATTTTTGTCCTCTTGTGGGCATTTTTCTTTTAAATTTTTAATGTATATTAATATTATGTGGTATTAGTTTGTTGTGTAGTGTAGTATTTTGGATGATAAGTTTTAGTTAGTTGACTAAGTGTTATGCATGATAATGCTTGCTTAAATCCGAAAATTTGAAGTGTGTGTCCACATATACTTTTAATTGTTTTAATTGATATTGTATATCCTACGTAGGGTGACTAATTAATATTCCCGGGCACTAATTTTTCTAAAAGACAAGGCTTAAAATAACTAAATTCACATAAATCACATAGAGTCGTAAAAATTGATCAAATAAAAATTAGTGATTCTAACACTCTTGATGTAATTGAATTGTTTCCATTATTAGTACTTATAAGACGGGATATGATGCAATTAAATTAGGGTTTAGAATAGTGACCTTGGGACTGGTTGTCAGATTCTACTACCGTTTAGGAAATTTCGTCCCGAAATTTTAACTTCGCTTAGTATTGGTACGGGTGGGTTTAAAGAGTTGCGGGTAGTTCTTCCTCATCTCGTCTTCACGTTCCCAAGTGAATTCCGGTCCTCGTCTCGAGTTCCATCTAACCTTAACCTTGGGTATGCGGCTTCGTCTGAGTTGCTTGACCAAGCGGTCCGTGATCTCTATAGGCTCTTCCACGAAGTTCAGCTTATCATTGATTATTGTCTCCTTCAATGGTAGTTCCAAGGCTTTGTCTACCAAGCATTTCTTCAAGTTTGACACATGGAAGGTGTCATGTATATAACCCAATTTCTGAGGTAGTTTCAACTTGTAAGCCACAGGACCAATTCTTGCTAGTATTTCGAATGGCCCAATGTATCTTGGGCTTAACTTGCCTCTTTTTCCGAACCTCACGGTTCCTTTCCATGGTGCTACCTTCAGCATTACCCTATCACCTATCTGAAACTCTAATGGTTTCTGTCTTCTGTCAGCGTACTTCTTTGACGATCCCTTGCCGCCCGTAGACGTTCCTTGATCTTGAAAATCTTATCAGTGGTCTCCAATACGATGTCGGGTCCCAATACTTGACTATCACCAATTTCATTCCAACTCAAGGGTGACCGACATTTCCTACCATAGAGAGCCTCATATGGAGCAGCATTGATACTTGCATGGTAATTGTTGTTATAGGAGAACTCCACCAATGGAAGATGATTATCCCAGTTCCCACCAAAATCAATTACGCATGCCCTCAGCATATCTTCTAGGGTTTGAATAGTCCTCTCGCTTTGACCGTCAAATTGCGGGTGGTACGCCGTGCTTATGTCCAGACAGGTTCCTAAGCCTCGTTGAAGTGATTTCCAGAAACGCGAAGTAAAACGACTATCACGATCGGAGATTATTAATAGTGGCACACCATGCCTAGCCACTATTTCATTGATATACAGTTGAGCCAGTCTTGACATGTCGTAGTCTTCCCGAATTGGTAAGAAGTGAGCTGATTTGGTTAGTCTATCCACTACTACCCAAATAGCATCATGACCCCTAGATGTTCTGGGTAACTTGGTAACAAAATCCATCGTCACGTTATCCCATTTCCATTCTGGGATTTCCGGCTGCTGTAACGTCCCTGATGGTTTTTGATTCTCAGCTTTTACCATGGCACATGTTAGACACATACTGACATACATAGCGATTGATTTCTTGATCCCAGGCCACCAGAAAAGTGCCTTCAAATCCTGGTACATTTTATCACTCAAGGGTGAACTGAATACCTAGATTTGTGAGCTTCATTGAGAATTACCTCTCGAATTCCCCCATGCTTTGGCACCCAAGTTCTCCCTTCGCACTTATATGTACCATCAGTTCCTATTTCAAATCACTTTTCCATTCCAGTTAATCCTTCTCCTGCTAAATTTTCCTCCTTTAACGCTTCACCTTGAGCTTCTTTCAGCCTTGCGACTAGGTCTGTGTACATACTTATCCTTAAAGCTCGTACACGAAGAGGTTTTTCCCTCTCCTTTCTGCTCAAAGCATCTGCCACCACATTGGCCTTTCTGGGATGATAACGGATTTCACACTCATAGTCGCTTAACAACTCAACCCATCTTCTTTGACGCATGTTTAGCATTTTCTGGTCGAGAAAGTGTTGCAGACTTTGATGGTCAGTGTAAATGATACAGTGCCTCCACATTTTGAGAGCAAACACCACGGCACCTAATTCCAGATCGTGTGTAATATAGTTCTTCTCGTGGTCATTTAGCAGTCTAGATGCATAGGCAATAACTTTGTTGCGTTGCATTAGCACACAACCTAACCCTTGACGTGAGGCGTCATAATAAACTACGAAGTCTTCAACTCCTTCTGGAAGGGCCAAAACAGGTGCACTGCATAGCTTTTCCTTAAGCGTCTCGAATGCTTCATCTTGCTCGGGTTCCCATAGAAAGGCTTTGTCCTTCTTAGTCAGTGCGGTCAATGGTTGCACAATGCGCGAGAAGTCCTTTATGAATCGTCAGTAGTATCCGGCCAATCCTAGGAATTGCCTAATCTCAGTGGGAGTCTCAGGAATCTTCCAATTCTTTATAGCTTTAATTTGGAAGGGTCAACTTGAATTCCATTCTCATTCACTACATGCCCTAAAAATTGGATCTCTCGCATCCAAAATTCACATTTAGAAAATTTGGCATATAGTTGTTCATTCTTGAGTAACTCAAGGATTAGTCTGAGATGCTTCTCGTGTTCTTCTTTATTACTGGAGTAGATCAGAATGTCGTCGATGAACACAATCACAAACTTGTCAAGATATGGGCGGCATACACGGTTCATGAGATCCATGAATGCTGCTGGTGCATTAGTCAGTCCAAAGGGCATGACTAAGTACTCATAGTGCCCATACCTAGTTCGGAAGGCCGTTTGGGTATGTCTTCTTCTCTTATCTTCAATTGGTGGTAACTGGATCTCAAATCTATCTTGGAGAAGTAGCTTGCTCCATGAAGTTGATCGAATAGGTCGTCTATCCTCGGGAGAGGGTAAGGGTTCTTTATGGTCAACTTATTTAACTCTCGGTAGTCAATGCACATGCGTAAGGTGCCATCCTTCTTTTTCACAAATAACACCGGAGCACCCCACGGAGAGACACTCGGACGTATAAATCCCTTGTCCAATAGTTCTTGAACTTGCGTCATCAGTTCCTTCATTTCAGGAGGGGCGAGTCGATACGGCGCTTTGGCTACCGGTGCAGCGCCGGGCAGCAAATCTATTTGGAACTCAACTTGTCGATTCGGGGGAAGTCCGGTAGGTCTTCCGGAAACACCTCAGGGTATTCAGAAACTACTGGGATGTCCGAAATCTTCTTCTCCTCTTTGGTCTTCATCACGTAGATGATGAAAGCTGAGCATCCCTTCCTTAAGCTCTTGGTAGCTTTTAAATGGGATATCATGGGGCATAAGGTGTTACTCCTTTCTCCTTGCACTACTAACTCTTCCTTGTCGTTCAATGGTATCTTGAGTAGGCGTTCATCACAAACAATTTCGACTCTGTTCTTAGCTAACCAGTCCATGCCGACAACCACATCAAATCCTCCTAACTTAATAGGCATCAGATCTATCTTAAATGCATGTCCATTTAGATTTATTGAACAATCCTTGATGATTTCGTTAGTTTCTAAAATATTACCATCAGCTAATTTGACGGTAAATGTATCGGCTAAGGTACACGTAGCTAAGTCAATCGAGGATCTAAAAGCACTAGAGATAAAACTGGCAGTCGCTCCAGTATCAAATAAAACAGTAGCAGGGTGATCGTTTACAAGAAACGTACCATTGACCATATCGGGTTCCTTTCGGGCTCTAGCGGGATCCATCAGAAAAGCTCTTCCCTTAAACTTATTAGGTCGGTTGTCCTTGCTTCTTCCTGATTTGAGGCATTTGTTCCTCATATGCTCGGGGTCCCCGCACTCATAGCATTGTTTTCCAGGCTCGTAGGTACAGTCTTTAATCAGGTGACCAGGTTTCTTGCATCGATAACAAGTCATGGGATTGCACTCCCCTTGGTGATGAAGCTTGCATTTATCGTAGAAGGGGCTTGTGCCTAGATACAACCTCCTTGCCTTTCCGCCATGGTCACTTCGTCTCGCTTCTTCTCTAGGTTTCTTGTTTGAACCGCTGCTGTTGCCGACCATCTTCCTAGTATCAACCCACTTCCTCTTTTCTTCCACAGCCTTCTTCTTGTCCTCAATTTTCCCATGTTCAATCCACCCAGCTCTAACTAGGTCGTCGGTCAGACTGCTGGTAAGGTCGACTGCCGCCTGTATGGTTGTAGGCCTGGATGATCGAACCATGCCCCTCACCCTTGGGTGTAACCCCCAGATGAAGCGGGCCACGCCCTTGGATTCTGGCATCACCAAGTGTGGTACCAGTCGGGACAATGCGAGGAACTGGTTGATGTATTCGGTGTAGTTCGGACCCCTTATCTCCAAATTCAGAAATCTAGCCTCCAGTTTCTCTAGCTGGTTGATCGGACAGTACTTGTTGGTGATTAGCTCCCTGAATTCAGACCAGTTCATCCTCCCCACGGCATCCCGGCCTCGAGGCTGAATGATGGTTTTCCACCACTCAAGTGCTGGTCCCTTGAGAGATTGAGAAGCAAACCTCACCATGTGTTTCAACTTGCATTCACTAATGTCTAACACAACTTCGATTTTGTCCAGCCACCTATATGTTTCAATTGCACCCTCGGTGCCATGGAAGTCCTTTGGCTTGTAAGCCATGAATGTTTTGTAGGAGCACCCTTTCCTGATAGCTTCAGATTCTTCGTTGTTGGCAGCCCCAGTACCACCTCCGGCGTCATCCCGGTCAGCATTGATTTGAGCAATGATGGTTGGTATAGCGTTTGCAATCTGCTGTGCCACAAGATTTGCCATCCTCTCATCGTTTCCTGAGTTAGCATTCTCCCCGGCGGGAGTCCCTGGAGGGGCAGGCTGTTGGTTTCTGGTTCGCCTTGTTCTTTCGTGACGACCTCGGTTTGCTGCTTGCCTTCCGATGGGTGTTCCTCTTCTGGTAGGCATTCTGACAGTATGACAGATAAAGTCGTTTAGTATCTCACAATTTGTTTCAATCTGTCTATGCATCAATTCCCTACAAGACTTCCTCTATACGAAGAGAGAATACGGTGTATAATTGCACACAACTTAACAAGTTCCACAAATTACCAATTTAAACAGTTTAAGCAGTCATAAAGAATAACATCGCCCAACACCATGAATAAACAACACATGACGGATAATCGTAAATGTTTCAACAACATTGTATCATAGGAATTAGTTAAAACAAGACGAAGTTCATAGTATCAGAGTCTAGCTCTTACAAAGTGGAAGGTGCCATCACCCCCATGAATAATAATAATAATAATAATGTCGGATAATAATAAGTTTGTTTCCTTCAAATATTCAAAGACAGATAGTTTCTTCCTCTTCCACATGGTCGCCCTCACATCCACTTCTTTTTCAGCCATCCCATCCATCCAGAGCTCTTCTTCCTCTGCTCCTGCTCCAATCTCTGCACACCCTCTGATGCCAGCATAGCTTGGAATTGAGTGGACTGTGAGGTCCGCATGGCGTGCTGAAGAGTCAGCTCGTGGCGCTCGATGGTCATCAGTATCTCACTCAGGGTATGGTCGGATGGACCAAAGTCACAAGCCCGCCGGCTAGACTGAGATTACTGGTCTCTGGAGAATACGCTGGGACCAACATGCATGTTGTGCCTTGGAGGCATCCAAGGCTCCTCCTGTGGGTGGCGTCGGTGTGGCTCGTACGGCGGTGGTGCGGGTATGGGAGCCCTGACCGGTGGTGGAGGAGGAGGAGGAAACCTAAATGAGACCGAAGTCCCAGGTCTAACAGCCTTTCGTGGACGAGTGACGGTGCGTGCTCCCCAATTTCCAATGGGAGTTATCGGTGAGTGGGATGGAGCGGAAACGTGTGGCGAGCGGGAGCGCGTCCGGCTCCTGGGTGGCGTTGACGAAGAAGAATCCTCGGAAGCTCCAGTGTCCTCTGACGTGGCGGAGATCCAACCCGGGTGTCCACACCTCTGCAGGTACGCCTCGTACTCCGTTTGGGGCTTCCTCCTCAGTGTCCCAACAGGGGCAGTCTCATCAACTGGATGTGCGGGTGCCTTACCTCTTTCAGCCATAGTTAATTCCTGTAAAAAGACATCATGAGTAATTTGGTTTCTCATGGCTCATGATAGTCTTAATAATAATAATATACTCATAGTACTAGTGATGGCATTAGTATCAGGGATCTCTATGTATCCCTTATCGGTGATTTTAGAATCAATTGTTTCTCATAATAGTGTCAGGCAAAATAGTTCATCTAAAGAAAATTTAATTTCAAATCCCCTGTCAAAATAAAGTTCAAGGTTAATCAGCATCAAACAAAAAGGTCCAAACTAAACTTAGAGATCCATGATGGAAATTACGCGTCCGGTAAATTCATGATTACGTTGATCAGGCGTAATCATCAATTTACCTAACCCGATCATTCCAACACTTTCCCACAAGGACAGTCCTAGGGTATCTGGGTTGTAGCCTAGGGTCCACTATGGTATTCCCGACTTCTCTACAACCTTTGGCTCTGATACCAATCTATCACACCCCCGGGCCCAGGTAGGGTGGGACGTCACAGATTAGCAACAACATACATGGCAGCGGAAACAAACCAATATACGAGCTCAAAGGGAGAGAACATCACATGGCATTTAAAGTATTAAAAGACAACGGGCTGGAAACAGATCCAGCCCCAAATGTTTACATGTTTCAACACAAGTTAAATAGTCATTGTATCAAAATTTATTCAAGTCCTAAATTTGGTCACACAAACAATGCCATGGTCTCGGGGTTGAGTCTAAGTCGTCCATAAGCTAATAGTCTTCACGGGTTACCTGAAACATGCTCAAAAGAAAAGAGTGTCAACTAAAAAGTTGGTGAATTCAAGTGCTTAAAGTTTCAAAACAATAAAAGGAACTACAAAAGTCCACAGTAAAGGTTTTAGAATCCAGTGTGACAGTTTATAAAAATCCCATTCGATTTTAATAACATCATTTTTAGTATTAGTCATTGTGGGGTATCACAATCAACCCTGAACTTGGTCCCCGGTTGGCCTCTTCTAAACTTGTGTTTAACCGGATATTCCCGTAGGAAAGGACCAAGCCTCAGAATAGTGAACCATTCCTGCTAGGATGGTTCACCATAGTATCTTACTCAAAACCTATTACATGCCACAAACGACCCCTCAGGATCTCAGTGGGGTACCTCCCTGTGGCGGGAGCCACTGTGCGTGGGGGATTCCCCAAATAGATCTATTCACGTAAAAACAAGTGGTTCACAAAAGAATTAATGATTATGACTAAAGTATCAGCAGGTATCCAAAAATTCCCACATACATGCATCAAGTAAGCATAATCATAGTTCATAAAACAAAAGATCATGGAAAACAGTAAACAGTATCACACATAAGAGTTTCAGTTTAAAAGGAGCATGCTTCATCCCCAAAACAAAAGTAACAAGGGGGAACACGAGAACTCACCTTAGATATCAAGCAAATAGAAATTCTTCGCGTGCCGGAAATAACTCAATTCTAGCACCCTAATATGAATATATTAAGTGATTAGCTACTGCTCCAAACCTATTTAAGGAGCAACAATAGTGCCTAAGACTTAAATAGACGGTTTCGGTTTTGATTCGATTAGGTTTGCGTAAAAAGTTTCCTTTTAAGGAAAGTCAAGGTTTTTCATGGAATCAAAGGTTTCTACCTTACTAGACCAGGGATATATAGTAATTATTCCATTTAAGGGGGCAAATGAACTTATGGAAGTCGGTTATGAAGTTTTGTAAAATTTACAGTTTTGCCCCTGAAGTTTCAAAGTTGACAATTTCTACCCTTAAGTTTGGTTTCTTGCATTAAGTGTCCTCTATTCTTAAAAATCAGGTTCAAGACCTTAATTCAACTTAGTTCTAAGGACTTATTCCCAAAATTTCAGTTGAATAGACTCCGTTTCTAAAATACGCGTTCAACGTTGCCGGTTACGGTAAAACCGAGCGGTTTAAAATGGTTATTTATGAGTTTTCACCTTTTTGGAGTCTAAGTACAGTAGCTATTTCATAAAATCATTTTTATGAGTTTCAAACCTTTTAGATTATAAATATTTGTCTCTAAAAGTGGAAAGGCTCGTTTTTACGTTTAAACCGTTAAAACGCGTTTTTAGTCGGGTTTGACCATTTTAAAGGCTTGTTTGACCAACCATTTGACTTTTGAGGTTATTTTATCTATTAACCTACTGTAAAGTCATGATTTTTATAAGTTGTAACATTTAACCCATTTATCTTAGATTTTCATTAAAAACGTCTTTCGGTTTACACCCGGTTTCACTAAAAATCCGTTTAAATTATCTTTTGACCACTAAAAATTTTCATTGACTCCAGAACACTTTATTTATCCATTTAAAACCTGGAATTCTCTTTAAAACGTTTATGGTCCATGTTTTCATATTTTTAAGTCATTTTAACACGTTTTCGGGTCCCGAAAGTGACCAAACTAGGCCTAAACACATTATGTCCTTTGTTCCAGAGGTCATGCCATGTTATTGAGCTTAATATACACCAAAACTTACTGAAATAACAGTCCCAATCGTTTCCTAGTTGTTCTATACACCCATGGACTTTAAAACATGTAGAAAGTGTCATAAATGACCATTACACTTGTGTAAATCCTTGTAACTTGAGTTTAACCATTACTAAACTTTATCTAACTTAAAAATCAGATTATTAGGGTGTCTTAAAAGTAATTTTGAGCAGATTACAACCCTTGTCTAAGAGGGTTTTCAAGAAATGTCTAAAGGAAGTTGTTACTAGTAGAAGGAGTGACTATTCGAGGTGTAAAGCATGTTTGTACAATATGTAGGTGGTGTACACCTTTGGAGACTTCAAAAAAAGGTTATTGTTAGTCCTAAAACCCATTTTTATGCAGGTTAAACGTTTGGTTTTGAGGGGTTACAAGATTCACAAGTGCATGGTGACAAAAACACCAAAAAGAGGGTTTTTAAGGGGTAAATCGGATTCTACCCCTTGGAATGAGCATTATAACGCGTGGTATACCTTCAAGAACGTGGGGAACTCCTCAAGAACAAAGGGAGGGTGAGATGTTTCTGCTACAACAAGAAAAAGATAGGTTTTTAGGTGAAAAATGAACACAATCTCAAGATATGACCAAAACCGACATAGTGATGGTTGGAATCTTCTTGGATGAGGCTGGACAAGTCGGACACAAGCTGGAAACCTCAAGCTTTGCATGTTCCAAGCTTCAAAACATCACCAAAAGTCACCTATCTTGCGATTTGCTGCTGGCCGATTGTTGTGCTTGTTGTTGCTCACGGTTTTGGGGCTGAAAATGGAGAGAATGGAGAGAATTTTGAAAGAGGGGAGAGTCCTCAGCTGATACAAGTCGAAATGAGAGACAGAGAAGGAGAGAATGAAGAGAGTGGTCTTGCAATTGCATGAAACTTGAATGGTGGATATAGTGGTGTAGTATGGGGAAGAAAGCAAGAGATTCTATTGGGGGAGAGGGGGGGCGCCGATTTTTGTCCTCTTGTGGGCATTTTTCTTTTAAATTTTTAATGTATATTAATATTATGTCGTATTAGTTTGTTGTGTAGTGTAGTATTTTGGATGATAAGTTTTAGTTAGTTGACTAAGTGTTATGCATGATAATGCATGCTTAAATCCGAAAATTTCAAGTGTGTGTCCACATATATTTTTAATTGTTTTAATTGATATTGTATATCCTACTTAGGGTGACTAATTAATATTCCCGGGCACTAATTTTTCTAAAAGACAAGGCTTAAAATAACTAAATTCACATAAATCACATAGAGTCGTAAAAATTGATCAAATAAAAGTTAGTGATTCTAACACTCTTGATGTAATTGAATTGTTTCCATTATTAGTACTTATAAGACGGGATATGATGCAATTAAATTACGGTTTAGAATAGTGACCTTGGGACCGGTTGTCACATTCTCCCACCATTTAGGAAATTTCGTCCCGAAATTTTAACATCGCTTAGTATTAGTACGGGTGGGTTTAAAGAGTTGCGGGTAGTTCTTCCTCATCTCGTCTTGACGTTCCCAAGTGAATTCCGGTCCTCGTCTCGAGTTCCATCTAACCTTAACCTTGGGTATGCGGCTTCGTCTGAGTTGCTTGACCAAGCGGTCCGTGATCTCTATAGGCTCTTCCACGAAGTTCAGCTTATCATTGATTCTTGTCTCCTTCAATGGTAGTTCCAAGGCTTTGTCCACCAAGCATTTCTTAAAGTTTGACACGTGGAAGGTGTCATGTATATAACTCAATTTCTGAGGTAGTTTCAACTTGTAAGCCACAGGACCAATTCTTGCTAGTATTTCGAATGGCCCAATGTATCTTGGGCTTAAGTTGCCTCTTTTTCCGAACCTCATGGTTCCTTTCCACGTTGCTACCTTCAACATTACCCTATCACCTATCTGAAACTCTAATGGTTTCCGTCTTCTGTCAGCGTACTTGTTTTGACGATCCCTTGCCGCCCGTAGACGTTCCTTGATCTTGAAAATCTTATCAGTGGTCTCCAATACGATGTCGGGTCCCAATACTTGACTATCACCAATTTCATTCCAACTCAAGGGTGACCGACATTTCCTACCATAGAGAGCCTCATACGGAGCAGCATTGATACTTGCATGGTAATTGTTGTTATAGGAGAACTCTACCAATGGAAGATGATTATCCCAGTTCCCACCAAAATCAATTACGCATGCCCTCAGCATATCTTCTAGGGTTTGAATAGTCCTCTCGCTTTGACCGTCAAATTGCGGGTGGTACGCCGTGCTTATGTCCAGACAGGTTCCTAAGGCTCGTTGAAGTGATTTCTTGAAACACGAAGTAAAACGACTATCACGATCGGAGATTATTGATAGTGGCACACCATGCCTAGCCACTATTTCAATGATATACAGTTGAGCCAGTCTTGACATGTCGTAGTCTTCCCGAATTGGTAAGAAGTGAGCTGATTTGGTTAGTCTATCCACTACTACCCAAATAGCATCATGACCCCTAGATGTTCTGGGTAACTTGGTAACAAAATCCATCATCACGTTATCCCATTTCCATTCTGGGATTTCCGGCTGCTGTAACGTCCCTGATGGTTTTTGATTCTCAGCTTTTACCATGGCACATGTTAGACACATACTGACATACATAGCGATTGATTTCTTGATCCCAGGCCACCAGAAAAGTGCCTTCAAATCCTGGTACATTTTATCACTCCAGGGTGAACTGAATACCTAGATTTGTGAGCTTCATGAAGAATTACCTCTCGAATTCCCCCATGCTTTGGCACCCAAGTTCTCCATTCGCACTTATATGTACCATCAGTTCCTATTTCAAATCACTTTTCCATTCCAGTTAATCCTTCTCCTGCTAAATTTTCCTCCTTTAACACTTCACCTTGAGCTTCTTTCAGCCTTGCGACTAGGTCTGTGTACACACTTATCCTTAAAGCTCGTACACGAAGAGGTTTTTCTCTCTCCTTTCTGCTCAAAGCATCTGCCACCACATTGGCCTTTCCAGGGAGATAACGGATTTCACACTCATAGTCTCTTAACAGCTCAACCCATCTTCTTTGACGCATGTTTAGCATTTTCTGGTCGAGAATGTGTTGCAGACTTCGATGGTCAGTGTAAATGATACACTTCATGCCATAGAGGTAGTGCCTCCACATTTTGAGAGCAAACACCACGGCACCTAATTCCAGATCATGCGTAGTATAGTTCTTCTCGTGGTCATTTAGCAGTCTAGATGCATAGGCAATAACCTTGTTGCGTTGCATTAGCACGCAACCTAACCCTTGACGCGAGGCGTCACAATAAACTACGAAGTCTTCGACTCCTTCCGGAAGGGCCAAAACAGGTGCACTGCATAGCTTTTCCTTAAGCGTCTCGAATGCTTCATCTTGCTCGGGTTCCCATACAAAAGCTTTGTCCTTCTTAGTCAGTGCGGTCAATGGTTGCACAATGCGTGAGAAGTCCTTTATGAATCGTCGGTAGTATCCGGCCAATCCTCGGAATTGCCTAATCTCAGTGGGAGTCTCAGGAATCTTCCAATTCTTTATAGCTTCAATTTTGGAAGGGTCAACTTGAATTCCATTCTCATTCACTACATGCCCTAAAAATTAGATCTCTCGCATCCAAAATTCACATTTAGAAAATTTGGCATATAGTTGTTCATTCTTGAGTAACTCAAGGATTAGTCTGAGATCCTTCTCGTGTTCTTCTTTATTACTGGAGTAGATCAGAATGTCATCGACGAACACAATCACAAACTTGTCAAGATATGGGTGGCATACACGGTTCATGAGATCCATGAATGCTGCTGGTGCATTAGTTAGTCCATAGGGCATGACTAAGTACTCATAGTGCCCATACCAAGTTCGGAAGGCCGTTTTGGGTATGTCTTCTTCTCTTATCTTCAGTTGGTGGTAACCGGATCTCAAATCTATCTTGGAGAAGTATCTTGCTCCTTGAAGTTGATCGAATAAGTCGTCTATCCTCGGGAGGGGTAATGGTTCTTTATGGTCAACTTATTTAACTCCCAATAGTCAATGCACATGCGTAAGGTGCCATCCTTCTTTTTCACAAATAACACCGGAGCACCCCACAGAGAGACACTCGGACATATAAATCCCTTGTCCAATAGTTCTTGAACTTGCGTCCTCAGTTCCTTCATTTCAGGAGGGGCGAGTCGATACGGCGCTTTGGCTACCGGTGCAGCGCCAGGCAGCAAATCTATTTGGAACTCAACTTGTCGATTCGGGGGAAGTCCTGGTAGGTCTTCCAGAAACACCTCATGGTATTCAGAAACTACTGGGATGTCCGAAATCTTCTTCTCCTCTTTGGTCTTCATCACGTAGATGATGAAAGCTGAGCATCCCTTCCTTAAGCTCTTGGTAGCTTTTAAATGGGATATCATGGGGCATAAGGTGTTACTCCTTTCTCCTTCCACTACTAACTCTTCCTTGTCGTTCAATGGTATCTTGAGTAGGCGTTCATAGCAAACAATTTCGACTCTGTTCTTAGCTAACCAGTCCATGCCGACAACCACATCAAATCCTCCTAACTTAATGGGCATCAGATCTATCTTAAATGAATGTCCATTTAGATTTA
>CM044009.1:41789704-41824704 GCA_024085815.1 Flaveria linearis | reverse complement strand
CGGATTTATGGAATTGACCAAGTGTAAGAAACATCTACGGATGAACAATTTTGTTAATCCGTAGATATGTTTCTTACAAGACAAAATGACCAAGTACATGTTCCTGCGGATGATCAAGTATTGTGAAGTGAAGACTCCTACGGAAGAAGGATTTCCTACGGAAGAACAACTTTGCTACGGAAGACCAAATCATCAACGGAAGAACAAAAGTGTTGCGGACGACAAGACACCTGCGGAGGATCATTATACTTGTGCTATTGGAAATTCCAAGAAGTCAAACAAGTCAACACAATCAATAACAAATCCCGAGAGATCCGGTGTTTCCTTAGCCGACTCAAATCATCTATAAATATGAGTCCTAGGTTTCACATCTCGGTGAACACAATCAATCAATATTACGGCTGTCGAGTTACATCATTGTGCAACCCTAGCTGCCGTCACATCAACATCAAACATCATTCGATTCACAGAATTATTATTGATTACATTATAGTTATTCATTATTATTCTTTTGTAATCATTACATTATAGTTAATGAAATACATTTGAATTATTATTGATTTCGCATTCATTGTGTTTCTGTGGTTGTGTTCATCATT
Source organism: Flaveria linearis (assembly GCA_024085815.1). Taxonomy (NCBI): domain Eukaryota; kingdom Viridiplantae; phylum Streptophyta; class Magnoliopsida; order Asterales; family Asteraceae; genus Flaveria; species Flaveria linearis. The sequence continues at coordinate 41,824,105 of CM044009.1, read as the reverse complement.
AATCATTAAAAACAATTAAACGTCAATTAGTGATAATTCCGCGATCATTAAATTGATTTATTTTAATACTGATAATTCCTGAATCGCGATCCTTGGATTCACAGGTGGTATCAGAGCGTTGGTGCTCATTGATTTAGATCAATTTATCTATCAGTATTAAAATTGTTTAATTGATTTTCAAACAATTAAATCAACGACTTGTCGTTCAGCAAGCACTGTCTCATTGCTTGTTTGATTTAGATCTATATTCAAATCAATTGAATACTAGATCTGTGTCTTTGATAGATTTATCAATTTTAGCATTTGATTTTTGATTAATTCTTTTGCATTAAACATGAGTACTTTTGGTGGAGGATCTTATCAACCGCCAAAGTTGGAAACCAAAGCTGATTTTAAATCCTGGAAGATCAAGTTCAGGAATCATGTGAACTACACAGATTCTGACTTGTGGGAGTCCATCACTCAAGGTCCTTATATTACACCCACCCTTGGGCCGGATTATAATGACAAAAATCAGCCAATCAGCACTAAAGAACTGCCACCTGATGATGTCAAGAAGGTCCAAGTCGATATTAAAGCATACAACTTGCTTAGTATGGCTTTGCCAGAAGAAATCTTGATCAGGTGTGAAAATTACAAGACTGCAAATTCCCTGTGGAAGATACTCCACACTCTCTGTGAAGGGAGTGATGAGATCCGAAGCATAAGCAAAGACACCCTTAGATCATAATATGAAACTTTTCATCATATTGAGGGTGAATCAATTCCTCAGCAACTCCATAGATTTATGCAACTTGTTACTGAGATGAACATCTTGGAGTTAAAATATACCACTGAGGAATTAAACAAGAAGATGCTCCACACTTTGCCTGAAAGTTGGAAGCAAACAGTCTCCATGTTCAAGAATACCATAGATCTCAAGACACCAGGTTTGGATACATTGGTTGCTAAGGTAGAAGCTCTGGAACTGGATGAACAATCAAGAAACAAGAGTGTGAGAACTCATGTCTCACCATATCACTTCAAGGAAACCAAAAATGCTGGAAGTGCATTTATCTCAAACAATGAAAGTGATAACTCTTGTACTTTGAGTGATAATGAAGAGGATGTTAGTTTCTATGCATCCAAACCCACTAAGAAATCATCTCAAAGTAAAAATCAAAAGGAAAAGGGAAGATCTGAAGAGAAAAGGGAAACATCAGCAACTGCAAACTCTTCTCAACATAACAAACAATCAGAACCAATAACTGTCTATTGGATTCTGAAGAACAAAAAGCAGCCTTTGCAGCTTTTAGTTCTAGCTTTCAAGCATATCTTGGAAGTTCACTCACATCAGCAAACATCTGTCAGCAAGATTTGGAGGAACTCCCTCCTGATGTAGTAGAAGAAATGGATCTACAATGGCAGATGGCAATGATTGCTTACAGAGCTAAGCAATATCTGCGGAGAAATAAAAATCTGGCAGCAGCAAGCAAAACATCAAAGATTGGTGTTGATAAATCAAAAGTCAGATGCTTCAAGTGCAATCTCTATGGTCACTTCTCTAGAGAATGCAACCAACAATCATATCCACAGTATCAGCATCAGCAGCAACAAAATCAGCAGCAACAACAACAATATCAGAATCAGCAATCAACCTCTCAATGATCTCTGCATAGACATCCTCAGCTAACATCCCCACCAGCCACAAATACATCAGCAGGACCAAGCAATTCTAACGAGACTGGGCTGATCATCCTTCAAGATGGCACATGTGACTGGAGTTTGTATGAGAAGGAAGTGATAGAGGAGAATCAAGCATTAATGGCACATATGGAAAACAAAGTTCCTCTTATGGCCAGAGAGGTAAAAGACAGGTTATGTTCATCATCATGTGTTGAGGAAGTTGAACGATATAGTGTCCATGCTCAACAATTGGCTGATAAAGTAAAGGAAACTATGATTTTAAATGAATCACACTTAAAAGAACAAAAATTATATCAAATCAAAATAAGTTCTTTACAAAAGGATTTAGAAAAATATGTTTCTGAAAATTACAGCCTAAAAGCCCAAGTTGAGCATCTGACCACTTCCTTAACAAAATCCATGGCTGATCATGCATCAACTGAAGTGAAACTTCAGAAGTTATCATCTCAACAATATGAGAAGTTGTTAAACTCTCATATTGAATCAAAGAACAGGTCAGGGTTGGGTTATAATGTTGTTGCACCACCTATTAATGATAACTACACACCTTTACCTGAAACAATGACCAACAATTTGTCAAAACATTTTGTGCAAAGCACCAAAATTGACATAAAAAACAGTCATGAAGCTGAGATAAGTGAAACTGAATCTGCTGAATCTGAATCACTTAAACATAATGAATCAGATTTTGATAAGTATGATGACTTGGATGATTCTGATGAACATGATACTGATCAACTGAACATTGGTAAGAATGTTCAAGTTGAAACTGGTCTTCCGCGGGTACTTGAAGAATCAAAGCTCCAGTATCCTCCAAAGCAACGGAACATGCTGAAGACTATCTGCAAGAGGATTGCTGAATTGAATGAAGGACTTTAAGAACTGAACCTTCACAAAGTTGATAGCTGCGGATCAAGTTCTGAGATACCTTTGTCTTCAGAGAAAGGTAAGAAACAACAAACTTCAACAAAGCAAAAGAAAAATTCAAATGTTGAAGATCAGCAGAAAAAGAAATCTAAAGAATCCGTAGAACATCTGCGGAAAGCAAAAGCTACCAAGTCCGTAGATCTTCTGCGGAAGACAAAATTTACTGAATCCGCAGAAAAGCAACGGAAGAAAGAAACTGATTCTGCGGACGAGGTAAAAAGAGAGACCCAAACACATGCAAAGAAAAGGGTGAATATCAAGCAACAAATGGCAGCCAAAGGCAAACAAGCAACAGCTGATGATGCTCCAAACAAAAACAAGAAGAAATCAATTGATGCTTCAGCGAGTGAGAAAAAGAACAGTAAAAAGAAGGATGAATCTGAAGAAAGTTCAGAAAAATATTGTAAATGGTGTGATATGAAGAATCACAATACTGATGAATGCTATTTCAGCAGTTATTGTTCCATTTGCAATATGAACAATCACATGACAGCTGATTATTACTTCAACAAACACTGTGCCATATGTGACAAAAATAATCATTCCACTCAGTAATGTTATTTTAATAAGAAGAACCAGAGAAAGAGCAAAAAGAAGTCACAAGATACATCATCCGAATCAGATTCTCAATCATCAGTAAGTAACAAAGAGACAAAGATTCAACAAGATCAACAAAAGTCAAAGAAAGGATCATCTGTTGACAACAAGACTTCAAAGAAGAAAACACCAACACAGTCTAAGACACCTCACAAAAAGGTGGATTTGTCTGATAAACAGACTGAAGTAGTTGATGGTTTCTTTGACAACTTTGCTAAAGGAACTCCTGTGTCTCAATCAAAGCTGAAAGATGAAGAAACTTTCAAAACTACAGGATCCTCTCCAAAGTTAAAATACCAACCAAAACAAGTCACTTTGAAGAAAGAATCAGAGAAGCATGAAGGCATCCAGAAATCTGACTCATCTTCAACAGAATCATCCTCACAACCATCAAATCAAAAAGAAACAACTAATACTGAAACTTCAAGATTAATTCATGAAGGAGTAACTATTGTTGACACATCTGGCAAATCCAAGACAATTAAGCCTTGGATTGTCAATTCTAACTAATTTCTTTTTGTTTGCAGGAACAATCATGGAGAGCTGACAACAAGTGGTATGTTGACAGTGGTTGTTCCAGACATATGACAGGAAACTGTGCACTTCTCCGTGACTTCAAACATAAACATGCCTCTTATGTGGCATTTGGTGGGGATAAGAAGGGAGGTAAAATTTTTGGTGAAGGAATAGTAACTAATGGTGTTTTAACATTTGAAAAAGTAAATTACTGTGAAAATTTGCAGTATAATTTGCCTAGTGTTTCCCAAATTTGTGATCAAAATTACTTAACACTATTTGATAACACTAACTGTTACATTCTTAAGCCAGGTTTTATAGTTCCAGCAGACTGGATCCTTCTGAAAGCATCAAGAAAAGGCAACACATATATCTTGGATATGAACAACACAACACTCACTAATCATGAGACATGCCTGCTGTCTAAATCTTCAGAAGATGAATCTCAACTGTGGCATAGAAGGCTTGTCTATTCCAACATGAAGAACATGAATAAATTGGTGAAAAATGACTTAGTCATTGGATTACCAAAGAAAGAATTTCACTGTTCTAATCATTGTTCTTCTTGTTATAAAGGAAAACAACACCGAGTGTCTCATAAATCCAAAATAATTAACACTAACACTACACCACTCAAATTGCTTCACATGGGCCTCTTTGGTCCAACCAATGTGCTGAGCATTGGAAAAAGACAATATTGTTTGGTGATAGTAGATGATTTCACTAGATTCACATGGGTCTTCTTTTTAATACATAAGAGTGAAACATCTGAAACATTAATGGACTTTGTGATCAAGATTGAGAATCAACTTGATTTAAAAGTTAAAATTTTTAGGAGTGATAATGGAACTGAGTTTGTTAATGCTGATCTGGATTCTTTTTGCAGGAATAAAGGAATAGCAAGACAATTCAGTGCACCACGAACTCCACAACAAAATGGAGTGGCTGAAAGGAGAAATAGAACACTCATAGAAGCAGCCAGAACAATGCTAGTTGATTCTCAGTTGCCCATTACTTTCTGGGCAGAAGCTGTGAATACAGCTTGCAATGTTCAAAATAGAACTTTGATAGTCAAAGAACATAATAAAACACCTTATGAACTCTTATTTAAAAGGAAACCTTTTATAGGATATCTTAGAGCTTTTGGGTGTCATGTGTCTGTTTTGAATACTAAAGAACAATTGGGAAAATTTTCTGAAGAAGCCTATGATGGTTTCTTTGTTGGATATTCATCCACTTCTAAATCATATAGAGTCTATATTCCAGAACATAACATAGTTGAAGAGACTCCCAATGTTTCTTTTGATGAATCCGTGTTTACCACTAATGTAAAAGGATCATCTTGGTTATTTGATATAGATGCATTAACGGAATCATTTAACACAGGTTATTTGATCAATGCAGGTGCTGCGGATACATGCTATCCATTTGTACCTCCAAGTTTGAATGAAGTGCCTCTGACAGCTGACCCACCAAGGGTACAACTTTCAACTGCACCTCAGCAAGAATCAAGTTAGCAGCATGAAGTTACATCAGTAAATACATCCGCAGATGCATCAGTATCCGCAGATGTAAGTCCTGCCTCAGCTGCTGAACTAAGGGATAAAGAGGAAGGGTTAAATCAACAAACCATGCCTGCAACACAACAATGTTCATCCGTGAATGGTAATGCATCTTCTACGGAAGTACAAAATGCATCCGTAGATGCTGCAGTTACTCCTGCGGAAGAAGAAAATGCTGCTTCCGTAGAACCTCCTGCGGACGAACAAAATGCTGCTTCCGTAGAACTTCCTGCGGAAGAAGACAACCCAGCAGCAACTCATACACAAGCTGATAAAAATGAACATGAGTCTTTTGATTATTTCATCGACTCAACCTCTCAGCTGACACCATCTGCTTCAATGGGTTTCTCAAACTTAGACACCACAGTTCCAGTTGATGCTGTCTCAACAAGCAGAATCCACAAGGCTCATCCAATAGACAATATCATTGGAGATCTGAATACAAGAACTACAAGGAACAAAGGAGGTGTGGCAAACATTTGTTTGTTCACCTGCTTCTTGTCCCAAACAGTTCCTGCAAACATTACAGCTGCACTAAAAGACAACAGCTGGATTGAGGCTATGCAAGAAGAGCTACAACAATTCAGAAAACAAAAAGTGTGGACTCTTGTAGACTTGCCTACGGGTCAACACCCAATTAGAACAAGGTGGTTATTCAAAAACAAGCTGGATGACAGAGGTATCATAGTGAGAAACAAGGCTAGGCTTATTGCTCAAGGATATACTCAGGAAGAGGGTATAGACTATGATGAAGTCTTTGCACCAGTTGCAAGGATTGAAGCTATAAGGGTTTTCCTAGCCTATGCCTCCATCAAGAAGTTCACGGTCTATCAAATGGATGTGAAGTGTGCTTTCCTCTATGGGAAAATTGATGAAGAAGTCTATGTTGCTCAACCCCCGGATTTGAAGACCCTGATTATCCACATAGAGTATACAAGCTTGATAAAGCTTTGTATGGTCTTCATCAAGCACCCAGAAAGTGGTATGACATACTATCATCCTTCCTGCTGAAGAATGGCTACAAGAGAGGAACAATTGATCAGACACTTTTCCTCAAACATGAACATCAAGATCTTTTGGTGGTTCAAATATATGTTGATGACATAATATTTGGATCAACCAACAAGAAGCTGTGCCAAAGCTTTGAAGACTTAATGAAATCTGAATTTTAGATGAGCTCCATGGGAGAATTGACATTCTTCCTTGGCTTACAAGTTCATCAGAAACCAGATGGCATTTTCATCAATCAAGAAAAGTACATTCATCAAATTTTGAAGAAGTATAATCTTGCTGATTCCACTTCATGCAAGACACCAGTATCAACAATAGACAAGATTGTGCCTAACCCTGCTGGCAAATCCGTAGATCAAAGATCGTATACATCAATGATCGGTTCATTAATGTACTTAACTGCCAGTAGACCTGACATCATGTTTGCTGTTTGTGTTTGTGCCAGGTATCAATCAGACCCAAAGGAGTCACATCTGAATGCTATAAAGAGGATTTTCAGATACCTGAAAGGCAAACCTGCCTTGGGACTTTGGTATCCCAAAGATGGAGATTTTAGCCTCTACTCCTACTCAGATAGTGACTATGGAGGGTGCAACAACAACAGAAAATCCACAACTGGTGGATGTCAGTTCTTAGGACCAAGACTTGTTTCATGGCAGTGCAAGAAGCAAACAAATGTATCTGTACCCACAGCTGAAGCAGAGTACATAGCTGCTTCAGCAGGTTGCTCTCAAGTACTTTGGTTGCAGAACCAATTACTTGATTATGGTTACAATTTCCTTCATACACCAATTCATATTGATAATTCAGCTGCTATGTTTATAACTACTAACCCAGTTCAACATAGTAAAACAAAACATATTGAAATCAGATACCATTTTCTGAGAGATTGCTCTGAAAAGGGTCTCATCAAGTTAGTCAAAGTAGACACAACCAATCAGCTTGCTGATTTGTTCACTAAAGTATTTGATTCTGTTAGATTTAATTTTCTGATAGAATCTTTGGGGATGATTAACTTAGAATAAATCAACAAAAGCATATGACTGACTTTGTGCAGAGTAATCGTTAAGGATAACTTAAGTGTCTGATAGAACATCTATACATGCATTATATAAGGGAAATGATAGTAGACTATACTTGGATATTAAACAAAAACTCAATCTGACTTATATCATACTGATATGTGAGTAGGTTCATCTTGAGTGGAAACAAAGCTAAGAGCATGCCAAACTAAAAGCATCCGGTAACTGTCTGTGAGGATTCCATTTGAGAATCAGGAAGGTATGTTCTCTCCTGATGTGATCAAATCACTTACACAAGCACACTATGTAAAATACTTTATAATCTTCTATCTTTGCAAAGTCATATTCCCTCTGTTTTGTGTGAACAAAGACCTGGGAATGTGATTAACAAGTGTGATCTTCATTCTCCCTCTGTTTTGTGTAAACAAAGACCTGGGTTAAAGTTCACCTCTGTTTTACGAAAGTAAAGACCTGGTGACTATGAAGATCATATTTCAGCTCTAAAAAGGAATCACTTGTGATCCATTGTACATCAAGTCAAAGAGCTTCAACATCAAAGCATTCATGAGACTGTAATTTGTCTCAAGATAGAACTTATAACTTAATGTACATAGTCATTAAGTGTGGAATGTAGTGATTTGCCTCACCTACGGAAGACATACTCTAATGATAATTGAATGTGGGACTCATGATTGCTACTGATTAACAAACTTCACAACATGATAAATAGCATGCCTAGTTGATACAATACTCATGTTTGAATTTAAGTGGATCTATATACTTGCAATCAGGTATGTGTTGAATCAACTAATCAACATCAACAGAAGCCAAGTTATAGTATGATCCCTCTATATATATATGCATGCATGTAACTGTTTGTCAGATGTTTAATTGTTATCTCAACTGACTTTCTCTCATTTAGATTGTCATATGCCTGTCATGCCTGTTTACAACTTAAATTTATGATAAATGTAACTGTCTCACACTAATCACAAATTTAGGGGGAGTAGTTCATGCATGAAAAACAATAAAAGCTGATAATTGATCTGAATTACTTTGAAGGAATTGGAACTTGAGTACTAACTTGAATGCAGGATACAGGAAACTTGCTTCCCTGTACTTAATTACCATGCAAATAATGTCAACAATGTCCAACATCAACATTTGATTCTACTCAGTAGATATCATACATTTAAAGTTTTAAAAACTTTTATGTTCCGCATAAGTTTCAGTAATACCTCTCTTCCGTGGAAGTATTATGTGATTTCTGATTCAGCAGTAAAACAAATGCATTGTTTGAACTTTTACATCCGGAGATGTAAGGTTCCGCAGATGTTGACATCCGCAGAAGTTAAGGTTCCGCAGATGTTGACATCCGCAGATGTCAAGGTTCCGCAGATGTTCTGCGGAAGAAGTAATGCATTCTAAAACTTGGTATACGGATAGGAATGAATGGGAGTGGACCCAACATAATTAATAAAAGAACATAATTAATAAAAGAAATTAATATGTTCCCCTATAAATAAGGTTTCTGATATTTTTACAGAGCACATTTTCACTTTTAACCTAGAAAATCGCCCATTTTCCCTCTTTTTCAAATTTCAAAATATCCGTTCCAAGAACACATCATCAACATTATCCTGTAATCAATTACTGCTATTGCAAAGGTAAATCATGCCTTAAACAACAGTACAAAACTGATTAATCGGTTATTGACATTCAAACGACTCAACTGCATGTTTTCTAACTTGATTTTTTTTACAGATGGATAATCGATTCGCTAAAGAACATAATGTGTGCGCGTTCTTAAACGCTGATGATCCTGCGGCGGAAGGATGTCGAGATATCATAAGATATCTCCGACGATCAAGGCTCTTCTACGCCTTGACGGCTAAGCCTGTGATCCATCAGGCGCACATAATCGATTTCTGGAACTCAGCACGAGTTGAAGAACAAGGAGATGAGAAAGTGATTGTGGCTGAGATTCGAAACAAACATCTACGAATCACAGAAAGGACCATACGAAGATGCTTGGAACTGGGTGATAGAGAGATAGGTCACCCCGATGTCTTCGAGAATGAATACATTGAGAAAATTTTCAATCTGATGGGATATGATGGTGATTACGATAAAGGGGAAATCAAAAAGGGTAGGCTGTGCAAACCGTACAGATTGTTGTGCCATACCTACCTGAAATGCATGTCAAACAGGAAGTCGGGACTGGACAGATTCTCCAGGCACATATCATCTGGGATCATTGGGATATTCGAGGGGAGAATCTATAACTACGCCAAATACATCTTCAATTGTCTGAGTGAACAAGTCAAACTGCAGAAGAATAACAAGATGTACATGTTCCCGAGATTCCTGCAACTGGTGATCAACTCAGAACTACCAGGGTTGGACAGAGTTGGAGATGTGTTTGTTCAAGCACACTTGAGCAAAGCTTGCTAAACAAGCTTAGTGGAAAGTATCAGGGTCAAGATATGCCAATGTTCGCGCATGTAATAGATCCTCAAGCAGACTTGCCACAAGAGTTGGCTTGGGCAGATGAAGCAGAATCATCTGCTGATTCTGCACAAGCATCTCACTCACCACTCCAAACACCACCACACCAATCACAATCACAATCACCAACCCGAACTCCACCACTCCAACATCAAACACCTAGCCAAACACCCCCTCAACAATCTCAATCACCAACAAGCTTGAACACCGAACAAACCTCCCCAATTCATCAACATCAATCACCCCGACTAATATCCTCATCATCCACCAAAAGCACTGAGCCAACATCTCCAGCCAAACAACAATCATCATCAGCTTCTCAGTCATCATCTCAACACACTCAACCTCTCTCTCCACTAAACATTCAATCCCCTGTACTACCACCACCAGAATCTCCAAAACATGCATCCCCGGAAAGTGCTGGAACCGAGCCTTTTGAGATAACTGAGTCTGTACACTCTGTACACTCAGGAGACACAGAGATATTATCTCAAGCCAGCACTGTTCCTATCTCACCCACACACACACAGAAGAACATGCTTCATCAGCACATACTGAGCCCATATCTTCATTGAAAGATGAACAAATTGCTGATGAGCATGGGGAAGTACAAGGATCTGCTGAGGATGTCATTGCATACCATGAAGATGATTTAAGTGACAAAGACATTCCTGTCAGCAAAAGCTATTTGGTTGCTGAGTACAACAAGTTAGTACTCAAATCAAATAAGCAAAAAGAAAGAATTCAAGAGCTGAAAGGTATAATCAAAGAAAAAGATGAAGAGCTGATGAATAAAGATGCTAGACTAAAACGGCTGAGAGAAGATGCTCTAAGCAACAATGAAGTCATTGATGCATTTTTGGATAGAGAACAAGAGTTGGAGGCTTCTTTGAAGACTGAGCAAAATGATAAAGCTGAACTGATCAAAAAGAAAGATGCAGAAATAGAAGAGCTGAAAAAAAATATCTGCTCTGCAAACAAAAGAAGCCCCAAGTACTCATCAACCAAAACAGTCGGGTGAAGCTGCTAAGCAAATGATTTCATACACCCGGAAAAGAAAATACATGGGAGCAACTCAAAAGAAACATGAAGATGAAAGCTCTCCAAAGAAACCAAAACTTCCATCCCCTGCACCTACACCTTCAGTAGATGTGTCTACTGTGAAGGTACCATCCACGGATGATGATGACAGTGAGAAAGAGTGGGAGGAACTGACAAGAATTGAGTCTCCCACTGGAGAAAAGGGTGGAAAGGCCGATGACCTTCTAACAACAGCTGACATCATGGAAGAGAGGCCTGATTCTAGCATGTTTATGACCCTCATCAACCATGGTTTTCCATATGACATGGTTGAGAGGATGAACACATCAGAAATGAAGAATGCACTGAAAGAGTTTGAGTTTGCAAGGTTCATAATCCCAAACTGTGATTATGAAGCCTTTACTATATTTCAGTCATTGGAGAAGATCAAAAAAGATCTGGGCCACTGTGACACAGCCAAACTTACCAAGTACAATATGACTTGCTGGTTACAGGGCCACAACTACAAACCTCATGAGCTTAAAGGTAGAACCACTGGAGAACTTCGAAGGATGATGGAGCATGTAATGAAGGTGGAATTGGAAACATGTGTGAAATTCAGAACCACAGCTCCTCATCCAACTGATGACAAACAAATCAAACTATCAGCTGATCCAATAACTGTGGAGCCCAAGGATCAGCATAAAGCAAAAGATAAGCTCATCAGGGAACCAAGGGAAGTCATCCCAGGCAAAGTATGGCCCTTTGGTACCACTGTTAGAGAAATCACTGATCAGAAGTCCACTCTGATTCAGTTGGTTAATCACCTCACAACTCCCAACTCAGCTAAAGAAAAGAAGATCATGGCATGGAAATATGATCAAGAGTGGGATTGTGTAGTGATCAAAAGGACATCCGAGAGGTAGGGACTTCTCAAGAAGAGCGGGTCAACTGAAAACAAGATTCAAAGATGATGTGATGATAGGTGCTAAGAGAGATGATGAAGAGCACAGAAGAAGAAGTCAAGGATTGAAAAGATACAAGTCCAATGCCTTTGAATTAGTAGATGATGAATTCCTAAAGAGGGTTGGTTACAACAAGAGAACCTCAGCAGCCATCAAGCACATTGAAGGGACTCAATACACACTCCCTATCACTGAATGGGGATATGTAGAGAGGACAAAAGAGCTGGTGTTGCTGAGGAATGCAGAGAACGAACGAGCTGAAAAGATCAGAATCTTTGATCCCGTGGAAATCAAGTTGCTTCATCCAAGCTACACTTCCTACCTTCATGACAAATTCTTTCCGAAGCTAAGTGATGAAGCAGCTCAAAATGATCTATTCCTGCATGTTCACATGATACAAGTGATTGACAAACTTCATGCAAAGGCCTACAAACGACGCAGACGCAATGCAGGCTTGCTGAAGGGAACAGAGTATGATGAAGTCACGGAACTTCGCCTCTCCGAACAAGATGAACTTAAAGTAGTGAAGAATGACAGAGTCTTGGAGACTCTCACTACAGAGGAGGATGTTCTTACTTCTACAACAAAATCATATCAAGAGTCAAGGAGCTAGTAGTTTTGAAAGACTGATTACAAGGAGCTAAGCCTAAGGGGGAGTATTGTTAGGTCTAGATTGTATAGGGCTAGATCATTTTTGTATAGGCTTAGTACTTGAAAATCAAGTCTTGTAATAAATATTTGTAACAGTCAAAATATATATATATGTGCTTTGAATCTATAGGATAACCCCATATATATGTGTGTTGATTTGTGACTTGACAGAGAAAAACAATATACTTGGACGGATTTATGGAATTGACCAAGTGTAAGAAACATCTACGGATGAACAATTTTGTTAATCCGTAGATATGTTTCTTACAAGACAAAATGACCAAGTACATGTTCCTGCGGATGATCAAGTACTGTGAAGTGAAGACTTCTACGGAAGAAGGATTTCCTACGGAAGAACAACTTTGCTACGGAAGACCAAATCATCTACGGAAGAACAAAAGTGCTGCGGACGACAAGACTCCTGCGGAGGATCATTATACGTACGTATGTATGTATGTATGTATGTATGTATGTATGTATGTATGTATGTATGTATGTATGTATGTATGTATGTATGTATGTATGTATGTACGTATGTTTATATGTATGTATGTATGTATCTATGTATGTATGTATGTATGTATATAATATGTATGTACGTACGTACGTATGTATGTATGTATGTATGTATGTATGTATGTATGTATGTATGTATGTATGTATGTATGTACGTATGTTTGTATGTATGTATGTATGTATCTATGTATGTATGTATGTATGTATGTATATAATATGTATGTACGTACGTACGTATGTATGTATGTATGTATGTATGTATGTATGTATCTATGTATGTATGTATGTATGTATGTATGTATGTATGTATGTATGTATGTATGTATGTATGTATGTATGTATGTGGGTGTGTGTATGTGTGTTTGTGTGTATGTCTGTATGTGTGTATGAGTGTATGTGTGTATGTGTGTATGTGTGTACGTCTTTATGTGTGTATGTCTGTATGTGTGTGTGTCTGTATATGTGTGTGTGTATGTGTGTGTGTATATGTATGTATGTATGTATATATGTATGTATGTATGTATGTATGTATGTATGAATGTATGTACGTACGTATGTATGTATGTATGTATGTATGTATGTATGTATGTATGTATGTATGTATGTATCTATGTATGTATATATGTATGTTTGTCTGCAAGTACGTATGTATGCATTTATGTATGTATGTATTTATGTATGTATGTATGCATGTATGTATGTATGCTTGTATGTTTGCATGTATGTATGTATGCATGTATGTGTGTATGGGTGTATGTGTGTATGTGTGTATGTCTGTATGTGTGTATGTCTGTATGCCTGTATGTCTGTATGTGTGTATGTCTGTATGTTTGTATGTCTGTACGTGTGTATGTCTGTATGTGTGTATGTCTGTATGTGTGTATGTATGTATGTGTGTATGTATTTATGTATGTATGTATGTATGTATGTATGTATGTATGTATGTATGTATGTATGTATGTATGTATGTATGCATGTATGTATGTATTTATGTATGTATGTATGTATGTATGTATGTATGTACGTATGTATGTATGGATGTATGTATGTATGTATGTATGTATGTACGTATGTATGTATGCATGTATGTATGTATGCATGTATGTGTGTATTCATGTATGTATGTATGCATGCATGTGTGTATGGATGTATGCGTGTATGGTTGTATGCGTGTATGGCCGTATGCATGCATGTATGTATGCACGCATGTATGTATGCACGCATGTATGTATGCATGCGTGTATGTACGTATGCGTGTAAGTACGTGTGCGTGTAAGTACGTGTGCGTGTAAGTACGTGTGCGTGTATGTATGTATGCGTGTATGTATGTGTGCGTGTATGTATGTATGCGTGTAAGTATGTGTGCTTGTATGTATGTATGCGTGTATGTCTGTATGCGTGTATGTCTGTATGCGTGTATGTCTGTATGCGTGTATGTCTGTATGCGTGTCTGTATGTATGCGTGTCTGTCTGTATGCGTGTCTGTCTGTATGCGTGTCTGTCTGTATGCGTGTCTGTCTGTATGCGTGTCTGTCTGTATGCGTGTCTGTCTGTATGCGTGTCTGTCTGTATGCGTGTCTGTCTGTATGCGTGTTTGTCTGTATGCGTGTCTGTCTGTATGCGTGTCTGTCTGTATGCGTGTCTGTCTGTGTGCGTGTCTGTCTGTGTGCGTGTCTGTCTGTATGCGTGTCTGTCTGTATGTGTGTATGTCTGTATGTGTGTATGTCTGTATGTGTGTATGTCTATATGTGTATGTCTGTATGTGTGTATGTATGGATGTATGTATGTATGTATGTATGTATGTATGTATGTATGTATGTATGTATGTATGTATGTATGTATGTATGTATGTATGTATGTATGTATGTATGCAGGTATGTATGTATGTATGTATGCATGCATGTATGTATGTATGTATGTACGGATGGATGGATGTATGTATGGATGTATGTCGGGATGTATGTATGTGTAACAACCACTCCTCGACCCTTACGAAAGATGTGAAAATTTTTCTAAGTCATATGCATGAACAGTGCTCATGAGCCTGAACAGTGCTCATGTGCCCGAACAGTGCTCATGTGTCCAGGAGTTTGCTGGAAAATGGCTAAGTGTTGTGCTCATGAATCTGAACAGTTGTCTTACGCCTGCACAGTGTCTTACGCCCAAACAGTTGTTATACGCCCAAACAGTTGTTATACGCCCAAATAGTTGTTATACGCCTAGAATTTTTCCTGTATTTTCATGTATATATTTAACTCCTGATTATTTTTCCACACTTGTTTTATATCTATTATGAATATTTAACAATGTGGAAACTTATTTTTGTATAGAAACTATCTATTGCACGATTATTTGAGGCAATTTCGGACATATATATATAAATATATATATATATATATATATATATATATATATATATATATATATATATATATATATATATATGTTTTCAATACTTAGACATATTCGAATGTGGTGTGCCCATGCACACCCACGGCTTAACAATAATAACAACAATAATAATAGAATACCAATACAAATAAAATAAATAAAACAATCTGCATGCCGCCCACAATCCACCAACCAAATTAAGACTGCGAAATCCACTTCAACACTCCACTTTTGCTCATCTTTCTATACATGCAACCCGCAAATCTTTCATTTTCACTCTTTCAAATTTCTCTCCATCTCTCGGACTCTCTACTCTCTCTTTCTCTCCTCTACTAGCTAAAACAAGAAGTTCAGCCTTCTCTCGAAGACCTTGTGCTCATTCTAGCATTCTAACCGGTCAATAAGAGAATCGCAACCCAAACCTCAACCTCTTTGGAACTCAATCTGCGTACGAGGTATCATTCTTCTAAACCTACGAACCTAAGGTCGATATACAAGGATTCTACCTTGTATATCCTCATATCATGTGTTCAAACCACACATAACCGTATATTTATATATAAACCTTGTAAATCAGCCTAAAACAATGAAACAAACACCCAAAATCATACATATATTTTTGGAATTAAGGTTACAAACGATATAGTAGTGGTTTGAAGGGTAAGTGTGATATTTATACTAACGCAAATGGTGTCAAACGCCCGGATTTGATTATGTCGATATAAAAACCGAGACATAAGGTTGAATTTCAGTAAGTTAGGACTTAGAATACTTAGAAAAATAAGCTTGGATGATTGGGAAGTTCAGCAAGATATGCTAAGGCTGGTATATAAGTGTTTGGCGACCCGAATTGGGGAAATAACCAAAGAATCGGGCCATGACATGAACAACTTAAGATCTGAAAATTTTCAGACCTTAGAATAACTATTTTATAAATAGAAGTCGAATCTGGTGAATGTTTGGGCTAATAAGTAATTTTTTTACGAATTTATTAACAAAAGAAATTTAACCGTTAACTAGAAACTAGTGTTTTAAATATCACTAAGTAATATCTGATATTTTGGGGCTAAAACAGAATTAAATAGACCTTAAAAGGCTTAAGAAAATAATAAGTGTCAAAAATGGTAAAGAGACAAACTTTGGGGTAGAAAATGTTAATTTTCAAACTCGAGGGGCCAAAAGTGTAAATTCTGCGCTTTTGCAGAATTCCAGCAACCTTATGACCAGAAACTAAAATTAGGCTCATTCATATGAAAATAAATTTATAAGAACCATGTAACTTGATGAAAAACACACCGAAACCCTAACTTTCCTAAAAAGGAAACTTTTGACGCAAAACCTCTAAGAAACAACTTCACGCACATCCTCACCATAAAATGACACTAAATTATGTTAGGAATCTATAGCTTATTGCTTGAATTATGATTTTAGGGTGCTAAGACATGAAACCATCTGTTTGTGGAACCTGACTGATATCAAGGTGAGTTCTCGTGTCCCCTTTCTACTTACTGTTTTTGGGGATGAAGCATGCTCTATTTTTAATTGAAACTATATCTGTGATACAAATTATGTTGTGGATTTTCTTTTTATGATGCCTGCTGATACATGAATCACAATCATTAATTCTATCGTGAACCGCTTGCTTTGTATGGATAGATCTATTTGGGGAATCCCCCACACACAGTGGCTCCCGTTACAGGGAGGTACCCCACTGAGATCCTGCGGGGTCGTATGTGGCATGTGAACAAGTTATAAAGGATACAAAGGCGGACCATCCGGCATGTGGGTCTACTGCTATGAGGCTCAGTTCTCCCCTTTGGGGTTAACCGGTTCAACACAACTTTAGAAGAGGCAAGTCGGGGCTGAGTGAAGGGTTGATTGTGACCCACAACAACTTAATAGAAACAAAAACTATAAACTGGTGGGCTTTATGAGTCCCTTTAACTTTTATTTCTGAAACTAAAACCACTTGAACTCACCAACTTTTTAGTTGACACACAATTCTTTTGAGCATGTTTCAGGTAACATTTGATGGAAGCCTAGCTTGTTTTGGAAGATGCTTGGATGACCTAGTACCCTGACCTTATGGCATTATGGATTTTGCTTAGAACATTGAACAATTTGTAGTGAATGATACTTTAATTATGTACTTTTGATGTGAAACAATTGATGTAACCGGGCTAAGCCGTTTAGTCCCGGATTTCATTTTAGTTATTATAATGCCATGTGATTATTTCTACTTGTGTGCTCTTATGATGGTTTGTTTCCGCTGCCACATCTCTTGCTAGTCTGCGACGTCCCACCCTCTTTGGGCCCGGGGTGTGACAGATTGGTATAAGAGCCACAGGTTGTAGAGAAATCGGGAATACCTTAGTAGACCCTAGGCTACAACCTTAAGACTGTAGGACTGTCCTTGCTTGGGTAAGTGTTGGGGTAAGCGGGTTGGATAAATTGATGATTACACTTGATCAACGTAATCATGAATTTATCGGACGCGTAAATCCCAGCACAAGGCCTAAGTGTGACCTTTGGATTAGATTGACCTGAGGAATACTATTAACATAGTCAAGGTTAAATTTTAATTGAACTTCTATGAGATACAACTGCTTACTGATGCAATTACTGATATGTACTAAGTCTATGAGAAACAACTGCCATCACTACTATTACTAGTACTATTACTATGATCATGAGCTATGAGAAACAAAATTACTCATGACTGTTTTTACAGGATAACCATATCATGGCTGAAAGAGGGAAGGCACCCGCACATCCAGTTGATGAGACTGCTCTTGTTGGGACACTAAGGAGGAAGCCACAAACCGAGTACGAGGCATACTTGCAGAGGTGCGGACACCCAGGGTGGCTATCCGCGACTTCTGACGACACTGAGCCATCTGAGGAATCGTCACCTACATCACCTGCTAGGAGCCGAACGCGCTCCAACTCGCCACATGTAGTAGCTCCCACTCTCTCACCTATTCCACCCATTAGGAACGGGGGTACCCGTGTAGTTACTCGGCCTAGGAAGAGTACTAGGCCAGGTCCTTCTATTTCATTTAGGATGCCTCCTCCTCCACCTCCTCATGATAGGACCCCGACACCAGCACCCTCTATGCTCGCACCACCTAGACGTCTACCTTATGATGAGTACTGGATGCCATCTAGGCATAGCATGCGTGATGGCCCTAGCGTGTTCGCTGGAGACCAGCACTCCCAGTCTAGCCGGCGGGCTAGTGACTTTCGTTCATCCGACCCTACCTTGAGTGAGATACTGAGGACTATCCAGCGTCATGAGCTGACCTTACAGCACGCCACGCGGACCTCCCAATCTGCCCAATTCCAAGCAATGATGGCAACTCACAACGTCCAGCGCCTGGAGCAAGAGCAGAAGAAGAAAAGCTCGGGATGGTTCGGCTGGTTGAAGAAGAAACGGCAGGGGTGATGTAGCTGGTATTTAGGATGCGTGGCAGTAGGCTGCCAAAACTATCTGAGAAACAATCTATCTATTTAAGAAACTATTATTATTTATGGGGGTGATGGAACCTTCCAATTTGTGAAACAATGACGCTATCTATTATGTATGATTGACTTATTTTGGGATTATCTATGAAGCAATTAATTGATGATACTAACTTTTGCAGGACAATACTATTTGAAAATATGATAATCCTGGTGTTGCATGATTGATATATATACTTATTGGTAGTTATCTTTGTATACATTGAATGAAACATAAGTGCTTGATTGAAGTGTATAGTAGGAACTATGAGATACAATGTGATGCTAGAAACAAAAACTTATGAGATACTAAACAGACTTATCTATGATACTATCAGAATGCCACCAAGACGAGGAATTTGTACGGGAAGGAGAGGTGCTACCCGAGGTAGGAACCAACCACCTACTCCACCAGGAACACCACCTGGGGGAAACGCCCACCAGTAGAATGACGAAAGGATTGCCAACCTGGTGGCACAGCAGATCGCCAATGCTATCCCAACGATCATTGCCCAGATCAACGCCGATCGGGAACGAGACTAACGGACCCAATAACGATGAAGGCAACCGTGAGGAAGCCGAAGCTATCAAGAATGGGTGCTCTTATAAAACCTTCATGGCTTGCAAACCAAAGGACTTCTATGGCACCGAGGGTGCAATCGAAACATATAGGTGGCTGGATGAAATCGAAGCTGTGTTGGACATAAGCGAATGTAAGCTGGAACACATGGTGAGATTTGCCTCCCAATCTCTCAAAGGACCAACACTTGAATGGTGGAAAACCATCATTCAGCCTCGAGGTCGGAATGCTATTGGTAGGATGAACTGGTCTGAATTTAGGGAGCTAATCACCGGCAAGTACTGCCCGATCAACCAGCTGGAGAGACTAGAGGCGGAATTTCTGAACCTAGAGATGAAAGGCCCGAACTACACTGAGTACATCAACCGATTCCTTGCACTGTCCCGACTGGTACCGCACTTAGTGATGCCAGAATCCAAGGGCGTAGCCCGTTTCATTTGGGGTTACACCCAAGGGTAAGGGGCATGGTTAGGTCTTCCAAGCCTACTACTCTACAGGCGGCTGTCGACGTTACCAGTAGTCTGACTGATGACCTAGTGAGAGCTGGATGGATTGAGCTCGAGGGACCGAGGATAAGAAGAAGGCGGTGGAAGAAAGGAGGAAGTGGTTTGATACCAAGAAGGTGGCCGGCAACGGTAGTGGTTCAAGCAAGAGGCCTAGAGGAGAAGCAAGGCGAAACGACAATGGTAGGAAGGCTAGGAGGTTGTACCTGGGCACAAGCCCCTTCTGCGATAAATGCAAGGTTCATCACCAGGGGGAGTGCAATCCCATGCCGTGTTTTCGGTGCAAACGATATGGTCACCTGATTAAAGATTGCACCTTTAAGCCTGGAAAGCAATGCTATGAGTGCGGAGATCCAGGGCATATGAGGAACAAATGCCCCAAGCTAGCAAAGGACAATGACACTCGACCCAACAAACCTACGGGAAGAGCGTTTGTAATGGATCCGAATGGTGCCCGTAAAGAACCGGACGTAGTGAACGGTACGTTTCTTGTAAATAACCACCCTGCTACTGTGCTATTTGATACTGGAGCAACCGCCAGTTTTGTTTCTACTACTTTTAGGTCTTTGATTGATTTGACTGCTTGCACCTTGACTGAAACATACACCGTAGAACTAGCTGACGGTAATATAATAGAAACTAAAGAAATCATCAAAGATTGCAAGTAGATACTAGAGGGTAATTCCTTTGATATAGATTTGATGCCTATTAAGTTAGGAGGTTTTGATGTAGTAGTAGGAATGGATTGGCTGGCTAAAAATAGGGCTGAAATTATCTGTGATGAGCGTTTGCTTAAGATACCCATAGCCAGCGGGGAGATGTTAGTAGTCCATGGGGAAAGAAACCACCCACTGTGTCCTATGATATCCCACCTGAAGGCTACTCAAAGCATTAAGAAAGGACATGAAGCCTTTATATTATATGTGATGAAGACCAAAGAGGAAAGGAGGATTGAAGGCATACCTGTGGTGTCCAAATACATGGAAGTATTTCCAGAAGACTTACCAGGACTCCCTCCATCCCGACAAGTCGAATTTCAGATTGACTTATTACCTGGCGCCGCGCCGGTGGCCAAAGCTCCTTACTGACTCGCTCCACCCGAAATCAAGGAGCTGATGTTGCAAATCCAAGAGTTGCTTGACAAAGGGTTCATATGACCCAGTGTCTCGCCCTGGGGTGCGCCGGTACTATTTGTCAAAAAGGACGGAACACTACGAATGTGTATCGACTATAGGGAGCTGAACAAGCTTACAGTAAAGAACCGGTACCCTCTTCCCAGAATTGACGACCTATTCTATCAATTGCAGGGAGCAAGCTATTTCTCGAAAATAGATCTGTGATCAGGGTATCACCAACTAAAAATAAAGGAAGAGGACGTTCTGAAAACAGCTTTCAGAACCCGATATGATCACTACGAATACCTAGTCATGCCTTTTGGGTTGACTAACGCACCCGCAGCGTTCATGGATCCCATGAACCGTGTGTGCCATCTGTACTTAGACAAGTTCGTGATCGTTTTTATCGACGATATTTTGATCTACTCTCGAAGCAGGGAAGAACATGAGAAACATCTTCGGATAATTCTTGATCTACTCAAGAATGAGCAATTATACGCAAAGTTCTCCAAATGTGAGTTTTGGATGCGTGAAATTCAATTTCTCGGTCACATAGTGAACAAGGATGGAATACAGGTGGATCCATCAAATATAGAGGCTATTAAGAACTGGAAAGTCCTCGAAACGCCTACCGAGATCAGGCAATTTCTTGGTTTGGCTGGGTACTATAGGAGGTTTATCAAGGATTTCTCTCGAACAGTGCAGCCTCTAACCACGTTAACCAAGAAGGATGTGACCTATGAATGGGGACAGGAACAAGATGAAGCCTTTAATCTACTAAAGGAGAAACTATGTAGCGCGCCTATCCTTACCCTACCCGAGGGAACCGATGACTTCGTAGTCTATTGTGACGCCTCGCGTCAAGGGTTTGGTTGCGTGTTAATGCAGCGGGAGAAAGTGATCGCGTATGCATCCAGATTGCCGAACGAGCATGAAAGGAATTATACGAAACATGATTTGGAACTGGGTGTCGTGGTGTTTGTGCTCAAAATATGGAGACACTACCTTTATGGTACTAAGTGTGTCATCTATACCGATCATAAAAGCCTGCAGCATATCCTCAACCAGAAAATGTTGAACATGCGCCAAAGAAGATGGGTAGAGTTACTAAGCGATTACGAATGTGAGATCCGCTACCATCCTGGCAAGGCAAATGTGGTAGCTGATGCCTTGAGTAGAAAGGAACGGGAGAAACCTCTTCGCGTTCGTGCTCTAAGGATGAGCGTGTACACTAGCCTCGTTGCTAGGATTAAGGAAGCACAAAGGCAAGCCTTCAATGAGAATAACCTGACGGGAGAGATGTTAACAGGGACGGAAAAGCGTTTGGAAATGGACAATGATGGGCTATACAAATGCTAAGGAAGGACGTGGATACCTAATCATGGCGGGGTTAGGACTATAGTGCTAGACGAAGCTCACAAGTCTAGATATTCGATTCACCCGGGGAGTTATAAGATGTATCAGGACTTAAAGGCACTCTTCTGGTGGCCTGGATTAAAGAAATCTATCGCCACCTATGTGAGCAAATATTTAACCTGTGCAATGGTAAAGGCTGAAAACCAGAAACCATCAGGGACTTTACAGTAGCCCGAAATCCCGGAATGGAAATGGGATAACATTACCATGGATTTTGTCACAAAACTACCTAGAACGTCTCGCGGTCACGATACTATTTGGGTAGTTGTGGACAGGCTTACCAAATCAGCCCATTTCTTACCTATTCGAGAAGACTATGAGATGTCAAAGTTAGCCCGAATATACATTGATGAAATAGTGACTCGGCATGGAGTGCCGCTCTCAATCATCTCTGATCGTGATAGTCGTTTCACGTCATGATTCTGGAGATCTCTCCAACAAGCTTTAGGGACTCGTCTTGACATAAGCACGACATATCACCCTCAAACTGACGGGCAGAGTGAAAGAACTATTCAGACCTTGGAAGTCATGCTGAGAGCGTGCGTGATCAACTTCGGTGGAAGCTGGGATCGCCACCTCCCACTAGTGGAATTCTCCTATAATAATAGTTACCACGCCAGCATAAAAGCTGCCCCATATGAAGCCTTATACGCAGAAAATATCGGTCGCCATTGAGTTGGAATGAGATAGGGGATAGTCAAGTGATGGGGCCCGATGTTGTGATGGGGACTACTGAGAAGATAGCCAAGATTAAGGACCGACTGAAAATAGCCTGAGATCATCAAAAGAAGTATGCTGATAGGAGACGAAAACCTCTTGAATTTCAAGTAGGTGATAAAGTAATGTTGAAGATCGCGCCATGGAAAGGAGCTATGAGATTTGGAAAGAAGGGCAAGCTAAGCCCAAGGTATATCGGACCATTTGAAATACTAGCAAGAGTTGGTCCGGTAGCATACCAGCTCAGTCTACCTGAGGAGCTGAGCTAGATACATAACACTTTCCATGTGTCAAATTTGAAGAAGTGTCTGGTTGACAAAACCTTGGAATTGCCATTGAAAGAAGCAAAAATAAATGACAAATTGAACTTTGTTGAGGAACCCATAGAGATTACTGACCGATTGGTTCAAAGACTTAGGCGAAGTCGCATACCCAAGGTGAAAGTAAGATGGAACTCTAAACGAGGACCTGAGTTTACATGGGAGCGGGAAGATGAGATGAGAAGCCAATATCAATACCTCTTCAAACCCAACCGTTCGGAGGCTTAACAAAAACAAAATTTCGGAACGAAATTTTCTAAACGGTGGGAGAATGTAACAACCCCTCCTCGACCCTTACGAAAGATGTGAAAATTTTTCTAAGTCATACGCATGAACAGTGCTCATGAGCCTGAACAGTGCTCATGAGCCCGAACAATGCTCATGTGTCCAGGAGTTTGCTGGAAAATGGCTAAGTGTTGTGCTCATGAGTCTGAACAGTTGTCTTACGCCTGCACAGTGTCTTACGCCCAAACAGTTGTTATACGCCCAAACAGTTGTTATACGCCCAAATAGTTGTTATACGCCTTGAATTTTTCCGGTATTTTCGTGTATATATTTAACTCCTGATTATTTTTCCACACTTATTTTATATCTATTATGAATATTTAACAATGTGAAAACTTATTTTTGTATAGAAACTATCTGTTGCACGATTATTTGAGGCAATTTCGGACATATATATAAATATATATATATATATATATGTTTTCAATACTTAGACATATTCGAATGTGGTGTGGCCATGCACACTGGCCACACCACGGCTTAACAATAATAACAACAATAATAATGGAGTACCAATACAAATAAAATAAATAAAACAATCTGCATGCTGCCCACAATCCACCAACCAAATTAAGACTGCGAAATCCACTTCAACATTCCACTTTTGCTCATCTTTCTATACATGCAACCCGCAAATCTTTCATTTTCACTCTTTCAAATTTCTCTCCATCTCTCGGACTCTCTACTCTCTCTTTCTCTCCTCTACTAGCTAAAACAAGAAGTTCAGCCTTCTCTCGAAGACCTTGTGCTCATTCTAGCATGTCAATAGGAGAATCGCAGGCCAAACCTCAACCTCTTTGGAACTCAATCTGCATACGAGGTATCATTCTTCTAAACCTACGAACCTAAGGTCAATATACAAGGATTCTACCTTGTATATCCTCATATCATGTGTTAAAACCACACATAACCGTATATTTATATAAAACCTTGTAAATCAGCCTAAAACAATGAAACAAACACCCAAAATCATACATATATTTTCTGGAATTAAGGTTACAAACGATATAGTAGTGGTTTGAAGGGTAAGTGTGATATTTATACTAATGCAAATGGTGTCAAACGCGCGGATTTGATTATGTCGATATAAAAACCGAGACATAAGGTTCAATTTCAGTAAGTTAGGACTTAGAATACTTAGAAAAGTAAGCTTGGATGATTGGGAAGTTCAGCAAGATATGCTAAGACTGGTATATAAGTGTTTGGCGACCCGAAACGGGGAAAATAACCAAAGAATCGGGCCATGACTTGAACAACTTAAGATCTGAAAATTTTCAGGCCTTAGAATAACTATTTTAGAAATAGAAATCGAATCTGGTGAATGTTTGGGCTAATAAGTAATTTTTTAAGAATTTATTAACAAAAGAAAATTAACCGTTAACTAGAAACTAGTGTTTAAATATCACTAAGTAAGATCTGATATTTTGGGGCTAAAACAGAATTAAATAGACCTTAAAAGGCTTAAGAAAATAATAAGGGTCAAAAATGGTAAAGAGACAAACTTTGGGGTAGAAAATGTTAATTTTCAAACTCGAGGGGCCAAAAGTGTAAATTCTGCGCTTTTGGAGAATTCCAGCAACCTTATGACCAGAAACTAATATTAGGCTCATTCATATGAAAATAAATTTATAAGAACCATGTAACTTGATGAAAAACACACCGAAACCCTAACTTTCCTAAAAAGGAAACTTTGATGCAAAACCTCTAAGAAACAACGTCACGCACATCCTCACCATAAAATGACACTAAATTATGTTAGGAATGTATAGCTTATTGCTTGAATTATGATTTTAGGGTGCTAAGACTTGAAACCATCTGTTTGTGGAACCTGACTGATATCAAGGTGAGTTCTCGTGTCCCCTTTTACAGACTGTTTTTGGGGATGAAGCATGCCCTATTTTTAATTGAAACTATATCTGTGATACAAATTATGTTGTGGATTTTCTTTTTATGATGCCTGCTGATACATGAATCACAATCATTAATTCTATCGTGAACCGCTTGCTTTATATGGATAGATCTATTGGGGAATCCCCCACACACAGTGGCTCCCGTTACAGGGAGGTACCCCACTGAGATCCTGCGGGGTCGTATGTGGCATGTGAACAAGTTATAAAGGATACAAAGGCGGACCATCCGGCAGGTGGGTCTACTGCTATGAGGCTCAGTTCTCCCCTTAGGGGTTAACCGGTTCAACATAACTTTAGAAGAGGCAAGCCGGGGCTGAGTGAAGGGTTGATTGTGACCCACAACAACTTAATAGAAACAAAAACTATAAACTTGTGGGCTTTATGAGTTCCTTTAACTTTTATTTCTGAAACTAAAACCACTTGAACTCACCAACTTTTTAGTTGGCACACAATTCTTTGAGCATGTTTCAGGTAACATTTGATGGAAGCCTAGATTGTTTTGGAAGATGCTTGGACGACCTAGTACCCTGACCTCATGGCATTATGGATTCTGCTTAGAACGTTGAACAATTTGTAGTGAATGATACTTTATTATGTACTTTTGACGTGAAACAATTGATGTAACCGGGCTAAGCCGTTTAGTCCCGGATTTCATTTTAGTTATATAATGCCATGTGATTATCTCTACTTGTGTGCTCTTATGATGGTTTGTTTCTGCTGCCACATCTCTTGCTAGTCTGCGACGTCCCACCCTCTTTGGGCCCGGGGTGTGACAGTATGGATATATGTATGCATGTATGTATGCATGCATGTATGCATGCATGTATGTATGCATGTATGTATGCATGTATGTGTGCATGTATGTATGCATGTATGCGTGTATGCATGCATGCGTGTATGCATGGACGCGTGTATGCATGCAAGCGTGTATGCATGCACGCGTGGATGCATCCATGCATGGATGCATGCATGCGTGGTGGCATGCATGCGTGTATGCATGCATGCGTGTATGCATGCAGGCGTGGGTGCATGCAGGCGTGGTTGCATGCAGGCGTGTATGCATGCATGCGTGTATGCATGTATGCGTGTATGTATGCATGCGTGTATGTTTGCATGTGTGTATATCTGTCTGTCTGTATGTCTTTCTGTCTGTATGTATGTATGTATGTGCGAAGTATGTATGTGTGTATGTAAGTGTGTGTGTATGTATGTATGGTGTTGTATGTATGTGTGTGTACGTATGTGTGTGTGTATGTGTGTGTATGTATGTATGTATGTATGTATGTGTTGTGTATGTATGTGTGTATGTATGGGTGTATGTATGTGTGTATGTATGTGTGTATGTATGTGCGTATATATGTATGTATGTATGTATGTTTGTATGTATGTATGTATGTATGTATGTATATATGTAGTATGTATGTATTTATGTATGTATGTATGTATGTATGTATGTATGTAT
This sequence comes from Flaveria linearis, assembly GCA_024085815.1. Lineage (NCBI taxonomy): Eukaryota > Viridiplantae > Streptophyta > Magnoliopsida > Asterales > Asteraceae > Flaveria > Flaveria linearis. The sequence goes on along the minus strand of CM044009.1, from coordinate 41,796,924 downwards.
GTCTGTATGTATGTATGTGTGTATGTGTGTATGTATGTGTGTATGTATGTATGTATGTATGTATGTATGTATGTATGTATTATGTATGTATGTATGTATGTAGTATGTATGTATGTATGTATGTCTGTATGTATATGGTATGGTGTATGTCTGTATGTATGTATGTAGTATGTATGTATGTATGTATGTATGTATGTATGTGTTAACCCAGGTTGAACACACTTGAATCAAAAAGCTGAAGATATAAATCAAACATTGATAAACACCATAAAACCCTTTGATCTTCATAAAGATTGCCAAATATATTTACAAGTAATCCCCCAATCTATTGGTTATGCAACCATTAGTCAACTCTAATTACAAATAACCTATTTATAGTCGAGACTAACATTCACTATTTACATTTAGCCCCCTACACTATTAAACTTGACTAAAACAAGACTAAAACAAGATAAAATATATTTTGTTCACACAAAATATATTAATACAATAAAGTCTCAAACACAATATATCTTCATATCTTCACTCGGTTCTTCGGCTCGAACTCGACGTTTGACTTTTCTGTTGACTTTGACTGAGACGTTGACTTTTGTTGACTTCGACTATGTGACAATATAGACTATCTTGTATAGCTCTAACAATACTCCCCTTAGTCTATCACTATTGACGTCTTCATACGAATTCAGCCCCGAGAAGTCAACCATTGAAAGATCTTCAAATTGAAGCTTTCTGAATCCGATGAGAAAGATTATTTATCTTATAAGCTCCCTCTATTTATATGCTCCCCCTTTTTCAGTACATCCTTTGTGAAGATATTCGTACAGCTTTCCCAAATATCTAATCTTGAGTGCTTTAGAAGATGTAGGAGGAGGATTCCTAGCTCGGTATCTTCTGCAAACTTGTGGAAAAGTTATCTGATCAGGTACACTGCTCAACTGATGATCGGTTATCACTTACATCAAAAATACAAAACACATTCACAAACACAATCTCGACATTTCAAATTAGATCATTTCATTTTAGAAAATAAACCCGTGTTTATCTTTGTGTGAAAACCAAGCGAACCGTGTCCGTTTGTGCGCAATTTCTGTGAAATGCATGAAAAATGATAAAATTGTAACAACATAATATGGAAGATCTAAAAAAATTGAAATGAAAATTTATTATAATTAAATTTTTTCTTATTTATGTATATTTTTTATTTGTATATTTTTTATTACCGAGAACTGAATCAATCTTGAGATCACATACTCAACATATATTTTAGCACAAAGATTAATTTGAACATCGAAAAGTAATTAGATCACACTGATAACTGAATCTAATCACAGTCTTTGAAAGATTTTGAAATTCTTAAACAGATCAGTAATGATTGCTGATATGTTGTCCACTTAAACCCATGACCTATATTTTTTTTCAACAAGCAGCAGATGATTCGTTAAGGTTCGATTAAGCGCTTTAGAATGCTAGGACCCCACAACCATTTTGCAAAAACCCTCACCCAACCCTAGGATTTCTTGAATTTTGTTACGATCTTTATAGAGCAAGGCTTGTGCATTAATGTGCAAGTGATTATCATAGAATATTGTATTTTTTTATGAATTCATCGTTAGATGATTTCACATAACTTAGATTAAAATGGTGAGAGCTTCAGGTCTATACTCACGTATAACAAGGATATGACCATTTAATCATGTGCCGATGAGAGCTCCAAGTCAGTACTCTCGTACAGCAAAGGAGATCATTACTCCAGGTCAGTACTTTCATACAGCAGAGGAGATTAGCACCAACCCAAGACACATAAATACACCAAACATGGCAAAAAGATATAGCTTATATGATTTGCATCATGGTGGGTAAAAGATCAATTCTCAATCCAATTTTTGTCGGGACTCAGTTTTCATGCTGGCCAAAATGATTGCATAAATCCAGACATCCTTAAGCATATATTTAATTTAAATCATAATGCTACTGTCTACTTTATTCTTCAGGCTGAGCCTACCAAGCATATCATAAACGAATCTGTTTTTTTTCTTTTACTTGCAATTAAAAATAAGATGTGAATCAAATAACAGTATCAGTTACGATCATTTCTCATTATAAAGTGCAAGTCATGCAAGAACAAGCATTTCAAGAAGATATACAATCATTTCTCAATCATCTCGAATCAAGTTCCCAGTTCTCTTTTCATTTTTTTATCTTTATATGATATACTCTCCCCCTAAATTTTTATTTTGCAAACCACGTTTCTCGATTTTTTATATATATTTTTTTAAAATTTTTGGTAATACTGTACAAAAATAGAAATTTCCCAAAGAAGGTCTTCCAAACTACACTGATATGAAGATAAGAAATGATTATCAAGAAATATGCAGTGATTGTGAAGTGAGAACTGTGATTATACAGATAAAAATCCAGATGGTGGATAAATACCATGACCTGAACCTATTTGTTCCGACTCAAATTTGAATTAGGAACAATCTCTGTCAGTAAATCGGATTAGTAACAGTCCTCCTGAATTGTTCCTGTACTGATTAACAAATTAGTTAGAAAGGGGAACCCAGGCCATCATTGTCCTAGGAGTTCCTTTTCATCAATATAAGTAACCTACTTCGGCACACAACCGTTTAAACAATCAGGGATTGTTGTGTCCTTTTTTTTAATTTGCCAAATTTGTTTCGGTTCAATTAACTTGGATTTGAATGAATTAATTTTGGAAATCATTTTCTGTTAAGACCGGAAGGAAAGAATTTGGTTTTGAACCTTTGGTCATTTTCATCTTTGAATCATGTGAAACCGGCTTCATATGAAAAGGTTTGGATGGAGGGTTTTTCATCCAACCATTCAAAGATGTGTGCTTTTTACCTCTTGATCTAGAGAAGCAATGCGTGTTGCCTTTACCGTCTAGAACATTCTTGTAGACTTACATCCGGAGAAGCAATTTGGTTTGCCTGTACCATTCGAAGCAAGTCTTTGAGGGCACTTCTTTATCACATGACCTTCTTTTCCACACTCAAAACAAACCTTGAAAGGCTTTTGGTGCTTGACTAGTCTGTGTGATGCAGGTGGGGATGTGATTGCTTTGAGCTTGTAGCAGATTCTTGCTTGTTTTGAAGTTTCTTGTGCTGAACAGTAAGGAGATCTTCACTGGTTGACTAGATTGTTTTGTAGTTGGAGTAGAGATCCGTATTGGTCTTGATTCATCTTTTGGAAGCTTTTGAGACTTGACAATTTTAGGAGATATCTTGATCTGTGAGGAACCAACAAGCTCCGCTGTGTTTGATTTATCGTCTGAGCTTATCCAGTCTCGTATACACAGATCTTTCCAACGGATCTTGATTGACACCTCCTTTTATGTCGGCTTCGGTTATAGGATTCTGATTGCCTGAAGATTTGACAATTGTTCCTTCTTTGACAAACCTGACAGGAACAAACGAAGGAATGTTACCTGTTTTGAATTTGTTGAAGATGATTGGAGAAGAAACTGATATCAGTTTTGGAACACCAGAGGTGGAATCGTCATTAATCTTCTTATCAGATCTCTGCCTGAGGAATCCAAAACCTACAGGAGAATCCTGCACATCTCTAACCTCTTGAAGATTAATGCTTCTTAAACATGCATTTAAACTATTAGTGTCGACAGCTTCAATCAAATAATTAGATGGATGAGGTTGAGGCATAGGAGACTAACAATGGGTCCTAGGAGGAGGATAGACGTATGATTTTCACCACAACCCACTCCCATTTAATTCTAGCTCCCTTTATTTACACAATAGCTCTTCTTGTTTCATTCTGGATATGGTCCATCTATCAAGCTTTGTTTTAAGCTTGCTTGTTTCAAATTCAGCTAAGGTGACTCTTTCATTTAAAAGATTAATTTCAACATTTCTTTCAAGAAGAGTTCATTTTAAATGATCATTTTCTTTAAAGCTTCATTTAATTTTATGAAATACTTGGCTTCATTTTTTTTAGTTCCGCGTTTATGGTGGTTAATTCCTTTGGTTATCTAAAAGTAACCTATTACCTTTATACACACCACATAAACAAATTTTACAAGCAGAAGAAACATATCTGAACTGTCTTGTATGGAAGATCCAGGATGACTCTTTCAACGGCAAGAGCCTCCTCGCAGTTGCAAACTCTGGTATTTCGCTTCTATTCCTCTTCCTTTTCAGCATCATCAACTTCATCATTCACCTCAGCTCCACCTTTACCATTGATGTCTGCTTAAGCTCCTCTTGTACCTCTTCAATTCTAGGTTTCGGTAAACCTTCAGAATTGGTGCCAGAATCTGATCTCTCTTCTGGTTTCTCTTTGGAGTTTGAAGTGATCTTTGATGTTAGATAGTCGCTTCATAGTACTCATGATGTTTGATATCCAACTCAATTTCTTTCAGTTTGTTGATAACCTCCATCAGCTGTAATCCAGAAAGCCTCTATCTCGTTTAATCGACTTTCCGTGTGAGCTCCACTCTTATGGGAGGGAATCAAGTAATCTCATAACTTGTTCATGATTTTCCCATTTGGCAACCTTTTCGATTTCTTGCCACCAACAGAAAACGATCAATAAAATCGACATCCTTTCATTCTTAAAGCTGCAAAATTAATAAACCGACATTGTGCAATTGTGAGATTATAAGATTCGAAGGATTTAAATAGTCCTGTAAAAGCCATGTTTATTTTTATTATAAATTTTTTTTTGCAATTAAACCCCCAAAAAGTATTTTTTTTCTAAAAATTGTAAAATAATTCTCCCCGGGAAAAATAATTTTTATTTTAAAATGTCACTCTATGCAATCTTAACATGAATCCAATTAACAATCAAATTAATAACCCAATCCAATAAAAATAACCCATTTACCATATTCAAACGTAGCCCACAAGTAAAACTCATTAACATTGTCAAACCCTAAGACACTCAAACACAACACACACACTAGAGAGAGGAGAGAAAGAGGCAGATGCCCTTTCTAGGGTTCCAGCTGCCTTTCCAGCGAGCTCACGGCGGCACGGTGGCTGGAAAAATAATTCCAGCGAGCTATGACCGGAGCAACCCTACCCCTGCTAATCTCAACCTCCTGAATCCAATGGTGGCCTCGGTTTGCTCTGAAAATCAATAACGAAGGAGATTTCGAAGAGAGAAGTTCGTGACGGCTAGGGTTCCGGCGAACTTTTCCGGCGAGTCACGGTACGTACAATATATCATCTTCCTCCTCTCGTCATGCTGGTTCCAATCGTGGTTGTGACACCTTGATATATGCTGGATAAAAGAAGATTTTGATGCATGAAAGTGGTGGCGGCTAGGTTCGGCCACCGCGTAAGCTGCAGTTGTGTGGTGCTGCTGACCGACAGTGTTGAGTATCGGCTGTAGGTGGTGGCCGGCTGTAGGTGGTGGTAGAGTGTCGGCTGTAGTTGATGGGTTGTAGTCGACTGTTGTGGTGGTTTTTATTTGTAATTCGAAGTTTGAAGTTTTAGTTTCGCTGATATTTTTTTAATTTCTCCGAAATTTTTTTAAATTCGCAGGTTGTTCTTAGATTCGCTGATGATTTTGGCAGCATTTTCGCTGGTATTTTCGCTAGATAATGTCAACTTTCATTCAGTTGGATGTTAATTTCGAAGCTTGATGATTCGAAGATTTGAAGATCCTCAACACCAAGAACACACACACTAGTGTTTGTGAGAGAAACTTCTTTAGATCTGAATTTTTTTTTAATTCTTGTATAAAATATGTTATAGATCAGAAATATATGTGAATATCTTCAAATTTGTAGTTGATTGTTGTAGATCTGATGAATTGATTGTGTTTGAGATGAAATTTGAATGTCAGATCTACTTTCTCCCTCTAAACCCCCACTTTCTCTCTCTAAAAATCTGATGAACATCTTCAAAAATCTTCAGATCTTCAATGAATTTGATCCAATACGGCTCTGATACCAAATTGTTAACCCAGGTTGAACATACTTGAATCAAATAACATGAAGATTATAGATCAGACAATAAACACCATAAAACCCCTTCGATCTTCAATAAGATTGCAAAATATATTTACAAGTAATCCCCAATCTATTGGTCATGCAACCATTAGTCAACTCTAATTACAATTAACCTATTACAGTCTAGACTAACTTTCACTATTTACATTTAGCCCCCTGGACTATTAACTTGACTAAAACAAGACAAAAACAAGATAAAATATATTTTGTTCACATAAAATATATTTACAACAATAAAGTCTCAAACACAATATATCTTCAATATCTTCACTCGGTTCTTCATCTCGAACTTTGACATTTGACTTTTTTGTTGACTTTGACTGAGACGTTGACTTCTGTTGACTTCGACTATGTTAGTAATATAGACTATCTTGTACAGCTCCAACAGTATGTATGTACGTATGTATGTACGTATGTATGTACGTATGTACGTACATATATATGTACGTATGTATGTACGTACGTATGCACGTACGTATGTACGTATGTATGTACGTATCTATGTACGTATGTATGTACGTATGTATGTACGTATGTAGGTACGTATGTAGGTACGTATTTCGGTACGTATGTCGGTACGTATGTCGGTACGTATGTCGGTACGTATGTATGCACGTGTGTATGTACGTGTGCATGTACGTGTGCATGTACGTGTGTATGTACGTGTGTATGTACGTGTGTATGTACGTGTGTATGTACGTGTGTATGTACGTGTGTATGTACGTGTGTATGTACGTGTGTATGTACGTTTGTATGTACGTCTGTATGTACGTCTGTATGTACGTCTGTATGTACGTCTATAGGTACGTCTGTAGGTACGTCTGCAGGTACGTCTGTAGGTACGTCTGTAGGTACGTCTGTAGGTACGTCTGTAGGTACGTCGGTAGGTACGTCGGTAGGTACCTCTGTATGTACGTCTGTATGTACGTCTGTATGTACGTCTGTATGTACGTCTGTATGTACGTGCGTAGGTACGTGCGTAGGTACGTGCGTAGGTACGTGCGTAGGTACGTGCGTAGGTACGTGCGTAGGTACGTGCGTAGGTACGTGCGTAGGTACGTGCGTTGGTACGTCTGTACGTACGTGCGTAGGTACGTCTGTACGTACGTGCGTAGGTACGTCTGTACATACGTCTGTACGTACGTCTGTACGTACGTCTGTACGTACGTGCGTAGGTACGTCTGTACGTACGTGCGTAGGTACGTCTGTACGTACGTCTGTACGTACG
>CM044009.1:41547204-41784704 GCA_024085815.1 Flaveria linearis | reverse complement strand
TACGTAGGTTATGTACGTAGGTATGTACGTAGGTAGGTACGTAGGTAGGTACGTATGTATGTGCATATGTATGTACGTATGTATGTACGTATGTATGTATGTATGTATGTACGTATGTATGTCATATGTATGTACGTATGTATGTACATATGTAGGTACGTATGCGTGTGCGTCTGTATGTACGTCTTTATGTGTGCGTCTGTGTGTGCGTCTGTATGTACGTCTTTATGTGTGTGTGTGTAGTATGTATGTGTGTATGTATGTATGTATGTGTGTATGTATGTATGTATGTGTGTATGTATGTATGTATGTATGTGTGTATATATGTATGTATGTATGTATGTATGTATGTATGTATTTATGTATGTATGAATGTATGTATTTATATATGTGTGTATGTGTGTATGTATGTGTGTATGTGTGTATGTATGTATGTATGTATGTATGTATGTATGTATGTATGTATGTGTGTATGTATGTATGTAGGTATGTATGTACGTATGTATGTATGTATGTACGTATGTATGTATGTATGTATGTATGAATGTATGTATGTATGTATGGATGTATGTATGTATGTATGTATGTATGTATGTATGTATGTATGTATGGATTTATGTATGTATGTATGGATGTATGTATGGATGTATGTATGGATGTATGTATGGATGTATGGATGATGTATGGATATATGTATGTATGGATGTATGGATGTATGTATGTATGTATGGATGTATACGTACGTACGTACGTACGTTTGTACGTACGTATGTATGTATGTATGTATGTATGTATGTATGTATGTATGTATGTATGTATGTATGTATGTATGTATGTATGTATATGTAATGCTAGCAAAAGATTATATTATAGGACACATGTCACTCTCTCATTCAATTTTATTATTGTTTTTGCGCCTAAATCTATTACCAGTTTACCTATTTTTGTGTATCATTTGATTGTGTGTTATGACCTATTTTAAATTTCAAATTGTTAGTATGAGTTTTTTTAATGTTACAACTTATACTATTTCTTTAATTAAACCCTACGCTATTTTATATATTAATGACCAATTATTTATTATTTTTTTATTTACTTAACTATAACAATATATGATTGATAAACTTTAATAAGAGAAGAGTAATTTAGTTTAATTTCTATTTTATAAGTAATAATAAAATTTTTATTAATTTAAAACATTTTGTTAGTAAACGTGAGTTGTAGTTATAACTGATTTATTATTAATAATTGGTTTATTCTTTTTAGTGGTTAAAATACCCATTAATTAAACTATTTTAGTGGTTAAAATAACAAACCATCATAGTATCTTCCTAATAACTTATGAATGCATTAGGAAGAAATAAAATATAATTTCGTGTATCAAATAGTTTATAAAAAGTAACATGTTCTTTTATTCTTTGTTTTAAAAATGTTAATACTGAATACTATACTAAAATATCAAAAATACTTATTAAAAATTGAAACCAAAAAGCTTCGTTGGATGTTGATAAAAAAAAGTATATTAGTTAGTGCATATAAATGCACATCAAACATATACAATTTCTTATATTTTAGAAACTTAATGTAGTTTTGATTGTTCAACGTTACTGTTAATTGCTAATCATGTTACATTATGTTAATTGCATCGTCATGTTACATTATGTTAATAGCATCATCAAGTTACATTATATTTCTGCATCATGTTATAGTGGGTAATTCTAGCTATTTGTAACTATATATTACCTAAATAGAATAGTGACTGTCAATAGATTACTTTTAAACTATTAAAAACTTTGGTATATCTTGTTTGAATATTTTTTTATTAATGTGAGATTCATTTTGTTATAACTGTTGAAAATCAATTGGTATAAAAATGTAACGCCCCGAAATTTTGAAGCAAACCATTTAATAACAACAGGCTTTACAAGGGTTAACTAATAAAAAAAGAAAAGTTAGTGGGCTATGGACTAAATTAACCCTAATGGGCTATGTCTTGACGAGTTTAAGGGCCCTTAATCAGCCCTTAAACATGCATGATCAGCCTTCATCGCATCATTTGCAACCCTAGCCCCAAGTTCTAGAGAGAGAAGGTAGAGTGAGAAAGTGAAGAAAAACCCAAGGATTGGGTGTGCTATTGTGGAAGAGATTGAAGATCTGGGTGTTAGAGCTTCAAACCACAAGAAAGGTGCAACAAATCAAGGTAAGAATCATCATCCAAACATCCCTTTAGAACAGATCCGGATTTCTAGGGTTTTGGGTTTAAAAAGTTTTAAAGAACACAAAAAGGTCAATTTTTACGTATGAAAACGTGTAAAAAGGTTAGATATGGTTTCATGGATGATAAACCAAGGATTTGGACGTAAAAAGTTAAGATTTTGGGTTAAAAATGGGTTGGTTCATCATTTTTATGCATCCGGCGAAACTGTGAGCCCGATCAGTGAAATTGTGCCTTCAACCAGCGAAATTGTCCCTTCAACTAGCGCAACTGTAGTTTCGCAGGGGCGAAACTGCTATGTTCGAGAAAACCATTAACACTTAGCAAATCTAGGAAATTCCAACGAAAGTTGGGCGCTCATGGCAGCGAATCTGTCCAGCGAAACTGGCAGAAGTGCTGCCCAGCGAAACTGGTAGCGAAACTGCCAGCGAAACTGGAGCGAAACTGCCAGCGAAACTGTCAGCGAAACTGCCAGCGAAACTGTCAGCGAAATTGTGAAGAAAATGATGTTCTTGTGTATTAACTTCTGTGTAGCTCGTGTATTCAAACTATAGCTTATGTAACTTAGAATTGAAGCTATTTTGCTATGTTCAGGTGAGTTCTAGACCCCTCCTTTACCCGTTTTCAATGTTTTGGGGTGATATGCATACTAAAATACATACTTTTATGATGACGGTTTTTAAGACCTTTTATCAAGAAAAATAAATTTTTCTAAAGTAAAATATGCCATTTAAATAGTTGAAAATAATTTTCGGGTTAAGCCAGGGGCGTTGCCCCTTCGACCCCACTAGGGGCTGCCGCCCCTAGAACCCCGCTATCAGGGGCTGCCGCCCCCGAACCCCCGCTGTCCCGCGGAGGGTCGGTTATCTGGTTTGTCTCTCATGGTTGATGAAATGTGAATGCTTAAACTAAGAGTTTGCTTCTTATTATGTGTTAAGTGTATATGAAAACTAAAGATATAAGTGAAACTTAAGGAACTGTTATTGGGCCCATAACGTGTACCTTGATAAAGTAAAGCCTTGCAAGCATTTGATAAAGGAGGGTTGCATCTGTTGTGCCCTCATGATGATAAATAAAGGCTCGAACAGGCAGGTCAGTAAGGCATGGATTGGCATGACAATAATGGCATGTTTAGGTACGACAGTAAGGCCTGAATTGGCGTGTCGGTAAAGTCCTGTGTTTATCATAGGCACCGATAGTAACTGGGAATTGATGAATAAAGAATAGTAATAATTAATAAGTAATGGCAAAGTATTGATAAATCGATAATCTGTGTATATCGGTGTTCTGATAAAGGATGATTATTTTCAAATGTTAAACCTAATATCTCTTACAAAAGTTATTTTACAAAGTAAACCTAGAATTCACTCAGTGAAGCTGACCTTTTTTATGCATATTAGTTAGCAGGTGAGCGTTGGGGCTTATGGGATGGGAGCATGGACCTAAAGCTTCTTGGTATCTGAAGACTGGCATCCCTGACGAAGAAGAATATTAAGAAGCTTTTAAATAGCATTTGATGTTCAAAGACAATGTTTATATTTTAATTTAACTAGGTTGGGATGAATTGCAATTACTAATACTTTTCCGCTGTAATATATATATATTTAAAAAATGTTTTAAATCTATGTTTTTGCTGTGAATGACCAACTGTGAGGTTTCCTGGGATCAGGGCCTTACAAAAATAATATAACTTGGTTTACATTTGTTAATTTCTTTTTTACTTACTCGGTTTTTGTGTTAATAATTTGGTACGTTTTTTTTGGTATCACACTAAAAGACATGGACTATGGATGGGTATAATGTTTCAGTCCGACTAATACATATTATGGAGTTATATAAAATTTCTATTGTATAAACCCATATAATACACGGGCCAATAACCTAGTGTCTGTTTATATATATATATATATATATATATATATATATATATATATATATATATATATATATATATATATATATATATATATATATATATATATATATATATCATGTACCACCGAACCCTACATGCGATCAACACCCACCCCCACCCCCCACCCCTCGTGTGATCTCGCTCCGGCAACACCACTCCCCACCGCAGCGACCTCGTCTCCGAAAAGCCCTTTCCTCCTCGATGTGTGTAATTCCAGTGGACAATCCTCTTACCTCATAACCATATTCCATAGGTATGTGTTCGTTCATCACCCTATTTTGCTTCGTTTCATTGAGTTCAGATTCGTTTCTTTGGTTTGGGTTGGTACGGTTGTTGATGGTGATGTACGGTGGTTGTGCAGTGATTGTTGGTATATATATTGCGTGTGTATAATTAAATGTGTATGTATCATTTTTTTGGATGCAACTGTGTACGTATATAGGTGGAGGGTGTGTTTGAGTGTCTATAGATGTGTATGTGAAGCTGTGTAAGTTGTGTGTGTAGTGTGTGTGTGTGTGTAAAATATGTGTAACAGTGTGTGTGCAGATGTATATATGGGCGTGGGTGTGTTAGTGTGCTTGTGGGTGAGTTTAAGGTATGTGTATGTATGCATAGTGTGTGTATGTATATATCATTGTGTTTACGTGTGAGTTTATATCATGTAAGTATATAGTGTGTATGTCGTATATATGTATGAACATATATGCGTGTGTGTATATATATATATATGATTGTGCGTGTATGTTAGCATATGTATATATGTGGTCAAGTTTGTGGGTTAGTGTATATATATACTATATATGTGACACGTGTGTGTTGTGTTGTGTGTATATATATATATAGGAACCGGTTAGGCGGTTACTATACAAAATATAATTTCATACGAAGCGTACGAATTTGTTAGAGCATGACACGTGTTTTTTGGTGGAGGATAGTTTCGTCCGCGCTACAATTACACATAAAATTTAATCACACACACACATACACACACACACACAGATATATATATACATACATATATATATATATATATATATATATATATATATATATATCTGTGTGTGTGTATGTGTTTGTATATTAAATGAGTAACGCATCGAATCCGAACTGACCCGAGATAGACCGGATTATCATAATTTTATTACATTCGTTACAAGTTCAATTATATATTTTGTTATAGGTGTTTGATTGTTTGGTTCGCTCACACTTCTAAAAGGGTATCATTCTTATTGTTGCCCATATCAAATCAAGATGAGTTTTACGGCCCCGTTTCCTTATGGTCATTTTTATAATCATCAAGGGGAAAAAGTATGCTCCCGTTTCCTTATAGTCATTTTTATAATCATCAAGGGGAAAAAGTATGCTCAAGATTTTCCTATTATGAATTCAATTATTCATTTCGAATTGTGTGTTACTGTTTTGCAAGTTTATATCTGGTACGCATGAGTTTTTAGTGTGGTATTTATTCATAACTATTTAACTCTTGTGTTGGAGTTATAACAAACATGTATTGATAGTACTATCAGGTCGACACCCCCACCATAGCTTGTTAGTATACTAGTTGGTCCTGATAGTGGCCATGAACGGACCCTAGAGTGAATATGTTCCAACAAAATCTGTGTGTACGTCGTAGGTTTAGTTGTGCGACTCATGATTTACATATTAAATTTCTTGCTTATAATTGTGTATACTTATGTCCTGCACACTTCTACACGACATTAATATTTATTCATTATTTAGAGATGTGAACTTACCACCCATGTGTTGACCTTTGGAACATATCTTTTCAGGTAACAATAATTATTATAGATAGATAGCATTGATGTCTTATAGATGACCCTAAGGATTCATGATAAACTTGCTCTAGTGTTTCAAACATTGTATATTATGTTATGTTATCATTTATGGGTGTGTTGTCTTTACTCATTCCTAAATTGTTGGATTGGATTTTAATATACTTATTGACTATGTTTGTCGTGGAATTAACTATGACATAAGCATCCATTTGTGTCGGTTGGTGTCTTGACACGTTGGTTTTCATCATTTAATGCATCTCTATTAACTATTAATATGTTATGGGATCCCGTCCATTACATCCTTGTGTTTCCCCTATAAGCGAAGGTGTGACAGATTAGTATTAGAGCCATTGTTTGTAGAGAACTATTAATATGCATAATACGATTATATGTGCAATGATATACATGTGACCGTTCTAAGTCATTGTTGGCTATGCTTGGTAGTCTGTCTTACAAGCTATCTGTGTTGGACCAAAAGAACCAATGAGCCAAGATCAGGAAAACATCTAAGTCCCACATGACATCACAACAACTGTTGAAGACCTTCATCAGCAGTTTGACAAAGTCTGAAGAATCAACAGCTGAAGATCAAAGATCTGAAGTACAACAGCTGAAGATCCCAAAGTACTGAAGATAAGTACTGAAGTCTGAAGTACTGAAGCATACAAGTACTGAAGACTTCAAGTACTGAAGACAAGTGCTGAAGATCAAAAGCTGAAGAACTGAAGACCTGAAGATCAACAACTGATGCACAAAGTCTGAAGACAAAAGACTGAAGACATCAGCTGATGACATCTACTGAAGTCATCAGCTGATAAATCATCTGAAGCCCAAGTCTGATGAACAAGTGCTGAAGCTTCAGAGTTTGTCACAACAGCTGAAGAAGTCTTCTTCAGTTGTTATGATGGTTTTACTTTTCAGTTGTTTTGTATTTTTCCTTTTCAGTAGTTTGTACAACAGCTGAAGAGTTTGTTCTTCAGCTGTTATAGTTCAGTAGATGTAAACGACTGAAGAGTTTGTTCTTCAGTCATTGTAGCTTTTCAGTAGTTTCCTTTTCAGTACTTGTAATAAGTAGAACACTTAGTTTAAGAAGATGTCAGTTGTTTAACATCTTCAGTAGTTAAGTGTTTAGTTCAGTAGTTAATAACGGTTGATGTCTCTATTAGTGACATCAGCCTACGTCATTCTTCCTCTATAAAAGGAAGACGACCTAATTGTATTCTGTGCCGAAACGTGTGAGCAAAAAGAATATTTCGTTTTTAGCAGAATTGTTCTCTCTCTCTACATTTACTGTTACATGCAAAATCCTTTATGTTCTTGCTGTAATTGCTAATTCTCGTGCTAAATCCGCTACGAATACAACCTAATTGATCAAACTAGAGGCTGAGATCCTGTCAAATGGTATCAGAGCCAGGTTAATCATTGATCGATTTCACTATTGATCATTTGAAACTGCTCTTTTATCTCTACGTTTGATCGAATTAGCAATTTGCAAGAATTAGCTATAGAGAGTGAGATTCTACTGTTTCTGGCCGAAAACTTGAGGTTCTCTCGTGGTTTTGAGCTACATTTGTTTTGTTTAAACTTGAGTTTGACTAAAATCTGAGATGACGACACCAACGAACGATCCTCACAATACTTGTTCCTCAACCAAGCCTCCGATGCTTGTGAGGAATGAGTATAACATATGGCAACGTCGTATGCTTCACCACTTGTCTGTCAATAGTGTTGGTTGTTGGAAGTCAGTGGTGCATGGACCATACAAGCCTATGGTGAGCGTCCCTGAATCAAATGAACAGGTTCCGAAGAAACCTGAACAATATTCGGACGAAGATCTTAAGCTGTTCGAGATTGATGCTAGAGCCCATGGAATTTTAGCTATGGCTATTCCAAATGAGATTTATTCAGGGCTTTTGCATCATGAAACTACTCATGACCTATGGGTTGCTCTGAAGGAACAATTCGGAGGAACCGATTCGGTCTTAGCAAATACTAGGGAAATCCTCGCCCAACAATATGAGACATTCTCTCATAGGAAGGGTGAGACTCTGACTCAGCAGTTTGAGCGGTTTTCTTGTTTGATCTCTGAGTTAAAGATGGTCAAACAAGAGTACTCTAACAGCCAGATGAACAACAGATTCCTCAGATCACTGCCTGAGAGATGGGACACTTATACTATTGTCCTACGCTCCAGTGCAGATCTGGATACTCTATCTCTCTCCCAACTTCATGGGAAACTACTCACATTTGAGAGAGAGATAGAGCAAAAGAGGAAGTTGTCCACCTCTGGCAAGCTCACTGATGACTTTGTCCATGGCAATGCTGCCTTGATAAGTCAGGAGTCTGAATATGCTGCATCAGAGAGTTCGTATGATGAGCATATTGATTTCTCTACCAACTCTGAACAAGCTTTTGTTGGTGTTAGTAGTAGTTCAGGAGGTAGCAGTGAAAATCTGTGCTTTCTGATGGAGGACTTGAAGGGCATTCCAGATGATGATCTGGAGGAGATGGATATTTTGAACCAAATGGCAATGATAAATATCAGATCTCAAAAGTTCTACAAGAGAACTGGCAGGAAATTCCCTGGTCTCTCTGGCAAAACCAAAGTTGGTTTTGACAAGAGCAAGTTGAGGTGTCACAAGTGCCAAAGGCTTGGATACTTTGCTAGAGAGTGTAGATCATCTGGATCTAACTCCTCTGCACCCATTGTGACTTTTCCAAGCAATAGCTCACAGCACAGAGGGCAAAATTCCTCCAGTTCTGGCCATCCATCACATGCACAGGCATCACCTGCTTATTTTGTGCCTCAGGGTCATATGCCATACCCATACCCCTGCTACTATGTGCCTCAGCCCAGTCAAACTCAAGCACCTTCTGCTCAGCCACCACATGCTCTTCCTGAGCCTCAATCTTCCCAATCTCATCATCAAACACAACCTCAACAACACAGCTTCTTCATCCCAGGAGTTGTTGACTAGAGTAGTCTGCCAGATGATCTATCTGGTCAGGAACAACTACTCCAAGTTGCTGGTCAACATGGCGGTGATAATCCTTTTGGAAATCATGCTCTGATGCCCCTTGAGTCTGCTCCAATGCTTCATCGCAGGTATCCTCTGAGGCCAAAGCCAAGCTTTGTTCTGAATCATGCATAGCAGCATTTGCCTCTATTAGAGAAGCAAATGTAGCTTTAATAGATAAAAATCTTGAGCTAGAGCAAACAATTTCCAAAAGAAAGCTGAATTTGAGGCTGCAATTAATGAGAAAAATGATGAGATTTACAAGCTTAAATGTCAAATAAAAGATGATAAATCTAGGGAAGATGTACTTCTACAGAAGTACAGAGACCTCAAGGAAACTCTTGCAACCACCCAAGTAGAGTGTGATCGATGGGTGCAATCATGCATGGGTTTTGAAATGCTTCTTAGCAAGCAATCAGCTTCAAGTGTGAAGTTTGGCATTGGTTATAATCACACTGCTCCTCCTACAGATTTTACTTCAAGAGTAGAAGTTGAATCTGATGGAGAGAGCAATAACCAATCCTTCTCATCATGTGACCTACTATCTTCTGATTCTGTATCATCAGAGATAGAAGTCAGCATTAACTCCTGCCAAAACCAATCAGCTGATGCTACAACAGCTGATGGTTCAAATGCTGACTGTCACATGATCAAAACGTTGATCAACTCAGGTGTTGTCTCTAGAAGTACTGAAAGTACTGGAGAGCAAGTGATAACATCTGAAGTTCAAACCTCAACTACTGTCAGCACTAAAGAGAAGAAAACTAACAGTAGAAAAGGTTTGAAGACAGCTAAAGAGGACGTCAGGAAAGCAGATACTACAAGGAAGAAAACTGCTAGTACTGATAGCAAACAGCTGAAGAACAAGTCTTCAGCAGTTTCATCCTCTTCAGCTGATGATCAACATAAGATGAAGAAGAAGCCATGTGAGATATGTGGTTGTTCAATCATCTTACTGATGATTGCTGGTACAAAAGGGGTTCTAAACTTAAACAAAAGGAGAAAATTAAAGAGGACATAAATAAAATGAAGAATGAGTTTGAGACCAAGTTTGTACTAGCAACATCAAAGCCTGAAATCCCTAAGCCCAAAGCTAAATCTAAAAAGAAGGTAGGGGTTACTCAGGCAACAGCTGAGGTTGCTCAAAAGAAGATGGTGCAACATAGGAATCCATCATCAGCAAGTCCCAATGTGTCTGAAGAGCTGAAAGCTTTATCACAAAGTCAGACACAACTGGTGATGATGGTTCAGCATCTAATGGGAAGAGTCAACCATATAGATGCTCCTGTGTTGAAACCACAGAAAAGGAAGTCCAAGCCAAAGGGTTCCTCTTCTGCACCATCTCCTTCACCTCAGGCTGTCACACATAACACACCTGTTAGTGTTGCACCTGTTGTTGAGAACAGACCCAAAACCAAACAGGTTTGGGTCTCTAAAACTAACTAACATGTGGTTATGATTGCAGGGTTCTTAACATGCCAAAGAAGCATCTGGTATGTAGACAGTGGAGGATCCATGCACATGACTGGAAGCAGCTCCCTTCTTAATGACTACTCTCAAGGAAAGAAGGGATTTGTCTCCTTTGGAATGATGCAAAGGGTTACATCATCGGAAAAGCTTTGTTTCCATTGGGGAAATAAGGTTTGATGATGTTAACCATGTGGAGAATCTCAAGTACAACCTCTTGAGTGTCAGTCAAATGTGTGATAAGGCCATGTTGCCCTTTTCACAAGCCAGAACTGTCGGATTTGTCATCCAAAGTTCTAAATTTGATTGACAAGGTATTGGATGAATACACTCTCCTGAAGGCCAACAGGACAGGAAGAGTGTATCCTTAGATCTTTCCAAAAAGATAGATCTAAAAGGTCATCCTTGCCTATTCTCCAAGGCCTCTCCTCAAGAGTCTACTCTATGGCATAGAAGGCTGGGGCATGTAATTTCAAGAACATGAATCAGCTGATAAGCCATGGTTTAGTAAGAGGATTGCCTTGAAGGAGTTCAAGTGTGAAGATAACTGCACTGCTTGCTAAAAGGAAAACAACACAAAGTTTCATTCCCTTCAATAGAAGAACCAAAGTCCACTGCCTGCTTGCAGCTCCTGCACATGGATCTCTTTGGTCCTGTCAGAGTGATGAGCATGGCAAGAAGAAATACTGCCTGGTAATTGTGGATGATTATTCCAGGTTTGTATGGACTTTCTTCTTGCACTCCAAGGATGAAGCAGCCAAGACTATCATAAACTTTGTGTTATTTGT
The DNA here is from genome assembly GCA_024085815.1 of Flaveria linearis. Classification (NCBI taxonomy): domain Eukaryota; kingdom Viridiplantae; phylum Streptophyta; class Magnoliopsida; order Asterales; family Asteraceae; genus Flaveria; species Flaveria linearis. The sequence continues at coordinate 41,773,506 of CM044009.1, read as the reverse complement.
AGAAAAGCAGTATTCCCTGCAGGTCAAGTGTGTGAGGAGTGACAATGGAACAGAGTTTAGAAACCACACACTTGATGACTTCTACCTGTCCAAGGGAATTAAAAGGCAGTTTAGTATTCCTAGAACTCCTGAGCAGAATGGAGTGGTTGAGAGAAAGAACAGGACTCTCATTGAAGCTGCAAGGTCAATGCTGGCTGACTCAGGGTTACCACTGACCTTTTGGGCTGAAGCTGTCAATACAGCTTGCTATGTATAGAATAGAGCTTTAGTGAATAAGAGGTTGATGAAGACTCCTTATGAAGTTCTTCATCATTTGGCTCCTCTGATTTCATTCTTTAGAGCCTTTGGGTGTCCATGTTTCATTCTCAACACTAGCAACCCCTCTAGAAGTTTGCTAGTAAGGTGGATGCAGGGTATTTTGTTGGTTATTCATCAACTTGCAAGGCATACAGAGTCTTCAACTGTAGGACAAAGGTGGTTGAAGAAACTCTGCATGTTAAGTTTAATGAATCTCCAAAGGACAAGATTCCACAAAACCCTGTGGAATTGTTTGATTTGGACATACTGCAATATGTTCCTTATCAACCTCCAGTTGTTGAGCCTGTCAACAGTTCTCCACCTGGTGGTACTGATGATGATGTAGTCAGTACTCACCTCTTTAGGTTTAGTGACAACCTGCCTGAGTCCACTAAACCTGATGCTCCTGTAGCCTCAGCAGCTCCATCCACAACAAATGCTGATGAGATTTCTGCTGCTCTACTTCATTTGAGCTGCCATCTTCTACATGGTTTCAGGAATCTTCATCACCATCTGTTGCTGCTGATGGGTCTACAAACACTTGCACAGATATTATAGTCTATCAAGAGCTGAAGAATCACCCCACATCTCAAATCATTGGTGATATCAATGCTGGAGTTTCAACCAGGAATCAATTGTCCAACTTCTGCTTCTATGCTCTCTTCATCAGTCAGCAAGAGCCAAAGAACTATCATGTTGCTTTAAGAGACAATGGATGGGTGGAAGCTATGCAGCTTGAGCTTCTTCAGTTCAAGAAACAGCAAGTGTGGGAGCTTGTTCCATTACCCCAAGGTAAATGTGCAATAGGCACCAAATGGGTATTTAGGAACAAAACAGATGAGAAGGGCCAAATAGTTAAGAACATGGCCAGGCTGGTTGTTCAGGGGTTTGCACAAGAGGAAGGCATCTATTATGATGAGACCTTTGCCCCTGTGGCCAGACTGGAAGCAATCAGACTGTTCTTAGCTTATGCTGCCTTTCACAGTCTTAAGGTCTATCAAATGGATGTCAAAAGTTCCTTCTTATATGGTAAAATAAAAGAAGAAGTTTATGTGTGTCAACCACCAGGCTTTGAGGACAATAACATCCTGATTGGGTGTACAAGCTTGATAAGGCTCTTTATGGGCTGAAGCAAGCTCCTAGAGCTTGGTATGAGACACTATCAACTTTTCTTCTAGAGAATAAGTTCACTAGAGGCACCATTGATAAAACCTTATTCATCAAGACTGTGGGACAACATAAGCTCCTTGTTTAAATTTATGTAGATGACATCATCTTTGCATCCTCTGATCTAAAGTTGTGTGATGAATTTACAATGCTCATGAAGCAAAAGTTTAAAATGAGTGCTATGGGGGAATTACAATTCTTTCTAGGTTTACAAATCAAACAAAGGGATGATGGAATCTTCATCCATCAGTCCAAATACACAAAGGAGTTGTTGAATAAGTTTGATTTACAAACCTGTAAGCCATGTTCTACTCCCATGAGCAGCATCACACAACTAGATGTAGATCAGAAAGGTAAAGCGGTTGATGAAACCCTTTACAGATGTATGATTGGGTCCTTGATGTACCTTACAGCTTCTAGACCAGACATCATGTTTACAACATGTGCCTGTGCTAGATTTCAGGCTGCACCTAAAGAATCCCATCTGATTGCAGTCAAAAGGATCTTTAGATATCTGCAAGGTACCCACTCACTAGGTCTTTGGTATTCAACTGGGCATTCTTGCAAATTAGTTGCTTTCTCTGATAGTGACTATGCAGGATGCAAAGTCACCAAAAAATCCACTTCTGGTGGTTGCCAATTCCTAGGCAATTGTTTAGTTTCTTGGCAGAGTAAGAAACAAACATCAATTGCTACATCCACTACTGAAGCTGAGTACATTGCTGCTGCAAGTTGTACATCTCAGATACTCTGGCTTCAGAACCAACTCTTGGATTATGGCATACAGAGACTAAGACTCCATTATTAATGGATAGTGCTTCAGCTCTTTGCATTGTTAAAAATCCAGTCCAGCACTCTAGGACCAAACATATAGAGATCAGACATCATTTTATTAGGGATTCTATGAAAAAGGTCTGATTGATCCTAAGTTTGTGCCTAGTGCTGATGAGCTTGCAGACATTTTCACTAAGCCTTTAGATAGTGCCACATTCCAGAATTTGGTACTAAGGCTTGGTATCCTGCAGCTAGAATAATTTGACCTATGCTGATGCTCTCACTTCACAAGTACTGATGAGCATTAGTGTACAAAGGTCAAATATAAGTACTGATGAGTAATTTAGTCTTCAACACTTTCACAACTACTGAAGACTAAAATGCTTCAAAGTACTGATGTACATTATTTGTTGAAAACAACTGATGTAGTGAGGTGGATTACAACTACTGATGTATTATTTTCAAACAAATAAGTACTGAAGAACAAATTTTGTTCACAAGTACTGATGTGTAATCTTACACAAGTACTGAATACAAATTTGTTCACCAGCTCTGAAGAGTATTTCATCAGCACTTGTGAACATCTGATCACAAGAGCTGAAGGCATAAATATTCACAAGAGCTGAAGGGTCAATGAAACATCTGAAAGTCAGCCAAAGAGCTGATGAGTAAATGTGGAGGTCAGTATGAAACAACTGATTTGACGGAAACAGCTGATGAGTAATTTTACTCTTCAGCTGATGCCAACAGCTGTTGTTTCATACCCAAACAACTGAAGGAAAAAACCATGTCTTCAGTAGTTTCACAACTACTGATGACTAACACCAAGTCCTCAGTTGTTTACAACAACTGAAGCAATACCATGTCTTCAGTAGTTCACAACTACTGATGTCAGTAGTTCACAACTACTGAAGGCTAACACCAAGTCTTCAGTTGTTACAACGTCTGAAGATGAAAACTAGGTCTTCAGTAGTTTATAACTACTGAAGACTGACAACAAGTCTTCAGCCGTTTACAACATCTGAAGGACAAAACCAAGGTTTCAGTAGTTTTAACTACTGAAGACTAACACCAAGTCCTCAGATGTTACAACCACTGAAGGTTAAAACCACATCATCAGTACTTTCAACAACTGATGACCAAAACCTTCAGTAGTTTTCTTTCAGCCTTTGCCATACCTTATAAATACCCAACCTTCAGAGCTTTTAATTCACTTGACCTAACTTTTCAAAAACCTTTGAACTTCCCATACACCATTAATGGCGGCCATGCAACTCAAACCTCGACACAACTGTGTCGCACATCTCACTAAATCGCATTTTGGGCCAAATTCCACAATGCCGTTGATCTCATGTACGAATCCCATACCAAACGGCTTTTCTTCTAAACCCCACCATTTACACCGACTCCCTATCGGAGTTCTGGACCAACATCACCGTCCAAACCGGAGAGAATGATGGCGAGGTCTCTCTCCGGTCCTCCGTAAACAACCACCCAGTGGTTATCACTCCAGCTACTATTCGACAAACCCTAAAGCTGGAGGATGCCACCTTCCCAACCTCTTACCCCAAGGCACCCTCGATCTATCTTTCACAGCCAACGACTATCAGGGTGACCTCTCTGCCTCCACCTTGTTGAAGAAACACTTCCCAGATCCTCAACGTCTCATATTCCATATGGTGAATGTGTGTCTGGCCCCAAAAACATCTTCATGGGACCAGATGTCAACAAGGTGGAACAGGTATTATATTCTATCTTTGAGAAACAACCACTGAACTTTACTGAAATCATACTTTTGGAAATCAAGGATATGGCCACAAAACCCATTTATAACCGTTAGATCTTGTATCCTCGGTTCATAATGGCCATCATCCAGAGCCAGCTTAGTGCTGAGGGACTTGTTGGCACTGGGGTCCCTGCCATGGCTGTTCTAGCTGAGGTATACTCCAGGCACAACACCGACCAATCACTCAAACAGGCCGCCAAGCTGCGAAAACCCACGCAGCTGGAACCTACAGCCTCCACCTCCAAATCCAAAGTCCCTACCAAGCCAAAAACCAAAAAGAAGCCAACAAAGGCTAATCAGGGAAATGAGTCCCCTGAGGATGCCCCTGCAACACAAAGGCAGGAAGTGGCTGCTGGTCAGATTCTCCCATCAGTCACCACGACTCCACCCACCATAACCGCACAGGTTTCCTCTCAACAGGATCCTGATGCAACCACTTCTGGGGCAGCCACAAATCTGGAATCTGTCTCACTTGAGAAGATTGCCATTGAAACGCACATTCCTCCCCATGTGCAATCTGCTTCAAGCCCATCACCCACTGAAACCGCCCCACAAAGCCCTACACTCATAATCGCCAAAGTGTTGACTCACCTGAACACTCCACCCTCTCCCCAGAAACCAATTACAACTGGGGAAACTCCAACCGAAGAGAGGGTGGACACAAGTATTGGTGAGAGCCCCCAACACAGAGAATCACATGTCCAATCTCCCAGTGTGGCTAGGGAGATAGGATATTCTGGTGAGGCTGCCACTTCCTCTGCATCAACATCTGAGCAGGGTGAAGCTGGTACCATAAATAAGACCTCACCAGAGGCAACTGCCGATCATGGATCCAATCCGGAGGCTGGAAGTCCCCAGTACCAAGGCCAAGGGGCACATGCAATATCTGAGCCACACTCAATGCATGTACATCCTGACCCTGTCAGGAGGTCAGGTGATTCAGTGCAAACTGATGATGACCTGTGCTTCTTCTATGATGTAGTTGCACAAAACACTATCTTAGAGGATGAGGTAAGCAGACTCAAAGAGCTGCTTGCCAAAATGTCTCAGGATAGAAGTCCATCTGCCACCATTGACCCACAGATGGCACCTTCACCCGAAGGTCTCATATACACTCAACCACTCCCACAAACTCGGCCACCTGCCCCTGCCTCTGGCACTAGTTCTCAGGAACAAAACCCTCCTGAGCAGCTAGATGCTATCTTCCAGAAATCCCTGCCTCTCATCACACCTATAATCATAGAAATTATGATAAAAACCATTGATGAGAGGCTTCCCACTCATATAAAACCCATGGTGGAGGTTGTTGTTACCAAAGAGCTTGCTGATAGTCAAACCCCAACCAATGCACCCAAAAAGGGGGAGACATCAGTGGAAGCTAAAAGGAAGAGGGTAGAGGAAGAGAAAGAAGTAGGGAAAGAGGTGGAAACTGAGAGGGTGTTGGTATAGGAGACAGAGAGGGTGAAGGGGAAGGAGAAGGTGAGGGAGGAGAGTGAGCGGATAGAAGTGGCTGAAATCCAAAAGGATTTCTATGTCACTTATCAAAAGAAGAGAGGAGAGAAGGAGGGAGAGAAGTTAGAGAAGGGTGATCCTGATCTAGCAGCCCTTGTGAAGGAGGCTGATGTTGAACAAAGCAGATCAATGGACTTTGTCATTGATCAGCTGTTCAAGCAAGGCTTTGACATGGACACTGCCTTGCTAGATCAGGAGATTAGGAAGATGGAGACAAGGGAGATAGAACACCGATGGTCTACTTATAGCCAAGAGGATAAAAAGAGACTCGAGGCTATGAGTAGATTCATTTCGAAGTATCTAGGGTGGCCAGTCCTTGATGTCCAGGCATGGACCAGGGATAGAATCTTGGCTATAGCCACCAAGATCTGTTGGCTGGTGATTTCACAAAAGGGCTGGTCGCTGAAGCTCTTTCAAAAGCCGGTGCTAGGAACAGGACCTTGCTAGTAAAACAAACCAAGCCTACCCTTATCTCTAAGTTACTAGCAAGGCCTGCTAACATTCCCACACCAACAACCCAAACACAACCCACAAAACCAACCCCTTCACCATCAAAACCCACAGCCAATGATCCACCCTTGCAGAAGAAGAGAAGGGTGTTGAGGCTGCAAGAAGAAGAAGAAGAGGAGGGTGAGGAGGATAGACTACCTCTTTCTGCAGTCATCCCTCTACCTAAAGCCAAACCTAAAACCATCACTCCTACCTCACAGATGGATGTTGTGAGGGTTAAGTTAGAAGAGGAGGAGCAGCAGAGATTACATGATGAAAAAGTGCTGAAAAGCATAGACAAAGCCTATGCTGCCACCTCTTCTATACTTAACATGAAGAAGGAAGCTCTTAGAATCTTCACTCTTAAGAAAACCTTTCAATATGATAAAGATAGAGTGAGGACTTGGCCTGATCCTAGGGTGGCTCACAGGATAATTAAGAAAGAGATTCCTGTGAGATACAAGTGCCAACTTAAGAGAATCGTAGATGAAGTGATCTCTGTGGCTCTTGTAATAACACCCTGGGAGATTGTAGAGGAGTTCGAGAAAGCGTATAGAGCTAAGCAGCCACCCCAAACAATGTTGGACAATAGGGTGGTGAGGAAGGGCTTAGTCTATAAGAGGCTTGAGAACTTCCATAAGGATGAGCTCAACTTGTTGCTAGAAGGAAGACACCCAGATGAATTCGCCTATAGGCAAGTTACAACAGTTGAGCTCAATAATGGCAAACAGGCCAAGTTTGTCTCAGAGCTGTACGGCCGAGAAGGACTATTCGAAGGTGAGGCTGAAGACCTAACCAAATAAGAACAAATGACATTTCTTCAAGCCTACACCAGAGAATCCTACAGGCTCGTACATGGGAGGTAGGTCTCATAGTTGGGACAACAGCTCTATGTCCAATTCCCCAAAACAGAGCTCCCATCCATACATAGCCAAACAAATATCAGAGTCCTCTTCCCAGGCCAGTGCTTATCAGGGTCAACTTCTGATCTGATCTAGAAGGAAATAGACCAACTTTTATGCCAACAATAAGTGGGACATTTATTACCTTAGAGGTTTTGGTTGCATTGGTTCAGGGGGAGTTTGTTGGACCAAAAGAACCAATGAGCCAAGATCAGGAAAACCTCTAAGTCCCATATAACATCACAACAACTGCTGAAGACCTTCATCTGCAGTTTGATAAAGTCTGAAGAATCAACAGCTGAAGATCAAAGATCTGAAGTACAACAGCTGAAGATCCCAAAGTGCTGAAGATAAGTACTAAAGTCTGAAGTACTAAAGCATACAAGTATTGAAGACTTCAAGTACTGAAGACAAGTGCTGAAGATCAAAAGCTGAAGAACTGAAGACCTGAAGATCAACAACTGATGCATAAAGTCTGAAGACAAAAGACTGAAGACATCAGCTGATGACATCTACTGAAGTCACCAGCTGATAAATCATCTGAAGCCCAAGTCTAATGAATAAGTGCTGAAGCTTCAGAGTTAGTCACAACAGCTGAATAAGTCTTCTTCAGTTGTTGTGATGGTTTTACTTTTCAGTTGTTTTGTATTTTTCCTTTTCAATAGTTTGTACAACAGCTGAAGAGTTTGTTCTTCAGCTGTTATAGTTCAGTAGATGTAAACGACTGAAGAGTTTATTCTTCAGTCGTTGTAGCTTTTCAGTAGTTTCCTTTTCAGTACTTGTAATAAGTAGAACACTTAGTTTAAGAAGATGTCAGCTGTTTGACATCTTCAGTAGTTAAGTGTTTAGTTCAGTAGTTAATAACGGTTGATGTCTCTATCAGTGACATCGGCCTACGTCATTCTTCCTCTATAAAAGAAAGACGACCTAATTGTATTCTGTGCCGAAACGTGTGAGCAAAAAGAATATTTTGTTTTTAGCAGAATTGTTCTCTCTCTCTACATTTACTGTTACATGCAAAATCCTTTATGTTCTTGCTGTAATTGCTAATTCTCGTGCTAAATCCGCTGCGAATACAACCTAATTGATCAAACTAGAGACTGAGATCCTGTCAATCTGTGATGTACTTATTTAGGGAAACTAAGGACTATGGATTATTTGTTTGTACCTTGAGAAAGTATAAGGTAAGAACATCCTCTCGTTGTGAACTCGCCTTTTATTAGTCGGGTTAATAAGTACGGCTATAAGAAATCTTTCTTAGGATTTAGGCTATAAGCCAATATTTACTTCTCGTATTTTTCAGTGCCATATGTGTTGTATGCATTGTATCTACAACTTGTTAGGTTGAATCTTGGGAGATGAACACATTAGTTGACATGACACCAATAGACAAGAGACACGACGTACTCAAGTCAGATGACTACTATATCAGTTTCCTAGTTATACTAAATGGATTCTGTTGACTGCTTCTTACCCAAGTGATGCTTCCTTAACCAACCCCTTCGTATAATTTCGGTTAATTAACCCTTAGTTAGTGACCACATTCTTGATTTTTCAATCATGAACAATACTCTATACTTGATAAGATATGTCGACTTAGGTAGATGGAGCTGGAGGTGACTATGCAAAGCAAATTACCATTAGGAGTGCACATGTAATTGCAATTTGCAGTGCATACGAAGCCTAGCAAAACCTGTCATAAGATAACGGTCATAGTCAGTACAAATCTTCATTCTATACCTTGAGACACTGGAGTCTCAGTCATTATATGACTTTGTTAATAGCGAGGAAACATCTATAACCTTACTCTTATGTAAGTTTTAATCAACTTGGATCCTTCATAGGATTCATATAGTAACATTAATCATAGTCCGCATGAGATGTTGCTCTTTCTAGTATTTTAGTAACTATGCAATTGTGTATTTGTTTAGAATGTACATGGTCTACAGGGAGTTGTAGCAGAGTGATGTTACCCCTTGTAAATGTATTACCATGTTTAATAGATTGATATAAAAACTTGGAGCATTAGCGGTTTAAACATTCTAGCATTATCCCTTAATGGAGTAATCAGATGTGACGTAACCAGTTTAAGCATTGTTCTCAGTATATCGTGGATGTGGTAGGAACGTGACGGGGGAACACTATATATAAACATCATTAATAAACTAAGGATGTGCCTAAACTCGACTATATGATGATCTTGATGCATTGAAGACTAAAATGCTTTAAAGTACTGATGTACATTATTTGTTGAAAACAACTGATGTAGTGAGATGGATTACAACTACTGATGTATTATTTTCAAACAAATAAGTACTGAAGAACAAATTTTGTTCACAAGTACTGATGTGTAATCTTACACAAGTACTGAATACAAAATTTGCTCACCAGCTCTGAAGAGTATTTCATCAGCACTTGTGAACATCTGATCACAAGAGCTGAAGGCATAAATATTCACAAGAGCTGAAGGGTCAATGAAACATCTGAAAGTCAGCTAAAGAGCTGATGAGTAAATGTGGAGGTCAGCATGAAACAACTGATTTGACGGAAATAGCTGATGAGTAATTTTACTCTTCAGCTGATGCCAACAGCTGCTGTTTCATACCCAAACAACTGAAGGATAAAACCATGTCTTCAGTAGTTTCACAACTACTGATGACTAACACCAAGTCCTCAGTTGTTTACAACAACTGAAGCAATACCATGTCTTCAGTAGTTCACAACTACAGATGTAAGTAGTTCACAACTACTGAAGGCTAACACCAAGTCTTCAGTTGCTACAACGTCTGAAGATGAAAACTAGGTCTTCAGTAGTTTATAACTACTGAAGACTGATAACAAGTCTTCAGCCGTTTACAACATCTGAAGGACAAAACCAAGGTTTCAGTAGTTTCAACTACTGAAGACTAACACCAAGTCCTCAGATGTTACAACCACTGAAGGTTAAAACCACATCATCAGTACTTTCAACAACTGATGACCAAACCTTTCAGTAGTTTTCTTTCAGCCTTTGCCATACCCTATAAATACCCAACCTTCAGAGCTTTTAATTCACTTAACCTAACTTTTCAAAAACCTCTGAACTTCCCATACACCATTAATGGCGGCCATGAAACTTAAACCTCGACACAACTGTGTCGCACATCTCACTAAATCGTCATTTTGGGCAAAATTCCACAATGCCGTTGATCTCATGTACGAATCCCCATACCAAACGGCTTTTCTTCTAAACCCCACCATTTACACCGACTCCCTATCGGAGTTCTGGACTAACATCACTATCCAAACCGGAGAGAATGATGGCGAGGTCTCTCTCCGGTCCTCCGTAAACAACCACCCAGTGGTTATCACTCCAGCTACTATTCGACAAACCCTAGAGCTGGAGGATGTCACCTTCCCAACCTCTTACCCCAAAGGCGCCCTCGATCTATCTTTCACAGCCAACGACTATCAGGGTGACCTCTCTGCCTCCACCTTGTTGAAGAAACACTTCCCAGATCCTCAACGTCTCATATTCCATATGGTGAATGTGTGTCTTGCCCTAAAAACATCTTCATGGGACCGGACGTCAACAAGGTGGCAACAGGTATTATATTCTATCTTTGAGAAATAACCACTGAACTTTACTGAAATCATATTTTTGAAAATCAAGGATATGGCCACAAAACCCATTTCTAACCGTTGGATCTTGTATCCTCGGTTCATAATGGCTATCATCCAGAGCCAGCTTAGTGCTGAGGGACTTGTTGGCACTGGGGTCCCTACCATGGCTGTTCTAGCTGAGGTATACTCCAGGCACAACACCGACCAATCACTCAAACAGGCTGTCAAGCTGCGAAAACCCACGCAGCTAGAACCCACAGCCTCCACCTCCATATCTAAAGTCCCTACCAAGCCAAAAACCAAAAAGAAGCCAACAAAGGCTAATCAGGGAAATAAGTCCCCTGAGGATGCCCCTGCAACACAAAGGCATGAAGTGGCTGCTGGTCAGATTCTCCCAGCAGTCACCACGACTCCACCCACCACAACCGCACAGGTTTCCTCTCAACAGGAGCCTGATGCAACCACTTCTAGGGCAGCCACAAATCTAGAATCTGTCTCACTTGAGAAGATTGCCATTAAAATGCACATTCCTCCCCATGTGCAATCTGCTTCAAGCCCATCACCCACTGAAACCGCCCCACAAAGCCCTACACTCATAATCACCAAAGTGTTGACTCACCTGAACACTCCACCCTATCCCCAGAAACCAATTACAACTGGGGAAACTCAAACCGAAAAGAGGGCGGACACAAGTGTCGGTGAGAGCCCCCAACACAGAGAATCACATTTCCAATCTCCCAGTGTGGCTAGGGAGATAGGATATTCTGGTGAGGCTGCCACTTCCTCTGTATCAACATCTGAGCAGGGTGAAGCTGGTACTATAAATAAGACCTCACCAGAGGCAATTGCCGATCATGGATCCAATCCGGAGGCTGCAAGTCCCCAGTACCAAGACCAAGGGGCACATGCAATATCTGAGCCACACTCAGTGCATGTACATCCTGACCCTGTCAGGAGGTCAGGTGATTTAGTGCAAACTGATGATGACCTGTGCTTCTTCTATGATGTAGTTGCACAAAACACTATCTTAGAGGATTAGGTAAGCAGACTCAAAGAGCTGCTTGCCAAAATGTCTCAGGATAGAAGTCCATCTGCCACCATTGACCCACAGATGGCACCTTCACCCGAAGGTCTCATATACACTCAACCACTCCTACAAACTCGGCCACCTGCCCCTACTTCTGGCACTAGTTCTCAGGAACAGAACCCTCCTGAGCAGCAAGATGCTATCTTCCAGAAATCCCTGCCTCTCATCATACCTATAATCACAGAAATTGTGATGAAAACCATTGATGAGAGGCTTCCCACTCATATACAACCCATGGTGGAGGTTGTTGTTGCCAAAGCGCTTGCTGATAGTCAAACCCCAACCAATGCACCCAAAAAGGGGGAGACATCAGTGCAAGCTAAGAGGAAGAGGGTAGAGGAAGAGAAAGAAGTAGGGAAAGAGGTGGAAACTGAGAGGGTGTTGGTAGAGTAGACAGAGAGGGTGAAGGGAAGGAGAAGGTGAGGGAGGAGAGTGAGCGGATAGAAGTGGCTGAAATCCAAAACTTATCAAAAGAAGAGAGGAGAGAACGAGGGAGAGAAGGTAGAGAAGGGTGATCCTGATCTAGCAGCCCTTGTCAAGGAGGTTGATGCTGAACAAAGCAGATCAATCGACTTTGTCATTGATCAGCTGTTCAGGCAAGGTTTTGACATGGACACTGCCTTGCTAGATCAGGAGATTAGGAAGATGGAGACAAGGGAGATAGAACACCGATGGTCTACTTATAGCCAAGAGGATAAAAAGAGACTCGAGGCTATGAGTAGATTCATTTCGAAGTATCTAGGGAGGCCAGTCCTTGATGTAATGGCATGGACCAGGGACAGAATCTTGGCTATAGCCACCAAGATCTGTTCGGCTGGTGATTTCACAAAAGGGCTGGTCGCTGAAGCCCTTTCTGAAGCCGGTGCTAGGAACAGGACCCTGCTAGTAAAACAAACCAAGCCTACCCTTATCTCTAAGTTACTACCAAGGCCTGCCAACATTCCCACACCAACAACCCAAACACAACCCACAAAACCAACCCCTTCACCATCAAAACCCACAGCCAATGATCCACCCTTGCAGAAGAAGAGAAGGGTGTTGAGGCTGCAAGAAGAAGAAGAGGAGGAGGATGAGGAGGATAGACTGCCTCTTTCTGGAGTCATCCCTCTACCTAAAGCCAAACCTAAAACCATCACTCCTACCTCACAGATGGATGCTGTGAGGGTTAAGTTAGAAGAGGAGGAGCAGCAGAGATTACATGATGAAGAAATGTTGAAAAGCATAGATAAAGCCTATGTTGCCACCTCTTCTATACTTAACATGAAGAAGGAAGCTATGAGACTCTTCACTCTTAAGCAAACCTTTCAATATGATAAAGATAGAGTGAGGACTTGGCCTGATCCTAGGGTGGCTCACAGGATAATTAAGAAAGAGATTCCTGTGAGATACAAGAGCCAACTTAAGAGAATCGTAGATGAAGTGATCTCTGTGGCTCTTGTAATAACACCCTGGGAGATAGTAGAGGAGTTCGAGAAAGCCTATAGAGCTAAGCAGCCACCCTAAACAATGTTGGACAATAGGGTGGTGAGGAAGGGCTTAGTCTATAAGAGGCTTGAGAACTTCCATAAGGATGAGATCAACTTGTTGCTAGAAGGAAGACACCCAGATGAATTCGCCTATAGGCAAGTTACAACAGTTGAGCTCAAGAATGGCAAACAGGCCAAGTTTGTCTCAGAGCTGTACGGCCGAGAAGGACTATTCGAAGGTGAGGCTGAAGACCTAACCAAAGAAGAACAAATGACATTTCTTCAAGCCTACACCAGAGAATCCTACCGGCTCGTACATGGGAGGTAGGTCTCATAGATGGGACAACAACACTGTGTCCAATTCCCCAAAACAGAGCTCCCATCCATACATAGCCAAACAAATATCAGAGACCTCCTCCCAGGCCAGTGCTTGTCAGGGTCAACTTCTGATCTGATCCAGAAGGAAATAGACCAACTTTTATGCCAACAATAAGTGGGACATTTAATAACTTAGAGGTTTTGGCTGCATTGGTTCGGGGAGTTTGTTGGACCAAAAGAACCAATGAGCCAAGATCTGAAAAACCTCTAAGTCCCACATGACATCACAACAACTGCTGAAGACCTTCATCAGCAGTTTGACAAAGTCTGAAGAATCAACAGCTGAAGATCAAAGATCTGAAGTACAACAGCTGAAGATCCCAAAGTGCTGAAGATAAGTACTGAAGTCTGAAGTACTAAAGCATACAAGTACTGAAGACTTCAAGTACTGAAGACAAGTGCTGAAGATCAAAAGCTGAAGAACTGAAGACCTGAAGATCAACAACAGATGCACAAAGTCTGAAGACAAAAGACTGAAGACATCAGCTGATGACATCTACTGAAGTCATCAGCTGATAAATCATCTGAAGCCCAAGTCTGATGAACAAGTGCTGAAGCTTCAGAGTTTGTCACAACAGCTGAAGAAGTCTTCTTCAGTTGTTGTGATGGTTTTACTTTTCAGTTGTTTTGTATTTTTCCTTTTCAGTAGTTTGTACAACAGCTGAAGAGTTTGTTCTTCAGCTGTTATAGTTCAGTAGATGTAAACGACTGAAGTGTTTGTTCTTCTGTCGTTGTAGCTTTTCAGTAGTTTCCTTTTCAGTACTTGTAATAAGTAGAACACTTAGTTTAAGAAGATGTCAGCTGTTTGACATCTTCAGTAGTTAAGTGTTTAGTTCAGTAGTTAATAACGGTTGATGTCTCTATCAGTGACATCAGCCTACGTCATTCTTCCTCTATAAAAGAAAGACGACCTAATTGTATTATGTGCCGAAACGTGTGAGCAAAAGAATATTTCGTTTTTAGCAGAATTGTTCTCTCTCTCTACATTTACTGTTACATGCAAAATCCTTTATGTTCTTGTTGTAATTGCTAATTCTCGTGCTAAATCCGCTGCGAATACAACCTAATTGATTAAACTAGAGGCTGAGATCCTGTCAATCTATGATGTACTTATTTAGGGAAACTAAGGACTATGGATTATTTGTTTGTACCTTAAGAAAGTATAAGGTAAGAACATCCTCTCATTGTGAACTTGCCTTTTATTAGTCGGGTTGATAAGTCCGGCTGTAAGAAATCTTTCTTAGGATTTAGGCTATAAGCCAATATTTACTTCTCGTATTTTTCAGTGCCATATGTGTTGTATGCATTGTATCTACAACTTGTTAGGTTGAATCTTGGGAGATGAACACATTAGTTGACATGACACCAATAGACAAGAGACACGACGTACTCAAGTCAGATGACTACTATATTAGATTCCTAGTTATACTAAATGGATTCTGTTGACTGCTTCTTACCCAAGTGATGCTTCCTTAACCAACCCCTTCGTATAATTTCGGTTAATTAACCCTTAGTTAGTGACCATATTCTTGATTTTTCAATCATGAACAATACTCTATACTTGATAAGATATGTTGACTTAGGTAGAAGGAGCTGGAGGTGACCATGCAAAGCAAATTACCATTAGGAGTGCACATGTAATTGCAATTTGCAGTGCATACGAAGCCTAGCAAAACCTGCCATAAGATAACGGTCATAGTCAGTACAAATCTTCATTCTATACCTTGAGACACTGGAGTCTCAGTTATTATATGACTTTGTTAATAGCGAGGAAACATCTATAACCTTACTCTGATATAAGTTTTAATCAACTTGGATCCTTCATAGGATTCATATAGTAACATTAATCATAGTCCCATGAGATGTTGCTCTTTCTAGTATTTTAGTAACTATGCAATTGTGTATTTGTTTAGAATGTACATGGTCTACAGGGAGTTGTAGCGGAGTGATGTTACCCCTTGTAAATGTATTACCATGTTCAATAGATTGATATAAAAACTTGGAGCATTAGCGGTTTAAACATTCTAGCATTATCCCTTAATGGAGTAATCAGATGTGACGTAACCAGTTTAAGCATTGTTCTCAGTATATCGTGGTTGTGGTGGGAACGTGACGGGGGAACCCTATATATAAACATCATCAATAAACTAAGGATGTGCCTGAACTCGACTATATGATGATCTTGATGCATTGAATTATGAAATGGTGGAAATGATAATATGGTGGAAAATGGTATAGGAGACAACATTGTTTATACATACAAGAAATTCATGACGCGCTAGTCAAAGGAGTATTACACAAAAGGGGGCAAAATAGGTCTGACCCGTTAGAATGAGAAAAATTGAGACTATAATGGATATCGCTGACATACTAGTCAAAGGAGTATTACACAAAAGGGGACGAAATCACTGACATGGTAGAATACCCAAGCTTAAGCCTGAGGTTGGGGGTTGCGATAGCCATGACTTGTGATGAGCATAAAGCTTTAGTGACTGAGTACTATGGCTTGATGAATGAGATGAAAAAGATAGAGTTGCAATTATAAATCGTGTAATGAAGAGGTTGGGTATTGCTCCTTATACTAACAAACTCCAAGAATTGGTGAAGCTAGTGTCATACCTTGTGACACCTAGATCAAACAGGATTTAGAGGTACATCTACGGATTCATTTCAAAGATTTGGAGGATGGTAACTACTGCAATCTTAAAGGAAGATATCTTGACCAATGAGATTATATGTATCAGGACATTGGGAAAATCTAAAGAACATTAGAAAGAAATTATAGAACCAACCAAACAAGCTAGTACCAAGGTAGACAAAAAGGCCATGGTTATGAACCCAGCTGCGTCGGTTGATGTTGTTAGGTTGAAAGGCGCTCAACGTGGATGCTATGAGTATGGGAGTTCCTACCATTATCATAACATGTGTTCCTGGCTAAAATGGGCACCCGGACTACTTGGAAACAATCAGAATCAGGTGATGGATATAACCGGGAATGAACGTCAAAGTAATTATGGAAATCTAGGTTAAGCAAATCAGGGACAAAGCTGCACGCGGTCGTGTATTTGTGATTCGAGCGAATGAAGCTCGTCAAGACTTAAATTTTATCAAGAGTATGTATCTTCTCAATAATCATTATGCTTCTATGTTGTTTGATGCCAGAGATAATAATAATTGTTTCTTCTGAGTTTACTCCTTTTCTTGGCATGAACCCCAGTTGCTTAGAAATTAGTTACTCAATAGAAATGGCAAAAAGTAGAGTGAAAGAGGCTAGTGAAATAATTAGAGGTTGCACCTTAGAATTAGAAGATTATGCTTTTGGGATAGACTTAATATCATTTGAACTAGGAATTTTTAACGTGATTATGAGTATGGATGGGTCGTTCCAAATGTGCATAGATTAATTAGAGTTGAACAAGTTGACCATCAAGAATCTATATCCTCTATCAAGAATGGATGATGTACTTGACCAGTTACAGAGAGAGACATACTTTTCAAAGATTGATCTCTAGTCAGGTAAATTGAGTGTTCACGAAGATGATATAACAAAAACAACTTTTATGACTTGTTATGTGTATTACGAGTTGTTAGGACCGTGTACGTACGGAGTACTAACTGATTCTTCGTTATACCAGATCAAATAGTGCGGAATCCTATTTGATTGGCGATCCAATCAGGGAGAACGTAATCAAGATCAATCCTTACGATTAGAAAACGTTAAGAATGGACTAGGAATGATCTGGGACGTTCTATGAAGTTGGAATGGACGAACAGGACGCTCTGGGTCGGCTAGGGTTGCAAGTATTCAAAGTTTTTTTTCCACGAATTAAGTGGCATTTATAGGTTACAGCTATCATTCGTACGACTGAGCCAGGCGACTGGCTCAGTCATGCGACTGAGTCATACGATTGGTTCATTCGGACGACTGAGTCAGTCTTATGACTCAATCGTATGATTGACTCAATCACCTGATTCATTCGTGTGACTGGCCCATTCGCATGGTCCAGTCGTGCGACTGAATCAGATAACTTAGTTAAACACATTCTTGAACCTTTGATGATTCAAAACTATGTCTAACAACTGTAAACCTATATAACATTGTCATATATGCATGTACTAATAATTGATATGACTAGATATAACATGTAAGCAACCAATAAACATAAAGGAAGAGATTCACATTATAATAAACAAACGTTACATATGCGTTACAAGATGAAGTTCTATTACATTGTAACTCACTAGACTAGAACTGGGGACATGTGTACCAACAAACTCCCCCTTGGACCTAGTTCTATCTAGACTTTGACTTCTTTCTTGAATTCTTCAAATCTCTTCTTTCTATCTTCATTAGAAACCCCAGAGTGAATATCGAGTACGAAGCATATACGTATGACATGTTGAAACTGAAGTGCTTGCACGATATCCTGAGTGTTAAAAAATAGTGGCCACTTGTACAAGATGTAGACATCTGAAGCAGACAAGTTGGTTAGCCACATAGGGTCGTATACCCTAATCGTCTCTATCATTCCTTCATTATTCAAAACTATGACGGCCTCACCTGTGCGCCAGTCATAATACCACCATTTAAAATGGGGTGCAAAATCTTGTGGCATTTCCCTCAACGGAATACGCGACATTGTGCGCGGAGGGTGCCATCTCAAAATCACTTTTGGCCTTCCGGAGGTGGGGTCAACCTCGGTCTTATGAATCAACCTTTTGGGCCATTGAGGTTTAAAATTGACCCACCTCGTAAGGTACTTTGCCTTCTCGAACCATCCAGATATCTTCCCGGGGACAGCATATAGGAGGCTCAAGTTAGCTAGACGATTTAGCTTGAAACCAGGAAGAGTTTTCAGATCATGTGGGAATCTAAAATACTCTATTCCCTTCTCTCTCTTCACGGCATATACCTTGAGATCCTCAAACTATGCCCAGCTGATGATCTTGCCTGACACCTTCTGATGTTTCTTGACCTTGTAGAGCTTGGTGTAGGCGTTTGTCTTTGTAGGTGCTCATTGCTTTTTCATTTCCTCCCGGAAGGCTGCCCACTCAGCCTTTTTAGATGCAAGATTAGCAGCATCTGCCTGAGGATCCTCTGCTGTAGCCTCTTTAGCAGAAGTCATTGTCTCAACCTTATCGAATGTACTGCTGTCAAATGCATCTCCCAGATCTGGTAGCACTACGCCTTCGGCGTTAGTGTATTGGGGATAATGATCAGCAGTCACATCCTCTATCTCCACCTCGTCGACATCCTGTAGTTCTTCATCACTGACTACGTCGACCTCAGGCGCATCCTTTACCAGCTCATCAGGGTTTAGACTGAATAGTTCGGCAACATGCTCATCAGTTAGATCATGTATGATCTCACCCTCTTCAGGTGTGTAACTAACAGAGCGATGTACTATTCCTTGCAAATCAAGAATCATTGTCAATTGAGTCTCGATTTGTTGAGGGGGTACCACATCATGCTCGTCAGTCTGCTTGGATGAACCTGTATAACAATTTACCAAATACAGTGCAGGTTAGTATACATTAAGCTCATAACCAATATCAATTTAACTTTTTATTCATTAACTTTAAGCACATATTAAATACATGATTACAAGAACAAAAGTTTAATAATAAATAAACATCTAATTCTGAACTTTGCCTTGAATCATCGCTGGATCTTCGGCTGATGGGGAGGTAGGTGGGGCAGCAGCTGATGCTCCCTGGTCTTGTCTTTTCTTGGTTCGTTGCTCATGACCAGGGGAAGAGGCAGAGGTAGATGCATCCCTTTCATCTTCATCGTCATCTTTTTCTTTATCTTCATCATCACCTCCCTCGTCATCATCATCACTATCATCATCCTCATCATCCTCCTCATCATCATCATCTTCACCTTCTCCTATCTTTAAGGGCTCATTTTGTGACCCCTTGAGTTTTAGTCTGATCTCCTTGTTGGCAGCTTCTAACTCCTCAAGCTTCTTGGTGGACTCATCTCGGTGCTCTAGGAGTTTGGTGATCCGTTCATTTTGCTGGTTGATCTGATCAGTTTGCTGGGAGATAAGTTGAGCTTGGGAAGTTGTTAGCTCCCTCAGCTGACGTATCTCTGCCGACTTTTCTTCATCAGCAGCTATGAGCTTAAGCATCACCCTGTTTAGGGCTGCTAGCTGCTCTTCCACAGAAAAGGAAGGAAGATATGTACCGGTGGGGAATGAAGAAGGTCCAGTCTGGTGAGTGGTGGTGGTAGTGGTGGCTGTACTAAATATGGGTGGAGGTGCATGAGTAGTAGTGGTCACTGGTAGGATGGTGGTGGTGGGGGGTGTTGTGGTAGTGGGTGGAGTAGTGGTATTTGGTGTAGTAGTAGTAGCAGAGGTGGTGGTAGTAGTGGTAGCAGAGGAGGTAGTAATGAGTGTAATCCTCCTGCGTTTCGGCTTCAGCCCATGAGGCCAAGCCATATGTTTCCTCCGCATCCCCCTTGACATGGAGGCTCCCCCTCGGTTGTTGGGAGAGGCTGTGGTGTAAGATGGATCAGCTGAAGAGCTCCCAGACTCTCCTGGCCATCCACCAACCGCCCGTATTCCCTGCTCAGTGGCCACTACCTAACTGCCCACAGTCCGGGTAAGTGGCACATCATCAGAATCCTCCTCTTTTTGCATATCAAAATTAGGAAGAATTGGAGCTGGTTCTGGTCCTCCCTGACCAACTCCTCCCTGATCAGTACCATCATCGTCGTCGTCGGAGTCATCAGAGGGAAAAGCAATCGGCTCAACATCCGAGTCACTATCATCGTGACGCCACTTTCTCCTAGCTGGCGCCACGTAATCCTCACGGGCCAAATGCCCAAACAAACTCCTTACCGGGGGCTTGACCTGCTTGCCCCGGTATACTTTCATCCTTCCCAATGTAGTGTCGTCTATGATCTCCAGGACGACAGCATCATCTTGAGCTTTTGGGAGCTGGGGAAGCTTCTGGTCTATAATCATCTGGATGAACCTTGGGTACATGCAGAAGCTTTCCTTCCCCTTGGTTTTGATGTTTTCCACCAAATAGGTGAAAATCATCCGTGAAAAGCTAAATGGAAGGTTCAGCACCAGCGCAACATATGCGCTTTGCATTTGCTCAGACAGCTCATCAAAGCCTCCCTTCCTCGAGGCAATGCAACGTAGAAGCACATGGGCCAGATACTTGAATTGGGGGCACAATTGCTTTTGTTAAGCATACCCGAGTTGATGTCCCCCGAGTATTTTGCCCTCATAAAACAACCTCGGACAGTAAGGGAATGCAGTCTAATTGGGTGTTCTGCATCATCCCCAAGCTCCAATACCGTTCGTATATCCTCCTCAGATAGCTCGATATCTTGTCCAAAGATAGAGCTTCTAATAGTATATGGCTCCCTGGATCTGTCGACCACAACATGTTCCCAAAACGACTGCTGTATCGACCTGTATGGTGTACACTGTGCAGAGATCGCTCGGAATATCCTTGATCTTCTATTAAATGTGATAATGCCAGAAAACTCGATGGCATTCCTGGAGGTCAAGTCCACATGAGCACAAATGTTGTGCTTCGTGCTCATAATCCATCGACTTGCCATCTGTCACACAATGTAAGTAACGTTAGTGCATCTAGAAGATAGCAAATTTAAGGTCAATGAGCTTTACACCTTGGTTAAGTCGGGCGACTGAGCAAACGAATGAACATAGTCGTGCGACTGAGGAGGACGACTGAGCTTTATATGTGTGAATTGGTTCATACGTGCGACTAAGTCAAGCGAATGGACATAGTCAGGCGATTGAACCATTCGTTCCTCTCAGTCATGCGACTGAGACTAGTCGTCTTCTCAGTCGGGCGATTGAAGTTCATCAGTGTGTCCAGTCGCCTACTCGACGGTTTGTCCATTCAAATTCTTGTTTTGAGCTAAACTTGATTTTAAACATCGAACTTAGGCTCATTACACTCAGAAACGACCGATTAAGCGTATTTTAACTTCTGTTTGAACATTTAGATTAGTTTTGATGGTCTATTTGTTCGTTAAGTTCTTGGTTACTGTTGGGTCAGAATTCGAGTGATTCTAGATGTCATTTATCGGTTTTATCGATGAAACACCACGAATAGTACCTGTATAAGCACCAATGAATGTTAGAACACACAAAACGAAGGCAAATATGAATCGAATGGAATTTTGGTAGCGGTTTGTTAGGTCGTGCGTATAGAGGGGGCGATTTGGGTGAATGAGCGACTGATGATGATTCGGCATGTATTTATACTAGGGCAAATCCCAGTCGGGCGACTGAGCCTAGTCGCTTTGGTCAGTCGGGCGACTGAGCCTAGTCGTATAGGTCAGTCTTGCGACTGAGTCTCAGTCGTGTGACTAACCCAATCGTTCATCTCCAATCGGGCAATTGAGGTTCATCCAAATGACTGTTACAGTCGGTCACCTCCAATCGTTCGATTGGATTCATTCGCACTGCCCATTCGTACGATTTGACTCATTAGTGTGTTCCAATCGGACGACTAGACCATATTTACGGTTCAGTCGTGCGACTGGGTCATCCTTATCATCTTTTAACCATGTTACCATAACGACATTTAGTTCCATTTAATAGTAGATAAAACGTTATGAACAAGTTGATCATCTCAGACATGACCAATTTAATAAAACAGTTTGATCACCTCAGACGTGATCCATTTATCCACCTGATCATCTCAGACATGACCCATTTATCCACCTGATCATCTCAGACATGATCCTTTTAACCTTTCAGAAACAATTTGTTAAATAAACATTAAGCTCATTTGGTGATGTTAACAGAGAACAATATACACAGTCCGACAAAGACACACTTATACTAATAACTAAAAAATTGTAAACTACGAACAAAACGAACATCTTTTTGTGATTTTGTTAGGGTAGGTTTGTGTAGCCCATTAGCATTTACATCATATCAAGGACAGACTCATATGGAATCAGACAGGCATAAACAACATTACTTGGAACCTTTGATTAGTATTTAACTTTAAACACTTGCATATCACAACTTTCTTACTTATCTAAGACTTCTAAGATCTAACTGGGAATCATGCTTGATATGATACGTAACGTACTTTGATTATCAACTTCAGTCAGTGCATACACGACGATTGTCAGTATATTTGTCCACTTAAATCCATACACAGACTTTTGACATGCATTGGTAAAGAATTAAGTTATATTATTTCAACCAACATTTGTGGATCCCAAGCTTATATGGTAATCAGTATTCCTTAGAGGACTTTCGAGCGGTCTATAGGTATTTTGACAGAAGAAACTATTCTTTTCTGTTTCAAAGAGCAGCCAAGCCTCAGGTCAGTGCCATCGCACAGCAGAGAGGCGGCAAACAACAATGAATTCTAGAATATGTAGGTTATGCTTATCCTCAGGTCAGTGCCATCGCATAGCAGAGAGGCACATAACCTATCTCCTTGTTAGAGCATTTCTTATTTTTCTTTTTCACATAACGCACTAACAACATTTTTTTATCAGCATGATTGCGCTTGTATTCATTTTTTCTTTTGTTCTTTTGTAGTCACACGCACACCTTTAGTGGCGTTTATTTGCTCGTTATCCCTTATCGGAAATAGCTGATTGTGTTAACCAGTGATAAGATGGGAACCCACAGTTGATTGAACCATTTAGTTTAGATTGAGTTTCCCAATGATGTCTACTCGTCTAATGTGTTGAATCTACCGACACATCGTATAGTGAACTAGCACCTCCCTAGATCAACTTTCTCCTTGTAGTTACAATACTAACCAAGCGTACTATCATCTTCCCATTTTGTTAGACTTAGACTTCTCGGATTTATAATTTTTCTGTGATTTAATTAACCTTGCAGAACCAAAAATCCTTTTGGTGTTCCAAGTAACTCGATGCCTGTGTACTATCACTTTTGTTAAGTCACATTTCCTGTCTTTTTGTCTATGCCTTTTCAGCTTTACTTACCGTCCTCCCCCCCCCCTTTTTTTTTAAATGAATACCGAAATAATAAATCTCCCCCTAAAATTCTAAAACAGAAAATCTTTTTGTGTTTTTGTATTTTTATACGACAAGGAAATTAAAAAAATTAAAATAAAAGAAATACGGAAAAATTAAAAAAAGGTGTCGGACTATGTATCTGTTTCTTCTAATATGACATCACTTTTCTTTTTAACCCCGTTGACCTCTAGCAGATAGAAAAATCTGGGATTATCAAACGGTTTGGTGTAGAGGTCAGCGCGTTGAAAATCCGTGTTTATTTTGACCACATCAATTAAGTGTTTTTCATAGCAGTCGCGTATGAAGTGATACTTTATGCCTATGTGTTTGGTCTTAGGATGTTGAACCGGATTTTTAGTTACTGCAATTGCCGCAGAATTATCAACATATATAGGAGTAGAAGTGAAATGCAAACCGTAGTCCCGCATTTGCTGTTGTATCCAAATGATTTGAGAGCAGCAGCTGGCAGCGGCAACATATTCAGCTTCACAGGTAGATAGAGCAACGGATGTCTGCTTCTTGCACTGCCAAGTGACCAATCTCCTCCTGAAAAATTGACATCCTGCTGACGTTGACTTGTAATTCATTTTGCAGCCTCCATAATCCGAGTCACTATACGCCTTTAGCTCAAAGTCATCATCATGAGGATACCACAACCCCAGTGTTGGAGTACCCTTCAGATAACGAAAAATCCTCTTGACTCCAATTAGATGATTGACTTTGGGTTTCGCTTGATATCGGGAACATAAACATGTGGCATACATGATATCTGGACGCGAAGCCGTGAGATACATGAGAGATCCGATCATCCCACGATACTTAGTGGCATCCACCAAATCCCCATTCTCATCAGGAGCCACATCATGATTTGTGGCGAGTGGGGTACCAGCTGCAGTAACATTTTCCATATCAAAGCGACTAAGAATGTCACCGGCATACTTAGTTTGATGCAGAAAGATGCCGGTAGGGGTTTGATCCACCTGTAATCCTAGGAAGAACTTCATTTCTCCCATGGCACTCATCTCAAACTCAGCCTTCATCACAGATTCAAACTCTTTACATAACTCTTCGTTTCGTGAACCGAAGATTATGTCATCCACATATATTTGCACCAGAAGCAAATCACCATCCTTTTCTTTGATGAACAATGTACAGTCAATCACACCCCTGCGAAAGCCATGTTTCAGCAGATGGGTGGAGAGCTTTTCATACCAAGCTCAAGGAGCCTGATGTAGCCCATACAGAGCCTTGTCTAACTTGTAGACTCTGTCCCGATGATAAGGATCTTCGAATCCTTCGGGTTGACTAACATATACCTCTTCACGGATTTCCCCATGCAAGAATGCACTCTTAACATCTAGTTGATAAACTTTGATCTTCTTGTAAGAGGCGTAGGCTAGAAAGATGCGAATAGCTTCCATTCTAGCTACAGGAGCAAGGACTTCATTGTAGTCGATTCCTTCGACTTGTCTGAAGCCCTGAACAACCAATCGTGCCTTGTTTCTGATAACAACACCCTGGTCATCCTTCTTGCACTTAAGTACCCATTTGGTACCAATTACTTTGACTCCTTTGGGTCTGTCAACAAGAGTCCACACTCCAAGTTTCTTGAACTGTAGCAACTCCTCTTGCATAGCATTGACCCAGGCTTCATCCTTAAGGGCATCACTTACGTGTTTGGGTTCAATTTGAGAGACAAAACATCGGTAAGCTCCATCATTCACGTAGCCCTTTTCCATTACTTTGGCGTAATCAGAAGTGTACAATCGACTTCTAGTCTGCACGCCGGAGTGAAGATCACCAATGGTAGCATCTGGTGGATGACTCGTACTGATCCTAGTCAAGGGGTTGTAGGAACAACGACTTCAGAGTCCATAGTTGTGACTGGAGGTGCAGTATCTGTATTTCCAGATGTAGGTTCAGCAGCTGAAGAGCTTCCTTCTTGATCAACATTTGGTGCATTGCTAGTTTCAGTTGTTTCTTCTTCATCAGAAGAGTCCTCACTATCATCCCGATTAGCTGTGGTAGATCCCGATGAACCACTTGCAGGAGTTGTATCGCTAGTATCCAGATTAGGTGAATTGAGAACATTGTGCATCATCTGAGTAGCAATATCATCATCTGAATCTATCTGAGGAAGATTGAATGATTTGAAAAAGCCATCGTAGTCAAAGAATGAAGATGGACCTTTTCCAGCAGGGGGAATAGTGAAACGTTGAACATCAACATTGCACCATACTTCTACCTGACCAGTAGAGTTATTGTAAACTCGTTTGTCTGGTATACTATATCCCAGAAAGATTCCCTGATCTGCCTTTTTCATTAAACTTGCCTTCTTGAGTTTTCTTCAGAAGTGTACAAGGAGCACCGAAAGGTTCCAAATACTCCAAGTTTGGTTTACGCTTCTGTAGTAACTCATAGCAAGTCTTCCCGTGCCTCTTCACTACTGACACATGATTGAGTGTGTAGCAGGCATTGGCGACAGCTTCATTCCAGATATCCACTGGTAGTTTTGAGTCTGCCAACATAGTCCTGGCGGTCTCGACCAGACTCCTGTTCTTTCGCTCAGCAACTCCATTCATCTGTGGTGTGTATGCAGAGGTGAATTGATGAACAATTCCCTTTTCTTTGCAGAAAGCATCCATCCACTGATGCTTAAACTCGGTTCCATTATCTGAGCGAATCTTTCTCACCTTCAGTTTGTACAGCGATTCCAGAGTGGTGACCAGCACTTTGAATGACTCAAAGGTTTCTGACTTTGCTTTCAGAAACATCACCCACGAGAATTGTGAGTAGTCATCAGTGACTACGAAGGAGTACCAATCTCCTGTAATACTTTTCGTGCTAACTGGACCGAAGAGATCCATGTGAAGTAGCTCCAGGGGCATCTCGATAGAATTGATGTTCTTGGTCTTATGAGATTTCCTGGTTTGCTTTCCTTTCTTGCATGAGTCACAGAAATCAGGAAGCTTGAAGTTCTTGACAGGAACTCCATCAACTAAGTTGTTATGAATCAGATGATTCATCTTTCTATGATTAATGTGTCCCATTCTTCTGTGCCATGAGATGGATTCTTTCTCTGTTGCTTTGGATAAGAAACACTGAACTGTAGAATCAGAGGAAGAAGCATTAGACATATCCAGTACATATAGATCATTGTACCTGGATGCTGACATTAAGACCTGCTCCTCCGGAATCTCCATTTCTTTCTTCAGAATGTAACATTTGTGATTGTCAAACATGACTTTGAAGCCCTTGTCACAAATCTGAGACACAGAAAGCAGATTGTTTTCTAATTGCTGAACAAAGTTGACTTTGTCGAACCTTACCTTTTCATTACCTACTTCTCCCTGAGCGGTAATGTATCCTCCTTTGTTTCCAGCAAAGGAAACATGTCCCCCTTTAATTTGTTTGACATTGAAAAGGAGAGACGTATTTCCCATCATGTGCCTGGAAGCTCCGCTATCTATGATCCATGTATTTGTAGACGCACTATAGCGGACAACATAAGAGAAAATAATCAGTTAAGGAGGGGGACCCAAGCCTTGACTGGCTTGGGTTTCCCAGAGGAATCAACCATCATGAATTCGACCCACTGTCCTTTATCAGTGGGTGGAATCTCAACATTCAACTTGTCCTTGCTTTCAGACTCATCAATCATTTTGGCTTTCGACAGATCATCCCTGTGAAAGGATTGTTTTTGGTAAACCTTAGACTGATTAACAGTTTGAGCATATGGTTTAGATTCGGAAACAGGTTTCGCTGCTGGCATCACAGACTTGTTAGTGACTTGTCTGTGTTGCATTTGGCGTGGAGGAGACGAAAACGACCTAGAAGGTGTTTTAGACCGAATAGGTGTTTTCGATCTAACAGGAGTCTTAGATCGCTGTTTTGAATCTAAATTAACTTTGTTGTTCAACTCAACCTTAATTCTTGGAGTCTGATAGCGAGGGCAATTTGTCGAAATATGACCGCGCTGTCCACAAGTATAGCAGGATCTCCATTCATCGGGGCTAGGAGATCTCTTGTGGGGCGGTGAATAAACTTCTGGTTCTTTCTTCTTGTTTTCACCTTTAAGGCTTTCACCTCCCTTGACAAATTTAACTTGTTTAACATTATGTGTGTTTTGTCTTGGGATATGATGGGATTCTTGTTTCACTGATTTAGATTGAGTGATTTTAGAATTCTTAGGTTGTGCGGTAGTCGATTTTTGACCCAACCCAAGAGAAGCTTGAACATTCTCGTCCACCCGGTTTCAATGACTTGTGTGCCAGTTGTGCCTGATGATGATGCTTTCTGGTCAGTAGCTGGAGGAACAGATTTAACTGTTGTGTCCGGATCGCTGACCAGAGGAGTTGTCACCACATGATCCTTTATTGGGTTATTATTAATTGGACGTTGTTTGGTGTTCAAAAGGATCTCATGTGGTGGAGGTACAACTTTGTATCCCAAACCTTCCCCGTTGTTGCGTTCTTTAACCAAGTTTTTCAAAATATGTGAGGAACTAGCTAGACTGTGGAGTTTTTGTTTCAAAGACTCGTTTTCAACTTGTAAAACTGCTCGTTCCTTTTTAGTTTCTTCGATTGTCTTTAAGTAAAACTTGATATCATTTTCTTGGTTAAATGCAACGACCTCAGTTTCCTGTAACTGTTTCTTTAACACTTCAACCTTTTCTTTATAGCTGTTTTCATTTTGTTTTAAGATTCTGTTAGCCTCAGTACACAATTTTAAATCATTTACTAAGTTATCATTGTGATCTAATAACCTAGCAAATTTCAGGTCAATGCTTTCTCTAAACTTTTCACATTTAACACACGCATGTTTAATAAATAAATCATCCTTAGATTCTAACTGTGCCGATGTAGACGTTCCAGCCATGAAAGCATTTTGAGGTTCAGAATGTGCTTCAGATTCAGCATTCAGTTCATCTTCAACAATTTGATCAACAGCAGATATGTCATCATCCAATTCAGCAGTATCAGGCTCAGCTGAGTTCTCCCCCTCACTTGCTGAGTCTTTATTTAGATCATCAATGGATGCTATGTTGACTTCACTATCAGATAAGAAACGAAAGGACCAGTCCTGTCCTTCATCACCTTGCGCCACCATAGCCTTTGAGTCACTGTTGGTTGAAGCTGGTCTCTTCTCTTTCTCTTGCTTTGTGAAGGAGGAGAATGGGTTTCCATTTCCAGTCTTCTTCGGTTTGACACATTCCCTCTTGAAGTGTCCTTTCTCCCCACAGTTGAAACATGTGACTTTTGACTTGTCGAAACCAAAAGTAGTATCTTTTGTAGCCACCAAATTTTGACCTGTTTTCTTCACAAATTTCTTAGCTCGTCGCACAGCACTTGCGAGAGCCCACATAATATCCATCCTCTCCAACTCATTCTCATCCACCTGCTCGTAATCTTCATCAGCCAAGTGGCTGTTTCCTATCTCCCCAGCAACCAAATCATCATAGGAATGGACCACAGCAGCAAGCAGGTCCATGTGTTCCTTGGCCACTTCCACAGTTACCTTACCCAAGTTCTCGGTTACTAACTTTGTCGAATGAGCTTCAGTAACACTGTGTTGAACCCCTGATGAGACCGTTGACTCACCAACAGATGATGAGCTTTGTCCAGATGCAGATGTATTAGTAACAAAAGCAGTTTGCAGGGGAGCATTTGAAGACTTGGCAATAGGAGTTGGAGTCACATTGTAGAATGTCGGATCCTGAGCATAAGAACCCTTCTTTGCCTTGTACTTGTGTCTGACTTCTTCTTCTCGCAGTTTCAGGATAAAGTCATTTATATCCAATGTCTCAAGAACTGAATTATGTCTTAAGGTGGAAATAAATGAATCCCACTTTTCAGGAAGTCCATCAGCCAAACTGGAGACCTTTTCTTCTTTGGACGTGGTTACCCCATGAGTGTGAAGTTCACTCATCAGATGATAGAATCGGTCAATTATGTCATCCAGACTCTCATTCCCAATAGCTGAAAAATTATCAAATTCTTTCTTTAGTGCTTTGGCCTTCAAAGACTTCAGAGTTGAGCTACCTTCATATGTTTTCTCGAGAGCTTTCCAGAATTTCTTGCTTTGTTTATTATCAGAATACTGATGGAAGATCTCTTTAGGAATAGACTGGGTAAGCATCACGTAAGCTTTCTTTTCAGCATTGTAGGCAGTCTTTTGAGCATCAGTCATTCCACTCAACGTTAATGGCAAACCATCAGCACCAACTGGCATGGTGTAACCAGTTTCAATAGAATTCCAAAGATTAGTGTCCACACCATTTAGATGAATCTCAAACCTCTGCTTCCACTGCGGGAACTCATAAATAGACAGAAGCTTAGGTGGCTTATTGTGGTTACCAATCTCGTTCTCTAGAAGCAGTTAATTCTGGATCCTTGAGTCTTTTCCTGCTGAGAACGCGAAATTTTCAGAGTCCATAATGAATGTTGACCTAAACTTGAAAAACAAACTGTTAATACGATTGGGGAGTACGACTGGGATGCGATTGACACTAACAGTATGCGATTGAACTCAAACGTGCGATTGAACAGGAGACTGAGACACTCAGGTGATTGAACAGACCGACCAACTCAATTAGGCGACTGAACTGTGCGACTAAATCAATCGGCCCATTGGACTAGGCGACTGACTCAATCGGGCGAATAAACAGGTGACTGGATTTCAGTCGTACGATTGAGATAATCATGCGACTGAGGCTGCTGAAATCGAGGTTTTTCGCAACTTTTGACCTAAAACGCAATTTTTGAAACCCTAGACGGCTGAAAGTCGAAAAATATTGATTTTTCAGAACATGCAAACGTAAAGACTCGATTTTTAGCAGAAAGATTGGATCTTTTCGCGTAAAAACGTTGACTTTACCAAAAACTTGATTGAATCCATGAAGAATCAAGAGCCTATGCTCTGATACCACTTGTTAGAACCGTGTACGTACGGAGTACTAACTGATTCTTCGTTATACCAGATCAAATAGTGCGGAATCCTATTTGATTGGCGATCCAATCAGGGAGAACGTACTCAAGATCAATCCTAACGATTAGAAGACGTTAAGAATGGACTAGGAATGATCTAGGACGTTCTATGAAGTTGGAATGGACGAACAGGACGCTCTGGGTCGGCTAGGGTTGCAAGTATTCGAAGTGTTTTTTTCCACGAATTAAGTGGTATTTATAGGTTACAGCTATCATTCGTATGATTGAGCCAGGCGACTGGCTCAGTCATGCGACTGAGTCATACGATTGGTTCATTCGGACGACTGAGTCAGTCAGTCTTATGACTCAATCGTACGATTGACTCAATCACCTGATTCATTCGTGTGACTGGCCCATTCGCATGGTCCAGTCGTGCGACTGAACCAGATAACTTAGTTAAACACATTCTTGAACCTTTGATGATTCAAAACTATGTCTAACAAATGTAAACCTATATAACATTGTCATATATGCGTGTACTAATAATTGATATGACTAGATATAACATGTAAGCAACCAATAAACGTAAAGGAAAAGATTCTCATTATAATAAACAAACGTTACATATGCGTTACAAGATGAAGTTCTATTACATTGTAACTCACTAGACTAGAACTGGGGACATGTGTACCAACACGAGTTATTAATCATGACGTTTGGTCTGACAAACTCCATGGCGGTTTTCATGGACTTGATGAGCTTGGTATGCAAGTTGTATTTAGGTAAATTTGTAATCATGTGTTGTAGACAATATCCTCATGTATACCTGAACAAAGGAATACCATGATCAGCATTTAAAGGTGATACTGAAATCGTTGGGGGAAAAGAAACCATAGGCTCCAAGTGTGAATTTTAGTTACGTGAAGTGAAGTTTTGAGCACACGTGGTTAATGAAAAGGGAATCCATGTTGATCCTGGAAAGATCGAAGTAGTTTAAGAAGTGGGATACACCTAAGACGCCCTCTAAATTTCGGTAATTCTTTGGATTCACCGGGTACTATCTGCAATTCATTGCAAACTTCTCAAAAGGTTGCTCAACCGTTGACAATGCTAACACAAAAGGATAAGAAATTTCATTAGGGTCATAAGGAAGAAGAGTCTTTCCAGAACTTAAAAAAAAGGTTGTACAATGCACCAATATTGTCCTTCCCTGATGGATACAATGACTTTATGGTATTCTGCAATGCATCACACCAAGGATTAGGTTGTATGCTAATGAAGAAGGATAAGGTGATTCTTACGCCTCACGTCAGCTTAAGGTTCACAAGAAGAACTATACGACGCATGACATGGAATTAGGCACAGTGGTGTTCGTGCTTAATAACCATAGGAGGCTTCCGCATATTTTTTACTAGAAGGAACTAAATATGTGTCAGAGATGATGGGTGGAACTTCTCAATGATTATGATTGTAAGATCCAATCCCATCTCGAAAAGGTGAATATGTTGATCAATGCTTTAAGTAGAAAGGAATTTGTTAAACCCTTACGTGCATGGTCTTTAGGAAAGACCATTCCATGAAACCTAAAGGCTCAAATCCTAATAACACATGGTGAGGTACTGAAAAAAGAGAATATTACTTAGGAGGAGTTTCGTGGGTTGGATAAGCATATGAGTTATAAGAAGGATGGTTTACAATACTTTATGGATCGCATATGGGTACCTAAGTGGGGAAACATATGAACTTTGGTCATGAACGAGGCGCACAAGTCGAGATAGTATGTCCATCCTGGTGCGGACAAGATGTATCAAGACCTTAAGGAATTGCATCAGTAGTGGCCAGATATGAAGAAAGGTAATTACTACGTATGTAAGTGAATGTTTGACCTGTTCCAAAGTTAAAGTCGAACATCAGAAACCGTCAGGACTATTACAATAACTAGAAATTCTTGAACCCAAATGGGAGAGTATACAACGGATTTCATTACTAAGTTACCCAAAACTAGTACATGATTCGATTTGGTTGTTTAGTATTGAATGACAACATCCGCTCATTTCTTACCAATTCGCGAGGAACATAAGATAGAAAGGCAAGCGAGACTATATGTAAATAAGATCGTGGTTAAACATGGGTTCATGTGTTAAACATATCGGACCATGATAGTCGATTCACATCTTGGTTTTGGCAGACTCTACAGAATGCAATGGGCACTCGGTTAAATTTAAGTACCGGCTATTAGCCGCAAATGGATGGTCAAAGAGAACGCGGGATTTAGACTCTCGAAGACATGCTTAGTGCATGTATAATTGACTGTATGGGAGTTAGGATACTCAGTTACCATTGGTTAAGTATTTTATAACAGCAGTTATCACGCAAGCATTGGATGTACTCAATTTGACGTTTTGAATGGAAAAAAATGTACATCGCTAGTATGTTGGTCAGAGGTCGAGGAAAGTCATTTGCCAGGTCCCGAGATTATTCGAGAAGCGACTCATAAAATATTTCAAATCAACGACAGACTTAAGGCGACCAGAGATCGTCAGGTTATGGAATTCAACCGCAACCCTAAATTTACATGGGAGCTTGAGAGTCAGATTAAACTTAAATATCCATAATTGTTTACGGATAAAGCTTCACGATCTAACTCCAGCAGAATTTTAAGATGAAATTATCTCAACTGGGGGATACTGTAACATCTTCACTATCAGATACATTAACTAAACCAAAGCTCGTTATCCTTCTCTATGCATTTATTGTTTTCGTGTTGTTAGTGTGATTATGATTACAAATTTTATCATTATTAATTTGACGTGTTAAATTCAATTATAAAAATAATAGCAAATTAAGTGAATATTTTTTTGATATATAAGTGTTATTATTATAATTATTATTATTATTACTACTAACGTAATTATTATTATTATTATTATTATTATTATTATTATTATTATTATTATTATTATTATTATTATTATTATTATTATTATTATTATTATTATTATCGTTATTATTATCGTTATTATTATCGTTATTATTATCGCTATTACTGTCGCTATTACTGTCGCTATTACGGTCGCTATTACGGTCGCTATTACGGTCGCTATTACGGTCGCTATTACGGTCGCTATTACGGTCGCTATTACGGTCGCTATTACGGTCGCTATTATTGTCGCTATTATTGTCGCTATTATTGTCGCTATTATTGTCGCTATTATTGTCGCTATTATTGTCGCTATTATTGTCGCTATTATTGTCGCTATTATTGTCGCTATTATTGTCGCTATATTGTCGCTATTATTCTCGCTATTATTGTCGCTATTATTGTCGCTATTATTGTCGCTATTATTCTCGCTATTATTCTCGCTATTATTCTCGCTATTATTCTCGCTATTATTGTCGCTATTATTGTCGCTATTATTGTCGCTATTATTGTTATTACTATTATTACTATTATTATTACTATTGTTATTATTATTATTATTATTATTATTATTATTATTATTATTATTATTTATTATTATTATTATTATTATTATAACATCACTCGAGAAGAACCTATCAAAACGCGCTTGTTACACTGTGAATCTTGATCACACTAATGTTTTTATTCGTCACGCCATAACTCTTTATGCGGTTACTCTAAACGAGTTTGTAAAGCTTATATTCTTAAGAACTCGATTTGTATAAATTATAATTAAATAGTCAGGATTTAAGTTGCCAATTAGGTTAAGTTAAGGGACTTATTATTTCTTAGTTGGGGGAAAATATGCAAAATATGAAAAAATAAACATATATACACACAGAGGATGGATTCGTACACATTATATGCTATACAAAAACCGTTAGAACAATCTGGACCATGGATTTATTGATTCGAGCGCTTTGATAAGTGACAACTCATTAGTCCTCAATTAGTCTGTTAACTAATGTGAAAAGGGCAAATTCATATTTGTGCTAATTAGATCAGATCAACGTTTCATTATAAATAGACAATTGCCAATTCAAGATTACTTTTATTTTTTACTTAAAAATACTAATTTCACTCACTTTTTAAAACTAAAATAAGTTATTTATACTTTATTAACTTATAAAAAAATAATACCAAAAAATCAATTATATTTTAGCTTTAATATGAGTATAATATTACTATACTTTTTTAAAATTTTTGACACTTTTTTCTTTTACAGGTTGCTACTTGCATATTTAATGCTAATTACACATTATACATAGTCTAATTTACATAGTGCTAGTCTACATTACATATTTTATAAATTGTTACTTTACATACTTATACACAATGATAATTGACATAGTATTAGTATTATTTTACATATTTTACATATTGATAATTTACATAATGAATTTCGTATAATAGTGATGCCACTTACATGATGCTACTTACATAATGCTACGTACACAGTGCTACTTTTCACACATCTACTATCACAAGAATTTAGTAAAATTTCGTTTCGTAGATATGTAACACCCGGTTATTTTTAAAGATATGAAGAAGGAATAAAAGTAAAGGACAAGAAACAAAATGTAAGTTAACCCAAATAAGGGGCTAAAAGTGTTAAAATAATAAAATATCAAAAAGTTGGTACAAAAGTGGGCATGGCCGCCCACTCTTGCCTGCACACACTTCATCCATTGTGTTCTAGAGAGAAAGAACAGAATACTTTCGGAAGTTGTAGAAGAAGCAGGAGAATTCGATGTTTTTGGTAAGAATTCTTGGTTTTGTGATGTTATAAATAGTTCTAGTCTTGGTCATGTGCTTAAGGTGTTATTGTATGTTCAGGTGGTATATGTGTGTGGGTTTTAGGTGTTAAACACGACTGAGAAAGCTCAAGAGAAGGGTTCAAACCAGAAAGAAGCTAAGGTGAGTTCTAGAACCCTATTTTTAACATGTTTTTAACAATTTTGGGGCTGGAAAATACATGTGAACTTGTTTTATGGAAGATGGGTTTTCACCCGTATGTGTGTGCGTAAGAATGTGTATGTGGGTGGGTGCAAATTTGGGATATATATGTGTGTATGTATATGTTATGATGCTTAGAATGTTAATACTAAGTTTAGATCATGATATAAGATGATTTGGGACTAATTTTTGTTAATCAAGTAAAAGTTAGTTGCTCAAACGTCTGAACAGTAACCCATGCGTCCAACGGTTAAATTTTCTAAGTATTCCAAACCGCCCAAAGGTCCAACCACCTAAACAATGCCCAACCGCCTAAGTGCCCATGCGTCTAAGTCAGGCCCATGCGTCTGAATAGTGCCCGACCGTCTATAATATTGTCCAGATTAACTAAGTGTAGGCCCAAACGTCTTAACAGTGCCCATGCGCTTAAATAGGCCCATGCATCTAAGTGGAAGATTACGAAGTATAAAGCCCGGACGTCTTCGTAGTGGCAAAACGTCTGAACAGGGCAGAAACACCCAAATAGTGCCCATGCGCCTAAACACTTAGAATATTTTCTGAAATTTTAGTAAAAATAGAAAGTCTAGGATCTTGACCAAGTTGACTTATGGGTAATGATTACCCATTTTCAGCATAATTATGGGGTGTTTTAGGGTTATTGAATGTATGAATGATGTATGGAATGTATAACGTGTTATCTTTTAATGATGATTAAACGTATTTATATTATATTATAAAATACGTTATGTATTATATTATTACTTTACGTAGTATGACGAACGAATGAAAGAACGTAAAGAATGACGTAATAAAATAAAAGATAACAATAATGAAAAGTAAAATGTAATGAACGAAAGAACGGCTTGCAAGCAAAATGAAAGGAGGTGCACGACCATGTTGTCATTAGATCAAAACTGTGATGCGGGTTAGCTACCCTAAAGGATGCACACAGGGTCAATCATTGAGATTGACAAGGCCCTTTGGTATGCCCTAGGTGACAGGATCAGCTTTGTGCACAATGTTCGTGGTTTAATTACCACAGGTCCAGCATCAGCTTCGTGTACAATGTTCAGGGTAGGACCAACTGGTTTGAATGAATGGGAGAGATGACTTGCCCTAGGTGACTGGATCAGCTTCATGCACAATGTTCGTGGTTTAATTACCACAGGTCTAGCATTAGCTTCATGCACAATGTTTGGGGTATTGTTCATCAATCCATATGAAGGTAAAAGAATGACGTAACATACTAAAGAAAGAAAGAAAGAAAGCAAACAAGTACGAAAGTAAAAGAGTAATAATGAGTACGTTACGAAAGAATGAAAACGAAAGTAAGAGAATGTTAACGAAAAGCATGAAATGAAAACATGCTATGAATATGATGATGAATGATGAATGTTAATGAAAGATAAATGTAAAATTTCCTATCTGTACGTATAATGCATGATCGTATATGAAAGTAAAGAAAGGTTTTAACAAAAGTAAAGTATTTTATTTATAAAATTAGAACTCACTTAGCAACTCTGACTTTTATGTATTTTGCAGTTGACAAGTAAAAGTTGCTGAGGATGGCACGGGGCAGCTACTTGGTCTTGGGTTTGTTAGAACATAAAATCATAGTTTAACCTCTTAAACTTTCAGAAAACGCAGCGGAAGTATATCATTATAACCATGTTTATAAGCTGAAAATTATGTTCTTCAAGTGACCATTCAAGTGTATAAAACAAACCCATAAATCAAAGGATCATTTATGTGAATTAGCAAGATATAAACATATGTAAAACTACATAAAATCACAGCTTCATTGAGCTGTGATATACCTTACTGCAGCAGCCAAAAACGACTAAAAAAGGATGTTTGATGAAGATGGAGATGCCCAAAATGCATCCAAGACTTCAAGGATAGAAGTCCTCAAGCTAGTATACCCCGAGCTCCTTGCAAACACACCTTCTTGTTAGGTAGAATACACCAAAATGCAGCTCAAAACTCAGCTAGAAAACCCTCTTTTCTAGCTGCTGAAAACCGTAAGGATAGAGAGAGTGAGAGCTGAGTTTGATTCTTATTAGTTGCATGTATGAGAATCATAATCATGGAGTGCAAGAACTTCACACCAAGAGCATGAAAAACCCTGCTCAAAATCAGCTCTCATCCTCTTCAATGATGCTGCCTATGTTCGTAAAATAGAGAGAGAGAGAGGTGAGCTGAATTGTGTTGTCTTGCATGTCCTTGTTAATGAGAAAAATGAGAGTCTTAAGACTAGTGGTAGTGCTAGATAAGCATGTGTTTGTTCTTATCAAGGAGGGTAAATGGAAGACATGCATGTCTTTGTTCTTATCAAAGGGATCTAAACTCTTGCACATGCACATGTGGGATGGTTTTGGTTATTTACAAAGAAAGATTTCTTTGATAAATAATAAACACACACATATGTATTGTCTAGTATTTTAACTAGTTTATACAATTAACCAATTAATTGTATAAGTAGTATACTCTCATTATTATTTGGTGTTATACAACTAATTTAAATAACACTTCAAATAATATTGTTGAACAAAATATCCTAATAAATTGTTCCATCTCATATGCAATTTATTTAGAAAACCCATTTTCTAAATTTGGTGTAAATATTTAATTGCATGATCATATCACCAATTAAATATTAATTGGTGTTTGCTAAGCTTGTTATTGGGTATAACCCGACTTAGATCATAGCGTACTAACCACATCAATATTCTAAGTGTCTTGGGCACATAGAATCCTACAATCTACCACTTGCCCAAGATTCATAGAAGATTGATGCAAGCAGTAAATGACGCCTAACGATTTACTACCTTTAATACGCATGACTTATGGCCATTCAATAATATCATCCCATTCAAGTACCCTACTTGAAATGATTTAGGTGAATCAATCATCTATCCTTTTGTTACAGATGTCATGTTAAATCCAAGAACACAGAATGATCATTCCTTGTTGATTTAACTTAATCAGGCCTTAGACATCTAACTCTCAACGAATAAGAGGAACAAATTCCATCTTGACTACATACGTTTCTCACAAACACCTCGTATTATACCTGAACATACCCTTATGTACTGTCCACTATTTCAGAACAGTGAAGAATTAGCTCAAGGTATAATACTTGGAGAATATCAAAACCCAATATGTATCTCAGGTCGGAGGATACCAAATGATATTCGCCTTTACTCAAATTTACTTATGATCAATCGATTAGATTCCATGTAGTAAAATTTGAGATGCGGGTTAGTCCAATATTTGTATCCCACAAATATCTATGAATCTAGGTAGCAACCTATTGCTCTATATTCATCCTTATGAATATCAACCAATCCAAGTTCATAATAATCTTACCCTCACACTTGTTCCCACAAGTATGAACGACTACGGACATTTAGAGTAAATAATTTACTCATGGATTAAACGTGCTAAATTGGAACATTAATTGAAAGATTATAAACAAATAATTTTATTCAAATAATAAAAGTTCCACATATTCAAATACAAAATTTGATCAAGTCCAATCACTAGAATATCGAAGTCCTAAGGCATAGGTATGACTTACATGCTTTGCCCTTTTCAAGGAGCTTCGTGAGTGGATACGCAATATTTTGATCAAAGTGAACTTTGCGAATACATATATTTCCCTTTTCAACTACATCCCTTATGTAGTTGAATCTCCGCTCATTGTGCCTAATCTTTTGATGTGCACGGGGTTCCTTGATTTGAGCAATCACACCCTCGTTATCACAAAAGATTTCTAAGGGGTCTTGAATGGTAGAGACCACCCTTAGATCGATGATAAACCTTTTATTCATGCAGCTTCCAAAGCTACTAATGAGGCGGCTATGTATTCCTATTTTGTAGTGGACAATGCTACCCTATTCATAATGGAGACATACCCGATTGTGATCGAGTCAGTTTGGAAACTCGCATCCGTGTAACCCTTTACAACGAGTTCCTCTTTCTCAGATCCGTATATTAGAAACATATCCTTAGTCCTCCTAAGGTATTTCAACATACTTTTAACAGCCATCCAATGGCTATTACCTGGATTCTGCTGATATTTCTTGTCATGCTTAACGCGCATGACACGTCCGGTCTTAGTGCATATCATCGCATATATGATGGATCCTATAGCAGACGCATATGGGATGTCCTTCATAAAATCTTGCTCATCCTTTGAGCTTGGACATTGAGATGCACTCAATATTTTCCCTCTTTGAATAGGTACCATACCTTTCTTAGAGTTTTCCATCTTGAACCTTTTTCAAGATTTTATTAATATATGCACTTTGGTTTAGACCTATCAACTGCCTCGATCTATCCCTATAGATCTTTATTCCTAAAATATAGGCGGCTTCACCGAGATCTTTCATGGAAAAACAATTTCTAAGCCAGGTTTTAACACCTTCCATGGTTGGAATGTCCTTTCCATATAGTAATATGTCATCAACATACAATACTAAGATTGTGATTACACTCCCACTAGCCTTTTTATACACACAAGCTTTGTCAGTATCCAAGTTTCCATGCATATTTGTTTTCTTCTCGAAAACCCACTTGCATCCAACCGGTTTGGAGTTAAGTGGAGTGTCAACCAATTCCTAAACTTGGTTGTCATACATGGATTGTATCTCTACGTCCATGGCTTCCAGCCATTTGTCATAATCCAAATTGGACATTGCATCATGGTATGTAGTTGGCTCATCGGAGTCAACCACATAGCATCCATCCATGAAAAATCCATATATTTCAGGTGGAATGCTAACTCTACCAGATCTATGAACGTTTTGTATGTATTGATCAACCTCTTGATCATCATCAACAACCTCTTCTTGATAGCCAGTGTCAACCAAACGTGTATCGGCTTGTGGATCTTGATCTTCATCAAATTCCATTGTTCTATGCATCACTCCTTCCATAAGGAACTTGGCTTCCAAGAACTCTGCCCTTCGAGCAATAAATTTCTTTTGCACTGTTGGATCAAAGAAGTAGTATCATATACAGTCTTTGGGATATCCAACAAATATACACGTAGTGGATCGACTTTTAAATTTGTTTTGGGTGTTAAGCTTAACGTAAGCTTCACTACCCAATACCTTTTAAATATGATAGTGATGGAACTCTTTCCATGCCATATTTCAAAAGGGTGTCGAATCCACTTTCTTGGTTTAGGGCCATATTTAAAATACGGGTCGTGGAGAGTAGTGCGAAAACCCAAGATGATAAAGGTGGTAAGCTCATAGCCTTAATGAATTGAACCATATCCAAATAGGGTTCAGTTTCTCCTTTATCAGAATGAAGAACTTATTTAGTTATGTAGAGTTGATTTTCTACTTCATTATTGAAGATTTTGAACATTTCAAAAGCTTCATTCTTATGTGTCATCAAGTGCACACAATAATAGCGACTGTAATCGTCGGTAACAGTAATGAAGTATCTTTTCACCAATCTTTGTCATTGTCTTAAAAGGACCACATACATCCAAATGTATCATTCCTAATAAGTCTTTTGGTTCACACTTATCAAATGAAACATTTTCATTTGTTTCCAAAAGACCATTCTTTTGAAGTGTTTGAATCCAATTCTCGTTTATGTGACCAAGATGACAATGTCAAAGATAATAATAACTTAAACCGATTTTAAGTTTCTTGGTTCTTAATGTGTATAATGAGTTATTATAGGACGAATTATTATGAACCAATTCATGAATATCATTAAAAGGCATATCCTTAAAATGAAATACATCATCCATAAAACTTAATACCATTATATACAAACTTTAAATCATGACCATATTGTTTTAATAGGAAACATAAATTATGTTCCTAGTCAAACTAGGTGCATACAAGAAGTTTTGAGAACAACTTCCAAACCATTTGTAAGTCTTAAAATAGAGTTTCCCTCCTTGAAGCACACATTTCTTTTGAACCCCTTTACAACAATTGCAAGTATGAGTCACACATTCGGTATCCAATACCCATGTGTTTGAAGAAATGTCATTTAATACAATGTGAATCATGAAAATTGCATTCGAGGTATGCCTAGCATCCCTCTTAATTTTTTTTTCAACTCCTTGAGATAGGAGGAACAATTCCCTTTTATTGTCCTATCTCTCCGTGCTCAAAGCATGGATCGTTCTCCTTTACTTTAGGCTTCATAAGCTTAGGTTTTTGAGGTTTCGCTTTAACCTTTGCTTTGATGTATTCCTTTCTTTTGGCAATAATTTTCTTAGGATCGAGATTGGCCATTTCTTATAGTCTCCCTCATTGATGGAGAGAATAGGTAGAACCTCTCTATCCATCCCTGCCTCGGTTGCTTTGAGCATTGCGTGAATTTCACCGATGCTCTTGTCCCACCCGTTCATATTACAGTTTATTATGAATGTCTCAAACCTTTAGTTAGGCAGTCAAGGATCAAATCCTTGGCCAACTACTTTGAGATAGGACAATCAAGCATCTTGAGACTATCAATGTGGCTTTTCATCTTAAGAATATATAAGATGATATCGATTGGGTTTCTTCCATGTGACATGCATAAAGTGCTTGAACCGTTTCGAAGCAATCTTATTAAAGTTTGTTGAAGGAACATTTCCTTCAACTAGATTATCATGGCATATGCCTTATGATGTTCCAAACCCTTTTGGAGTTCGGGAATCATATTCCTAACCTGAGGTTAGGAAACTTGCACAGAATCCTTAATGTGCTTAAGCCAATCATCAAAAGGCCTTAACATCAACAGCGTTGGTTGGTGAGACATGGGATCGTCAAGGACATAGGCCTTTACTCATTTTGATAACGATTCTCAGTGATAGGGTATGGACAGTCAGGGTGGTAGCATTATTGTTTGCGGCCATTCTACAAAATTTACAAAGTTCTTATTAGTATTTCTTAAAATTTTATTTTAATTATTAATACCCTTTTATGTCTCATAGACAATTAATAATTAAATTCTAGAATCCAACGTTATATTCAAATAATGGTTAGGTGACCTTTATCCCATTATTTAATTTAACAAGGTAGTCAATATTTGACAATTGCAACCTTTTGCAACTTCTAGCCTTTATGGGATCGGTTAAACATCTTATGTTTGGTTGGCATGTTTAATCCCATCAACACCATTGTACGCCATGCTTCGGTGACCCTATGCACATGGTTTCCAATTCATGTTTTCCTACTTACACACACGTGTGAGTTTTCATATACAAGCGGTTAGGTGACCTTTATCCCACAAGTATGTTAGACTCACCTCAAACACACAAGTTCCCTATAAGTGGTTAGGTGACCTTTATCCCACAAATAGTTCTCAAGTGATTCGAGTGTCGTGTAAAAGAATGGTGTTTAAACTTGTTTCAAAAGGGATTTTTGGTTTTCATTAATTCTAGTTTTGAAAACTCTATGTACTTGTAGGGGTTTTAACATGTTTATCAAAGCTTCATACAACTTGATTTATATGAAAAACGCAGCGGATTTATATTTTAAAACATGTTATTAATTTAGTTGTTAAACCATTTTAACAAACAACCCCAAGCCATGGATCTTTATACACAATGCATACAATAATAAGAACATATGATGTAAAGATTACAACCTTTGAAGCTTCCAAAAGAAACGATTTCTAGAGGAGAATGGTGATGAAGATGTGGCTGAAACTTCAAAGTAGAAGCTCTCAAGAGGCTATACCCAAAGCTTCTTCAAACACCTTGACTGCTAGGAATCCTTGACACCAAATTTTCAGCAATTCAAGCCCTTTAGAAAACTGAAAAATGCTGCACTTCAACTCCTTGAATGCTGAAAGATTTTTGCCCTTCTTCTCCTTCTAAAACCCGTAAGATAGATAGATGGATTTGAGAGAGAAGAGAGCTTTTGTTCATGCAAAAGGAATATTGAATGCCTTGGGTGGTGTTTAGCATGCTC
This sequence comes from Flaveria linearis, assembly GCA_024085815.1. Classification (NCBI taxonomy): domain Eukaryota; kingdom Viridiplantae; phylum Streptophyta; class Magnoliopsida; order Asterales; family Asteraceae; genus Flaveria; species Flaveria linearis. Next base: position 41,730,264 of record CM044009.1, on the reverse strand, counting down.
AAAGGGAATATGTATGTTTACAAGGTGATAAAGAAATGGAACCCATACCTTGGCCGATTCTTTTATCACAAAGGGTCCCACCCCTTTTAAACTTTATACATAACTAAACACATATTAATATCAAGTTTATAAAGTTTAAAAACTAATTTATAAACTTTATAAATTAAACACCCTTTTATTTGTTATCATTAGTAACACTAAATAATGAAAAACAAATAATATCTCATGAACAATTATTCACATAATAATGTTCATTTGCAGAAGCAATAATTTAGAAAATCTATTTTCTAAATTGGTGTTATTTATTTATTTGTATGATCTTATCTACAAATAAATTATCTATTGGTGTTTGACAAGCTTGTTATTAGGTATGACCCGACTTGGATCATATCACACTAGCCACATCAATTTAATATGTATCTTGGGCAGATCAATTCCTTCTATCTCCCACTTACACAAGATTCATAGAAGATTGATGTAAGCAGCAAATAACGCCTAGCAACGGTTTGCTACCCCTAATGTATATGACTAAGTGCCATTCAATAACATCATCCTTTTCAAGTACCTTACTTGAATATGATTTAGGTGAATGATTCATTTATCCTTTTGTTTCAGATGTCATGTTAAATCCAAGAGACACAGAATTATCATTCTCTGATGATTTAACTTTAACAGGCCTTAGATATCTAACTCTCAACGAATAAGAGGAACAAATTCCATCTTGACTACATACGTCTCTCACAATCGCCTCATATCATACCTGAACTCAGCCTTATGTACTGTCAATTTTTCAGAACAGCAAAGTACTAAGTCAAAGTACAATACTTGGTGAATATCAAGACCTAATATGTATCTCAGGTCTGAGGATACAATGATATTCGCCTTTACTCAATATCTCTTATGACTAATCACAAAGATTCCATGCAGAAATAATTGAGAGTGGGTCAGTCCAATATCTATATCCCATAGATATCAATGAACCTTGGTAGCAACCTCTTGCTCTATATTCATACCTTATGAATATCAACCAATCCAATTTCATTATAGTCTTACATTCATAATTGTTCCCACAAGTATGATCGACTACGGACGTTTAGAATAACTTATTTATTCACGGATTTAAACATGCTAAAATAGAAGAACAAATGAAATTGTAACCATATAATTAAGTCAAATAACATAAGTTCCAATATCTAAATACAAAATACAACATCAAGCCCAGTCACTTGAATACCTAAGTCCCATGGCACAAGCATGGCCTTCATGCTTTGCCCTTTCAAGGAGCTTTGTGAGTGGATCCGCAATATTTTTATCAGTGTGGACTTTGCGAATACATATCTTTCCCTTTTCAACTTCATCCCTTATGTAGTTGAATCTCCGTTCAATGTGCCGAGTCTTTTGATGAGCACGAGGTTCCTTGATTTGAGCAATCGCACCCTCGTTGTCACAAAAGATCTCTAGGGGATCCTGAATGGAAGGGACTACCCTAGATCGGCTATGAATTTCTTCAGCCATGCAGCTTCCTGTGCTGCCATTGAAGCGGCGACGTATTCTGACTCTGTAGTGGACAACGCTACGACTTCTTGCTTTGAGCTTTTCCAAGAAACAGCTCCGCCATTTAGAATAAAGATGTACCCTGATTGAGATCGTGAATCATCTCGATCGGTTTGGAAACTCGCGTCCGTGTAACCTTTTACAACGAGATCCTCTTCACCAGACCCGTAGATCAAGAACATATCCTTAGTCCTCCTTAGGTACTTCAGAATGTTCTTGACAGCCATCCAATGACTATCACCAGGATTTTGTTGGTATCTACTTGTCATGCTTAAAGCGCATGACACGTCTGGTCTAGTGCATATCATTGCATACATGATGGATCCTATAGCAGATGCATATGGGATTCCCTTCATTCTATTTTGCTCCTCCTTTGAGCTTGGACATTGATTCGTACTCAATATTGTCCCTCTTTGAATAGGTACACTACCTTTCTTAGAGTTTTCCATCTTGAACCTTTTCAAGATTTTGTCAATGTATGCACTTTGATTCAAACCAATCAGCCGCCTTGATCTATCCCTATAGATCTTTATTCCCAGAATATAGGCAGCTTCACCAAGATCCTTGATGGAAAAACAACTTCCAAGCCAGGTTTTTACACCTTCCAAGGTTGGGATGTCATTTCCAAATAGTAGTATGTCATCAACATACAACACTAGGAATGTTATTATGCTCCCACTAGCCCTCTTGTACACACAAGCCTCATCAGCGTTTTTGATGAAGCCAAATTTCTTTATCTCCTCATCAAAACGGTGATTCCAGCTTCTCGATGCTTGCTTCAATCCATAGATTGATCTCTTTAGCTTGCATACTTTATCAGGATGTTTTGGATCGACAAAACCTTCAGGCTGAACCATATAGACATCTTCCTCAAGATATCCATTTAGGAAAGCGGTTTTGACATCCATTTGCCAAATCTCATAATCATAATGAGCAGCTATGGCAAACAATATTCTTATAGACTTTAGCATTGCAACAGGTGAGAAAGTTTCATCATAGTCAACCCCTTGAGTTTGAGTGAAACCCTTTGCTACAAGTCTAGCTTTGTAAGTATCCAATTTTCCATGCATATCGGTTTTCTTCTTGAAAACCCACTTACTTCCAACTACTTTGGAATTAAGAGGTGGTACGACAAGTTCCCAAACTTGATTGTCATACATAGATTGCATCTCAACGTTCATGGCTTCAAGCCATTTGTCACAATCCAAATTGGACACTGCATCATGATATGTGGTTGGTTCATCTGAATCTACCACGTAGCATCCATCCATGAAAAATCCGTATCTTTCAGGTGGATTACTAGTTCTACCACTTCTGCGAACGTTTTGTGTGTATTGATCAACCGCTTGATCATTCTCAACATCCTCATGTTGAGTGCTAGTTTCAACCAAACGTGCATCGGGCTGTGAATCTTGATCCTCCTTAAGATCCACTGTTCTACTGCTAGTTCCTTCCATAAGGAACTTTGTTTCTAAGAACTCACCATTTCTGGCAACAAACACCTTTTGTTCCAGTGGATCATAGAAATAATATCCCATAGAATCTCTAGGATATCCAACAAAGATACACTTGGTGGATCGGACATCTAATTTATTTGGGGTGGGAGTCTTAACATAAGCCTCACAACCCCAGACCCTTAAGTATGATAGGGATGGAACTCTTCCATGCCATATCTCAAAAGGTGTCTTTTCCACCTTTTTGGTTGGGGCCATATTCAAAATACGGGCCGCGGAAAGCAAAGCGAAACCCCAAAATGATAAAGGCAATGTGCTTCTAGCCATCATAGATCGAACCATATCCAATAAGGTTCGATTCCTCCTCTCAGACACACCATTATGCTGTGGTGTTCCAGGTGGAGTGAGTTGTGAGACAATCCCACAACTCCTAAGATGATCTTGAAAAACATCACTTAGGTATTCACCGCCTCTATCGGTACGGAGAACTTTAATTGATTTGTTGAGTTGAATTTCTACTTCATTCTTGAAGATTTTGTACATTTCAAAAGCTTCATCCTTGTGCCTTAATAAGTACACATACCCATAGCGACTATAATCGTCAATAAAGGTAATGAAGTATCTTTCACCATTCCTAGTCATTGGCTTAAAAGGACCACATACATCCGAATGTATGATACCTAATAAATCTTTCGCCCTTTCGTTAGTTCCACTAAAGGGTGCCTTAGTCATTTTTCCTTGTAAACAAGATTCACATACATCAAATGAATCACATTCATTTGTTTTTAAAAGACCATTCTTTTGAAGCGTTTGTATACGTTTCTTGTTTATATGACCAAGACGACAATGCCAAAGGTAGGTATCACTCAAATCTAATTTGAGTCTTTTGGTGGTTGCTTGGTATATAGAGCTATCATATGTTGTGTTTTCATGAACTAATTCATAAATGCCATTACAAGGTATAGCCTTAAAATAAAATACATGATTTAAGGAAACATGAATATCATTGTCAACAAACTTGAAATTATAATCATATTGTCTTAAACGGGAAACAGAAATTATGTTCCTAGTCAAACTAGGAGCATATAATACATTACATAAAATAACTTCCAAACCACTTGGAAGCTTCAAAATGTAGTCTCCTTGGGCTTCCACGTGAACCTTTGCACCATTGCCCATGAAGAGACTTATTTCCCCTTTTGCATAATGCTCATTTCTTCTGAACCCCTGCAATAAATTACAAATGTGAGTTCCACATCCGGTATCTAATACCCATGTGTTAGAAGAAATAACATTCAGCTCAACATGTATCATGTAAATTATACCTGAGGTTTGCCCCGCATCCCTCTTTTCTCTCAACTCTTTGAGATAGACTGGACAATTTCTCATCCAATGCCCTATCTCACCACATTTGAAGCATGGGTCGTTCACAGCAACCTTTTGCTTCTTCTCCTTGGGCTTTGGAGGTTGCGCCCTAACAGCCAGCTTCCCCTTTCCCCCAACATGCCCCTTTCCTTTGGCAACAGTTGCCTTAGGAGGGGGTAGAGACCTTCTCTTTTTCCCACCTTCATTTATGGTGAGAACGGGTAAAACCCTTTTACCCATTCCCGCCTCAGCTGATTTGAGCATAGAATGAAGTTCATTTATGCTCTTGTCCCATCCGTTCATGTTGTAGTTCATGACGAATGCCTCAAACCTTTTAGTTAGGCCATTAAGGATCAAATCCGTGGCCAACTCTTTTGAGACGGGACAGTTTAGCCTTTGAAGGCGGTCGATGTGGCTTTTCATCTTAAGAACATAAGATGAAACTGATTGGGATTCCTCCATCCGACATGCATTAAGCGCTTGAACCGTTTCATAGCGCTCCACTCTAGCTTGTTGCTGGAACGTTTCCCGCAACTGAGTGATCATGTCATAAGCTCCATGGAGCTCATACTCGTTTTGGAGTTCGGGTGTCATACTTGCTAACATTAGGCAAAAGACTTGGACGGAGTCTTCCACATATCTAACCCAATCATTATACGCTTCCACATCTTCCTCGTCAGGTTCATCGGGGATGTGGTCATCAAGGATGTAGGCCCGCTTTTCTTGTTTGAGAACAATTCTCAAGTTGCGGTACCAATCCATGAAATTGTTAGGTGTTAGACGATCCCTTTGAAGGATCGCCCTTAGGGATTGGTTGTTTTGGTTTGGTACATCATTATTAGCGTTGTTGTTGTCGGCCATCTACAAGATTTTACAAAGTTCCATTAGTAATCGTGGATATAATTATATTTCATTTATCAATACCCTTTATGTCTCATAGATCATTAATAAATAAAATTTTAGAATCCAACGTTATATTTTAAATATTGGTTAGGTGACCTTTATCCCATTATTTAAATAAACAAGGTAGTCATAAATGACAATTACAACCTATTGTAACTTCTAATGGTATGGGATCGTTTGAACATCTTATGTTTATAACAGCATGTTTATCCCATCAACACCTTTTGTAAAACATATTTTAGGTGATCCATTTAATATATTTTACAAATCAAGTTGTCCTACTTACACACACATGTGAGTTTACAACATAAGTGGTTAGGTGACCTTTATCCCACAAACATGGTATTCTCACCTCAAGTTACAAGTTCCCTCAAAGTGGTTAGGTGACCTTTATCCCACTAAGAGTTTGCAAGTAACCTAAGTGTTGTGTAAAAGGATGGTGTTTAACTTGTTTTCAAAAGGGATTTACAATTTCACAATTCTTGTTTAGAAAAGTCTATGTACCATATGATTGTATGCATTCAACCATATGGTACCCTATCGGTTCTTTTTAAAATAAAACCCATTTTATTTTGCAAACCATTAACTCCTTTTATAGAACTATTCTATTTATGCTTAATGATTTGAGAACCAATTACTTGTTTATTGTTTGTTTTAGTTGACGGTTTGTTAATCACATCCAAATATTCAAAACAAACATCATCATATGCATTCAACCAAACATAAACAAAACAAGTCATATATGCATAACAAAGCATACTAAGTTGATCACACTTGTTTAGCCAAAACAAGTGTGTCAAATGGTCATGTCCTAAGGGTTTAGAATCATGACACGTGGTTGACCAAAGGGACTCCCACTTGAAACCACATCTTCAAGCATCCTCTTTGTCTTATCTTTTCTCCAAGTCTTGATCTTGAGCATCCTTTACAAAATATGTATCCTAATACATTTTTCTAGTAAAGAAAAAACCCTAATCTATTTATTACAAACCATATGAATGAATAGATTACAAAACAAAACTTGAAACCAAAGATAAATTATTACATGCCCAAATGAATATAACTAGACAACCAATCAATCAATAAATCCATATGGTCAAGGCTTTGTTATGCATAATCAACAAACAACATATTAAATCATATCATAGCTCATGGTTTTGAGCAGCCCCTTTTGACCCATTTTCTTGGCCAACATTAACCAAGAACATATGGGTTTTGTCCAAACAAGCAAACATCTTATGATCTAGATTTTTAAAGATCATTACATGCATAAAGTAAGATCTTTAAAACATCAAAAGGGGTCATTTTTCAGCCCACTAACTCACGGTTTTGTGGTGTCAAGCACCCAAAAAACGTGAATTAGTTAGTGTAATATATGTATGCATATGTATAAGTGGCTCTTGATGCCATTGTAGGGGTTTTAACATGTTTATCAAAGCTTCATACAACTTGATTTATATGAAAAACGCAGCGGATTTATATTTTAAAACATGTTATTAATTTAGTTGTTAAACCATTTTAACAAACAACCCCAAGCCATGGATCTTTATACACAATGCATACAATAATAAGAACATATGATGTAAAGATTACAACCTTTGAAGCTTCCAAAAGAACGATTTCTAGAGGAGAATGGTGATGAAGATGTGGCTGAAACTTCAAAGTAGAAGCTCTCAAGAGGCTATACCCAAAGCTTCTTCAAACACCTTGACTGCTAGGAATCCTTGACACCAAATTTTCAGCAATTCAAGCCCTTTAGAAAACTGAAAAATGCTGCACTTCAACTCCTTGAATGCTGAAAGATTTTTGCCCTTCTTCTCCTTCTAAAACCCGTAAGATAGATAGATGGATTTGAGAGAGAAGAGAGCTTTTGTTCATGCAAAAGGAATATTGAATGCCTTGGGTGGTGTTTAGCATGCTCAAAGGGAATATGTATGTTTACAAGGTGATAAAGAAATGGAACCCATACCTTGGCCGATTCTTTTATCACAAAGGGTCCCACCCCTTTTAAACTTTATACATAACTAAACACATATTAATATCAAGTTTATAAAGTTTAAAAACTAATTTATAAACTTTATAAATTAAATACCCTTTTATTTGTTACAATTTAGTAACACTAAATAATGAAAAACAAATAATATCTCATGAACAATTATTCACATAATAATGTTCATTTGCAGAAGCAATAATTTAGAAAATCTATTTTCTAAATTGGTGTCATTTATTTATTTGTATGATCTTATCTACAAATAAATTATCTATTGGTGTTTGACAAGCTTGTTATTAGGTATGACCCGACTTGGATCATATCACACTAGCAACATCAATTTAATATGTATCTTTGGCAGAACAATTCCTTCAGTACTTGTATTTGCATGCTTTCAAATACAAGATACCCTATGGTTCTTTTAATAAAACTCATTTTATTATAAAACCATTAATCCTTTTAATAACCGTTTATTAACGCTTAATGATTAAGAACCATTTTATATTAGCTTGTTAAAGTCATTTTTATTAAGATTGTTTATCATATCCAAATATCATACAATCATTCATAAAATCACAATCAAACAAGCATAATATAAACAACCACAATGTGCATAACCATAGCTACTATTGTGACCACACTTGTTTGCCATCACAAGTGTGGTCATTTGGTCTTTCCTAAGGGTTGAATACAACACATAATAGAGGTCTTCAATTACTCCCACTTGAACTTGCATCCATATGCTTCAAGTCCTTCTTTTGTGTCTTCTTCTTGTGCTTCCTTCCCGAGCATCTTCTTTTACAAAATATATATCCTAATACATATTTTCTAGTAAAAGAAAAACACTCCTAATCTATTATTACATCCCAATTAATAAATAGACAAATTACATTTTTAAACAAAGCACAAAAGAATAATATTACAACCCAATTGAAAACAACCAAAACAAACATTGCAAGCATCCAAACAACACAAGGCCAATGGCTAGGTTATGCACACTAACATCCAATGATCATATCATCCAAACATATAATGAAACCCCACTTAAAACCACCAAATTTCAGCCAACATAAACTGAAATTTTGGGTTTTAAACATTGTCCAAACAATCAACATTTCATAATATATATCTTTCAAGGTTTAATCACTAGCATGTGTGATATGACCTTGAAAGTTTGGGGAATCATTCAAACAAAACATAGCAGCCCAAAATCAGCCTATACTAAGTTTATAATCATCCTTTAAAATTAATTTTTAAAGGACAAGAACAAGCAAGCTATTCACATAACCGGCTCTTGATGCCATTGTTGGGTTTGTTATAACATAAAATCATAGTTTAACCTCCTAAACTTTCAGAAAACGCAGCAGAAGTATAGCATTATAACCATGTTTATAAGCTGAAAATTATGTTCTTCAAGTGACCATTCAAGTGTATAAAACAAACCCATAATTCAAAGGATCATTTATGTGAATTAGCAAGCTATGAACATATGTAAAACTACATAAAATCACAGCTTCATTGAGCTGTGATATACCTTACTGCAGCAGCCAAAACCGACTAAAAAAAGATGTTTGATGAAGATGGAGATGCCCAAAATGCAGCCAAGACTTCAAGGATAGAAGTCCTCAAGCTAGTATACCCCAAGCTCCTTGCAAACACACCTTCTTGTTAGGTAGAATACACCAAAATGCAGCTCAAAACTCAGCTAGAAAACCCTCTTTTCTAGCTGCTGAAAACCATAGGGATAGAGAGAGAGAGAGAGCTGAGTTTGATTCTTGTTAGTTGCATGTATGAGAATCATAATCATGGAGTGCAAGAACTTCACACCAAGAGCATGAAAAACCCTGCTCAAAATCTGCTGTCATCCTCTTCAATGCTGCTGCCTATGTTCGTAAAATAGAGAGAGAGAGGTGAGCTGAATTGTGTTGTCTTGCATGTCCTTGTTAATGAGAAAAATGAGAGTCTTAAGACTAGTGGTAGTGCTAGACAAGCATGTGTTTGTTCTTATCAAGGAGGGTAAGTGGAAGACGTGCATGCCTTTGTTCTTATCAAAGGAATCTAAAGAACTCTTGCACATGCACATGTGGGACGGTTTTGGTTATTTACAAAGAAAGATTTCTTTGATAAATAATAAGCACACACATATGTATTGTCTAGTATTTTAACTAGTTTATACAATTAACCAATTAATTGTATAAGCAGTATACTCTCATTATTATTTGGTGTTATACAACTAATTTAAAAAACACTTCAAATAATATTGTTGAACAAAATATCCTAATAAATTGTTCCATCTCATATGCAATTTATTTAGAAAACCCATTTTCTAAATTTGGTGTAAATATTTAATTGCATGATCATATCACCAATTAAATATTAATTGGTGTTTGCTAAGCTTGTTATTGGGTATAACCCGACTTGGATCATAACGTACTAACCACATCAATATTCTAAGTGTATTCGGCACATAGAATCCTACACGTGGCATTTTTGGGATGGTGTCCATTCGTATAACAATGATGCTTTTATGATGTAATGCAATTTACAATGTTTTGTAATAATTAAATGTATTATATTACGTTACAAAAGATGTCATTAAAATATATAAAATGGTTTTAGTTAATTTCCGCTGCATTGTTTTAAATAAATTGTATGTTTTATGTGCGATGAATGACCAACTGTGAGGTGCCCGGGAACGGGGCCTTACAAGTTGGTATCAGAGCCAAAATTTAAGTGAAATGGGTAAATATTTTCAAAAGAAACCTAAACTTAAACTGAAAATAGGACAAAGGGAAGGGATACCAGTCCAACTAGCTACGTGCCATCGGGTATTTTCTTTAATGTTAACCGGTATTTTGTGCGCATGTTATTTCATCTGTTTGCCCTTAGTAGATTTAGATACTGATGTAGTCAGGATAGGAAATGCTTGGGGTGTGAAGAGTAAAGTAAGTGGCTAATCACAACTGGACACTGTAATTAGGGACTTCCTATACTTGACATAAACTGAGTTATTACCTTGAATGACTATGTTAGTGTTTAAATATTATAGTGTATTAGAGAATGGCTGGAGGTAGGTCTTCTAAGGCTTCACGAGACGGAGCACGTGGTGGACATGGTGCTGAACCACGGGCCATAAGAGGAAGGTCCAGGGTTGAGAAGGTAACCTATGAGGAGCCTGAGACCCCTCATCCGAAGGGTGGTGACGAGAGTGCTAACCTGAGAGCCTCGGTGAAGGAGGCCGTGGTGGAGGAGGTTTATCAGGTCATGCAGACGATCCTGCCGTCTGTAGTGACCGAGGTGATTAATGCTGTTAGAGAAGGAGAGAGGAGGGATAGGAACAGGTTTTCGGGAGGGAGAGAGCAACCCGAGACCGAGACGGTTATCCCCACTGATGAGGAAGAGGAAGAGGAGGAGCCTGTGTTGGAGGCAGCACGAGGCTGTAACTATGGGGCATTTCAGAGATGCAAGCCCCCTATCTTTGATGGTAATCGTACTGCTGCTACTGCTCACCGACGGGTGAGGGAGATGGAGGTTGTTCTGGAAATCAACGAGTGCGGAGAGGACCAGAAGATAAAGTTTGCCACCCATTCGTTTATGGACTCGGCTTTATGCTGGTGGGACAACATTGTCCAAGCCAAGGGTAGTAGGGCGATTGGCAGGATGAGGTAGAGTGAACTGAAGAAGTTGGTGATCGAGGAGTTCTGTCCTCATCGGGAGTTAGACAAGATGGAAAGGGAGTTCGACAAGGTGGAAAGGGAGTTCCTGCAGCTGGAAGCGGGAACCATGACACATCAACAATACACCACCAAGTTCAACGAGATGGCACGACTGGTGTCGGATCAGGTGACGCCCCTGTCACGAAAGATCAAAAGATACATCCAGGGCTTGTCGGCGGATATCCGTAGGCACATGATCGCCGCCCGACCGAGTACGTTTAGGTCGGTGGTTGACTTGGCTGGGAGATTGTATGACGAGAGGAAGGTGATGGTCGTTAAGAAGAAGAAGACTGGTGGTGATGATCGGAACTGGAACCGGAAATGGTTTAAGCGGGGTCGCTTTACCCCGAACAATAGGAAAGCGAAAGTGGAGGATCGACGGGTGATTGTCGAAGGCTCAGGAGTGAAGAGATGCGGGAAGTGTGGAAAGGAGCACGCTGGCGAGTGCAGGCTGGGGCTTAGTGTCTGTTTCAAGTGCGGGAAGCCCGACCACATCTCTAGAGATTGCAAAGCAGTAAGGTGCTTCAACTGTGGTGAAGTAGGTCACATGAGCAGGGAGTGCAAGAAGCCGAGGGCAGAAAGTTCGAGAGCAGGGAAGAAGACCGGGACTGAGGAGCAAAGGCGAGCGCCAGAGCATTCATGATGACCAGAGAGGAGGCTAGGACGGACCTTGATTTTGTGTCAGGTACGTTTCTAGTAAATCAAACTCTTGCTTCTGTGTTATTTGATTCTGGTGCTAGTAGTAGTTTTATTTCTGCTACTTTCTATGCTAAATTGCCTGTTAGTAGTAGATGTATTGATGAGCCCTTTGATGTAGAAACTGCTATTGGCAAATCCACTAGAATTACTGATGTGATAGAGGACTGTGCCATAGAGTTATAAGGTCATAGGTTTGCTGCTAAGTTACATGTGATGCCCCTAGGTGGATTTGATGTAGTACTAGGGATGGATTGGATAGCAACCTATGAAGCAAACATCATGTGTCGAAAGAAGATGATTAGATAGACAGCGCCTGACGGGAGTTCATTGACGATATATGGTGATCCAGTTACGATGATTCCGAAAGTGATTTCGATGGTGGTGGCGGGAAAGTGCATGAGGCGTGGATGTAGTGCTTATCTGGCCTACGTGAAGGATGTCGACATGTGAACACCCCAATTGTCTGATGTACCGGTGGTGTGTGACTTTCCCGATGTGTTTCCAGAGGACTTATCAGGTGTGCCACCGGATCGCAAAATCAAATTTCAAATTGACTTGATACCCGGTGCTCAGCCAGTAGCTGAGGCACCGTATCGGTTGGCTCTGACTGAGATGAAGGAATTGATGGAGCAACTGCAAGAGTTGCTTGATAAGGGTTTCATTAGACCGAGTATCTCTCCTTGGGGTACTCCGGTCTTGTTCGTGAAGAAGATGGACGGTAGTATGAGGATGTGCATCGACTACCGTGAATTGAAAAAGTTGACGGTGAAGAATCGGTATCCATTACCGAGGATTGATGACTTGTTCGATCAGCTCTAGGGTGCCAGTTGGTTCTTGATGATAGATCATCGATCTGGCTACCATCAACTGAAAGTGCAGGAGCAGGACATTCCTAAAACAACTTTTCGTATGCCTTTTGGACACTACGAGTTTCTCATTATGTCCTTTGTTTAACCAACACGCCAACTGCTTTTATGGACTTGATGAATCGAGTGTGTCAGCCGATGTTAGATAAATCAGTGATTGTATTTATCGATGATATCTTGATTTATCCAAGGAGCAAAGAAGAGCATGACGGTCACATTCGGGAAGTGTTGGAGGCATTGAGAAGGGAGAAGTTGTATGCTAAGTTCTCCAAGTATGCGATCTGGTTGCGCGAAGTTCAGTTCTCGGGTCACGTGGTAAATCCTGAGGGAATTATGGTAGACCCGGCAAAGGTCGAGGCCGTAATGCAATGGAAGTCTCCAAAGACGCTATCCGAGATTCGTAGCTTCTTGGGATTGGCGGGCTACAACAGGAGATTTATCCAGCACTTTTCCAAGATAGCCTTACCTTTGACTAAACTGACTCGCAAGGATGTAAAGTTTGTGTGGGGCCAAGAGCAGGAGGATGCTTTCGAGGAGTTAAAGGCGAGATTAACACAAGCTCTTGTCTTAACGTTACCCGAAGGGAGTGAAGACTTAGTGGTATATTCGGATGCATCTTATTCTGGGCTAGGTTGTGTATTGATGCAACGTGGAAGGGTGATAGACTACGCATCCCGATAGCTGAAAACCCAGGAAGTCAACTATCCCACGCACGATCTAGAACTGGCAGCTGTGGTATTTGCTTTGAAGATTTGGTGGCACTACTTGTACAGGACGAAGTGTACCATCTTCACAAACCACAAAAGCTTGAAGTACTTCTTCGAGCAGAAAGATTTGAACATGAGGCAAAGGCGATGGTTGCACCTCATAAAGGATTACGATTGCGAGATCTATTACCATCCAGGCAAGGCCAACGTGGTGGCATGTGCCCTTAGCCGAAAGGAGAGACCCGAGCCGATTCGGGTGAAAGCATATCAGTTGATTATGACCTCTGACGTGATGACGTAGGTCAAAGAGTTTCAAGACGAGGCTTTGAAAGAAGATCGCCTTAACTCTGAGAGGATGAGAGGTCTAGTCACAGAGTTGGGTGAGAACACCCTTGGTGTTAAAACCCTATTCAGACGAATGTGGATTCCTCGTTTCGGGGATTTACGTGGCAAGATCATGGACGAGGCTCATAAGACTAGATACTCCATTCATCCCGGCGCTACCAAGATGTATCATGAAATGAAGAAGGACTATTAGTGGCCGGGTATGAAGCGTGAGATGGCAGAGTATGTGAGTAAATGCCTTACTTGTTTGCAAGTGAAGGCAGAGCATCAGAAGCCGTACGGGAAGATCCAACCTTTGGATATACCCTGGAGCATATCACCATGGACTTTATTATGAAGTTACCACGTACCCCGAAAAGGTATGATGCTATATTGGTGATAGTTGATCGTTTGATGAAGAGTGCTCACTTCCTACCGATCAGAGAGACGTATTCCTATGAGAGACTCGCGGATCTATTCATCAAGGAGATTGTAGCTCGTCATGGCGTACCAGTGTCTATTGTATCTGATCATGACACTCGGTTTACATCTAAGTTTTGAAAGAAATTCCACGATGTGATGGGGACGAGGCTACACATCAGCACGGCCTATCATCCTCAGACGGACGATCAGTCTGAGAGGACGATCCAGACACTCGAAGATATGCTTCGAGCGTGCGTGATCGATTTTGGAGGAAGTTGGGATGACCATTTTCCATTAGTAGAATTCTCATACAACAATAGTTATTATGTCAGCATTGGCATGCCACCATACGAGATGCTATATGGTAGGAGATGTAGGACACCCGTTTATTGGGGTGACATTGGTCAGAAGGAGTTGGGAAGCATCGAGGTGATTGAAGCTATGACTGAAAAGCTCAAAAAGATCAAAGCCTTCATGAAGGCAGCCAAAGATAGGCAAAAGTCGTATGCTGATAAACAGCATAGACCGATTGAGTTCCAGGTAGGTGATAGGGTTATGTTAAAAGTCTCACCTTGGAAGGGTATCATTCGGTTTAGAAAGCGGGGCAAGTTGAGCCCAAGGTATATAGGAACTTTTCGAATCATTGCCCGAGTAGGAGAGGTGGCCTATAGATTAGAACTACCCAATGAGTTAAGTGGAATTCACCCGACATTCCATGTATCTCATCTATGGAAGTGTTTAGCAGAAGAGGATATGATTGTACCACTGGAGGACATTGAAGTGGACGAACGGCTCAATTACGTGGAGCAACTAGTGGCGATCATTGATCGTAAGGAGAAGAGGTTAAGGAATAAAGTGGTTCCTCTTGTGCGAGTACAGTGGAAGCACAGGAAGGGATCCGAGTTTACATGGGAGATCGAAGGAGAGATGAGGCAGCATTACCCTCATCTGTTTGAGGAATAACAGGTTTCGGGGACGGAACCTATCTAAAAGGGGTGGACTTGTAACGCCCAGTAATTTTTAAAGATATGAAGAAGGAATAAAAGTAAAGGAAAAGAAAGAAATTGTAAGTTAATCAAAGTAGAGGGGCTAAAAGTATCAAAATGGCAAAATATCAAAAAGTTGGTACAAAAGTGGGCATGGCCGCCCACTTTTGCCTGCACACACTTGTTCCATTTTGTTCTAGAGAGAGAGATATAGCATAAAACTCTCAGATGTTGTAGAAGAAGCAGGAGAATTCAAAGTTTTTGGTAAGAATTCTTGGTTTTGTGATATTATAAATAGTTCTAGTCTCGGTCATGTGCTTAAGGTGTTATTGTATGTTCGGGTGGTGTATGTCTGTGGGTTTTAGGTGTTAAACACGGCTAAGAAAGCTCAAGAGAAGGGTTCAAACCCGAAAGCAGCTAAGGTGAGTTCTGGAACCCCCTTTTTAACTTGTTTTTAACAATTTTAGGGCTGGAAAATACATGTGAACTTGTTTTATAGAAGATGGGTTTTCACCCGTATGTGTATGTGTGTGAATGTGTATGTGGGTGGGTGCAAATTTGGGATATATTTGTGTGTATGTACATGTTATGATGCTTAGAATGTTAATACAAAGTTTAGATCATGATATAAGATGATTTGGGACTGATTTATATTAATTTAGTAAAAGTTAGTTGCTCAAATGTCTGAACAGTAACCCATGCATCCAACGGTTAAATTTTCTAAGTATTCCCAACTGCCCAAAGGTCCAACCGCCTAAACAGTGCCCAACCGCCTTGTTGGAGCATATATAGTCATATATAGTGTGTCCGTCGCTTGACGAATAGTCTAGGCTTAATGTTATACACCTTGTAAACACATGAAACTGGGTCATTCGCAGGAGCATATGCGAATGAGACTCAGTCGTACGACTGAGCCATGCTAATGGACCAGTCGTGCGACTAAGAGATGCGATTGGGGCATTCGTAAGACTGAGCCATAAGAATGGTCCAGTCGTACGATTGAACCATACGTATGGTCCAATCGCACGAATGGGCCCATCCGCATCTAATATGGGCCGAGGCCTATATATACCAGTTTCAATGTGTAGAAACCTAAGGGTTTTTGATAGGGTTCCTGGCGCCCAGGCGCTGCCGGATGAGAGGGAAGATCATGCTCGATCTCCCCTTGGCAAAAGTCTTGATTCTTAAGTTGTAACGAGCTTAAAATCGTTATGTTTTATCAATAAAATCATTCGATTATTGTTCGTGTTATTGTTTGTCTTTTGGTTTTATCCTTCCGTCAAGAACATGCTCGGATGTTTACCGATCCAGCGACTTCACAAGTGCCCATGTGTCTAAGTCAGGCCCATGCGGCTGAATAGTGCCCAACCGTCTAGAATATTGACCAGATTAACTAAGTGTAGCCCCAAACGTCTGAATAGTGTCCATGCGCCTAAATAGGCCCATGCGTCTAAGTGAAAGATGACTAAGTATAAAGCCCGGACATCTGCATAGTGGCAAAACGTCTGAACAGGACAGATCGCCCAAATAGTGCCCATGCGCCTAGACACTTAGAATATTTTCTAAAATTTCAGGAAAAACAGAAAGTCTATGATCTTGACCAAGTTGACTTATGGGTAATGATTACCTATTTTAAGCATAATTCTAGGGTGTTTTAGGGTTATTGAATGTACGAATGATGTATGGAATGTATAACGTGTTATCTTTTAATCATGATTAAACATATTTATATTATATTATAAAATACGTTATGTATTATGTTATTACTTTACGTAGTATGACGAACGAATGAAAGAACGTAAGAAATGACATAACAAAATGAAAGATAACAATGATGAAAAGTAAAACGTAATGAATGAAAGAACGGCTTGCAAGCAAAATGAAAGGTGGTGCATGACCATGTTGTCGATAGCTCAACTATGATGCAGGTTAGCTACCCCAAAGGATGCACACAAGGTCAATCATTGAGATTGACAAGGCCCTTGGTATGCCCTAGGTGACTAGATCAGCTTCGTACACAATGTTCGTGGTTTAATTACCACAGGTCCAGCATCAGCTTCGTGCACAATTTTCGGGGTAGGACCAATTGGTTTGAATGAACGGGAAAGATGACTTGCCCTAGGTGACTGGATCAGCTTCGTGCACAATGTTCGTGGTTTAATTACCACAGGTCCAGCATCAGCTTCGTGCACAATGTTTGGGGTATTGTTCATCAATCCATATGAATGTAAAAGAATGACGTAACATACTAAAGAAAGAAAGTAAGTAAGTAAACAAGTACGAAAGTAAAAGAATGATAATGAGTACGTTACGAAAAAATGAAAATGAAAGTAAGAGAATGTTAACGAAAAGCATGAAATGAAAACATGCTATGAATATGATGATGAATGATGAATGTTAATAAAAGATAAAAATAAAATTTCCTATCTGTAATGCATGATCGTGTATGAAAGTAAAGAAAGGTTTTAACGAAAGTAAAGTATTTTATTTATAAAACTAGAACTCACTCAACAACGCTGACTTTTATATATTTTCCAGTTGACAAGTAAATATTGCTGAGATGGCACGGGGCAGCTACTTGGCATTTTTGGGATGACATCCATTCGTATAATAATGACGTTTTTGTGATATAATGCAATTTATAATGTTTTGTAATAGTTAACTGTGTTGTATTACGTTACAAAAGATGTCATTAAAATATATGAAATAGTTTTAGTTAATTTCCCCTACGTTGTTTTAAATAAATTGTATGTTTTGTGTGCAATGAATGACCAACTTTGAGATGTCCGGGAACGGGGCCTTACAAGATATAATTACTTTATACAAATAAAGATGAATGATGAATTCACGTGTATCTGTTGCAAATAACAAAGTAACACCCTTGTTGAGATAAGAACAATGTGTAAGTAACATTTTTATTAGTAAATATCACTGAGTTGCAAGTTCATTAATGTACTGATTGTAAAACGTAACTTTTTTAATGAAAACAATATGATATCATCACAACAACATTATACACCATAAAACATTGATATCATAACAAAGTACAATACCAACACCATAATTTTCATCGTCATAATCAATCGAAGTCTTTTCTAGAAATAAAAACAATTTTGTTAATAAACTAAATTACATAATGAAGAAGGTTTCTAAATAACAAACATAACATATGAAACATAATTGTTCGATGGTAGCATCTCCCTGAATAATAAGATCACTTTCATTGCTATTGGAAAAAATATAAGAAAACAGTTACATTACAAGTAAATAGCACTACTTGTTAATTTTAATTATAGAACCATAAAAGGAAACATATGTAAAAAATATACCATCAAATGAACTAATTAAACACATAAATGTTTGTGGCACTTGATATAAAGATAAGACATGTTAATTATAAATTAAATATGATAAAGCATATAAAAGTAGCACACTTTATAATCTCAAAGTAAATATAAGTAGCACGAATTTCTTTAACTTAGAACATAACACATATATTCTTTTTTCGACGAAGTAGCGCATAACTTCATTCATAATTCTAAATAAATCAACTTAAATTTAAATATATTTATTGATAATCAAGAAGAGACAAATAGGCATTAGTAGCAGAAAACCATATTCAAAGTTTTGTGATAGCACATAACTAAATTTTTCACAAAAGCACAAAATTTCTGTAATTCTTCTTAAAAAATCAACTTAAATAAACATACACTTATTGATAATCAAGAACAAATGAACACTCATCAATAGCACACAAAACTTATACAATATAATAGTTACCATATCTCTAATCACTAGATGATCAGAAAAAAGTTGCACACAACCCGAATTCCTAAAATCAGATAAGATAATGATCCAGCCGAATTAAAGCTTATAAATATAAATTAGCATATCAAACAAAGCTTACGTGTTGGAAAAATGGTTCATTCACTCCCGTAATCTTCCATTAGTTCATTTTTTTACATGTACAAAAACATTAATTTAACATAAAATAGCAAACTAGATATAAAGTATTGATTCAAATTGCTTAATTATGATATTGAAAATCATGATTAATTCAAAATTGTCTTATTAAAACAAACCTTATAGCGACAAAAATTAACAAAACAAACCTTACAAGGTACTATTATTAAACTGATCTTAATCAATTGTATAGTGTTAAAGACCTTGAATAATATTTATGATTGATGATTCCATGATGTTCACTAGTGATTTAGATGATAGAAGAAGAAGGAGAGGAATATGCTTTTTTGATCTGATGAAATATTCACCGAAATATCTTAAACGACTTTTTGAAGAGAGATTAGGAAATATTGGATTAATATTTCTTTAAATTAAGAGGTTGTTAAAAACAAACAATTATGTAATTCCTAAAATGTCCCTCAATCCTTATCATCAACTAATCAACATGGCACAAATGTAGTACTTCTCATAGTTCTTAGGAAAACTTTATATAGATCCCACTCCAATGTCTGTATGTGTTATATATATATATATATATATATATATATATATATATATATATATATATATATTATATTATATATATATATATAGGGAATGTGTTATATATATATATATATTATATTATATCATATATATATATACATAATATATATATATACATATATATACATATATATATATATATATATATATATATATATATAGGGAAGAGATCAAATAAAAACCAAATTTATAATTGAAAACCATGAAAACACCTTCTAACCAATCAAATATTTCTGTTATAAATTTAATAATTTTTAGTTAAAAGGTTAAGAATGTCATTTTGATACTCTTTTAATTTTAGTAACTTTAAACTCCTAATATCTCTCCTTTTTAAACTTAACTTTTCTTATTAATTCTGTCATCTTTCATCATCTATCTAACAAGAATAAATATTATAGCTCAAATGTAGGTTTATTGTTTAAATCAAGATTACATATCCTGGTTGGTAAGGTTAGTAAGATGGCGCATGCATTAATTTTGAAAATGATGTTTATGTAACATCCGGTAATTTTCCGCTACCAAACACCGTTAGTTCCGTTAAGTCTTGCATACACGTATCGTGAGCACACACTAGTTGTCATTTAACGTTGGTGACCTAATAATAATTAATAATGTTAAATTAATGATAATCTAGTTGATTTGATGATTATTGTGTTATGCTTATGTGTTTACGCGATTTAAATGTTAACGGTGAATTTTATCGCGTAACGTGGAAACACGTGTGTTAATTCGTATGTTGTGGGTTTTCATAAAGATAAAATATATAATGATTATTATTAGTTTATATCTTTATATTATTAAATTAAAGACACTTTACAAAGAGTTTAAAAGCTTAAATTTTATAAAATACAAATTACAAGGGTTTAAGGGGGTAAATATGGGAAATTAAATTAAATAAAACAAAAACGCAACCCTAGAAACCCCCATCGGCCACGACATCCCCTCTCCCACCTCTCCCTTTGCGAATTCAGCCAAGAACAAGCAAGAACTCGTTGATTTTGATCGATTGCAAGCTATAGAACACGTTGGAATCATCTATTGCAAGATAATATATGTTTAAAGGTTAGAATTTTACAAGTTTTATGGTGTTTGTGATGTGGTCGAACCCTAATTCGGATTTGCATTTAAAATTGTCGAATGTTGTTATTGTTTGATGATGTTGATAGGTTAGTTTGATAGTATACATGTTGTTTAACGTAGATTATGCAAGAATGATACGTTTTGTGAATTGTTTATGGACTTTGATTCTTGTTAAACCCTAGTTTGAAATTGATGATGATAGTATGAAATTGATGTTTGTTTGATGATGTTATGATGTTAATTAGATAGTATGAATGCTAGAATACATTGATCTTCAAGAAATTGGTTAATTGAAGGTTTTGTTCATAGGTTACTAATAATAGTAACTTTATTTGTATGATATGATGATTTGGCGATGTAGTGATGTTGTTGATGTGTTTAGGATGACATATGTATACTAGATTGATGATATGTATGCTAGAAAACCAAGAATGGATAATGTAATTCATAGATTTCCAAAAGTAGTAACTTTTTAGATATGGGATTGATGAATTATGATGTGTGGATGTTGTTGATCTTGCTTAGATGTTATTATGACTTAATATGGCGTATTACTGATGAATGCATGTATACATTGGGTGTATAATAGATTTTGGGTATTACTTTCCCAAAAGGGAAACTTTATTTGCACAAAGTTTGAATGATGATGGTTTGAGCATGTTTGGGACATTAGGGGCATGTTAGTATGTCCATGGATGATTTCTAAAGTGATAGAACCCATTAAATAGGTTGTATGGAATGTCTATTTGGTTATGTGTGATTTATGTACTTTGATGATCATGTATGATGTTGAATGTGGATTAGTAACTAGGACATCATGTTTGGGACTGGAAATTGATCATCTTAGTGCATGTGGAAGGTGATGGACATGTTGAATGTGTTGTTGGTTAGTATGGATAATTAATCGATACATTATGTGTTTTGACCCGTTTATGATAATTCATAGTTATAAGTCATATGATTGGGTTATGCATGATTTGACCTTGTATGATGTATGACTATGCTTGTTTAAATAGTTTACAACACATAATGTCACCAACAGGTCAAACGGGTTAACTGGGTCAAATATGTCTATCCTTCTAAAACCTTGAGTCTTTGGTTGTAGTATACTTAGGGTTCCACATATTCTTTGTTTACACGTACTCATGTAATTACATGATCTAGGTAACCTCTGAGGGTTGACTGTCCACTCTATCTTTCAAGTAAACTCTAAGTACTCATTACGCATATCAGGTGAGTTCATGCCCCACTCTTTATTTAATCTCTTTTGGGGGAGATATGTGACACTCTTTATTTAATCTCTTTTGGGGGAGATATGTGACTATCCTTAGAACATTCATTCCTCACCTTCATAGACTATTTGTGAGGATATCATGTTTAGTTTATTATCCGTTTCAGTGATGTTATCAATAATTATATCCATATCATCTAACACGCTCACGAATATCATAACCAACATCACTAACTATATTATGTATTATAATATAAACAACCTTAAACACATCATTATAGTCAGTATAACGCACGTTTTTACGTCGTCTTTCTACCTAAACGAAATTGGGGACACGGGGCTTAAGTGCAAGGACTAAACTTGACAATGGCCAAACTGGGGCTGGGTATAAATACCCATCCACCAGCCTAACACTTCACCATCTTCACCATCTGCTCTCTTCTTCCTCTTCTACGCTTCTTCTCCTTCTTCTTCAACCTAGCACCAAAATTTCCCTGATTTGTCTCGTTTTCGCCGGCTAGACTTCGGTTACAGCCTAAACAACACGTTTCAAGCAGGTAGACGGTCTACCTCGGTTGTCCGTTTATTACTCGTTTTCACACCTGCGTTTTCTAGGGTTTTGGGTGCTCAGGTTCATCCGAGCACAAGAGGTCGTGTGGGCTTGTGTGTTTCGTTTTTGAGTGTGCATCTTGTTTAGACATGTTATAATAGGTATTCTGGAAGTTCTTGATGTGTGAAACCCGTGCCCGGAGCAGCTGGACGCTGCTCTGCACATCAGCAGTCGCGAACTTACTGTTCAGGCGACTGGGTCTTCCGGCCGACTGAGCCGTGCGACTGAGTAAGTCGTGCAACTGAGTCCATGCGTCTAAGTCTATCGTGCGACTGAGTGGTGCCACTGGGGTGAGTCGTGCGACTGAGTCCATGCGTATGTGTGTGTCATGCGAATGAATGCATGCGATTGAGAGTGCGTGCGATTAAGTCAATGCGGATGAATGTGTGCAACTGTGTGTATTGCGCGACTGAAGGTCCAGTCGTACGAATGAGTGTTCAGTCATACGAATGAATCCTATTCGTACGAATGAAGGCTGAATCGTGCGAATGGAAGGTTGAGTCATGCGATTGGGTGCTGTGTGGTACAAATAAGTGCTTAGTCGCACGAATGAGGGTTCGATCGTGCGAATGAAGCTGATTCGCATGACTGAGGGTTGATTCGTGTGAATGAAGTGTCCAGTCGTGCGTCTAGTCCTATCGTGCAAGTGGAATCATTGTGTGTGAAGTCTTCTTGTGTGTGTGAATCCCCTTTTTGGAGGTCTTATGATGATAAGGTAACATCAATAAGAGTGTCATAGCTTGACCACAAAGATTAAAGTCAATGCTATCAACAGGCACAAACTATTTCCATACCAAATAACCTAACCTTTTACAACTACCGATAATCCATTTGGAACTATTCTTGGTAATTGGACCTACATAAGGTCTGATATGTGTATGCCTGCTCGTGTGTGTGCTACCCACGACCGAACCGAAACTGCCCGAACCTATTGAACATCATCTTATGCTTTATGATCATTATTAATGCTTGTCAGTAACTCTCAATAGGTGTTTGACGGTTCATAGCATCTTACCCTTGGAATCTACCACCATTGGAACCTATCTTCTATACTGTGAGTTTCGTAGCCCCTTTTTACTCTTATCAAACCTTTTTAAATATTTTTAACTTGGGGGAAAAGAATGCTCACCTACTTAACTTGTTTTCAAGCACCTTCCTTGGTGGAAGTGGCTGCTACTTCTATGAGTATCTTACCTTGTTTGTCTTGTTGATTGATGCTATATGAACTTGAACTACATGCTATGTTACCACTATGTATGTCACTTAGTGGTATCATAATACTATGTGCGACTATTTGATATTATATGTTGATTGACCCTACCTGTGAATGCTATTGTTGTTGGATGCCTCGGCTGTGTGGGACTTCTGTGTGGATCTTCTGTGTGGATCTTTCAGTACAACCATTAATCCTGGTATTAGGACCTAAGGACTGGTTTGGTTGTAACCTATACGTATGCGCTATGTGGATCTTGCTACGTCATGTGAAACTCATGGGATGCTTACTACTTGTTGGATGCTTTACTACCTGTTGGATGCTTTATTACTTGTTGGATGATACTACTTGTTTGGTTATACTATTTGGCTATGTGGGACTTCTGTGTGGGACTTCCGTGTGGTTCTTCTGTGTGGATCTTTCAGTACAACCATTAATCCCGGTATTGGGACCTAAGGACTGGTTTGGTTGTAACCTATACGTATGCGCTGTGTGGATCCTGCTACATCGTGTGAAGCTTTCCTTATAGCCATCGATTCCCATGTGGAACCGATGATTATGTTTGGCTGTAGCTACTTATAACTGGTAAAACCGCCTACGCAGAAGTGTAGTTGCAGTGGTTTTTATTAAACCTACTTACTGTTTTCATCCTAACATTTTTTTATTTCTTAAAACATGCAAAGCTCACCAAAAATTATGTTGACCGTTTTGAGCATTTCTTTTCAGGTGTTCAAGGTAATTGAAGTTCTAGGAGCACTGCCTTTTAGAGGAGACCCTAGGACATATTTTGGAGAACTAAGCCTTTTGTTAAACATTAATTTTTGGAACATCTTGGTTGCTCAAACTTGTACATCGTACACTTGTTCCGGGTTGTGGGAATTTACATTACAAGTTATTATCAATGTTATGTGATCATCTTATGTTTATGTTTATGGCTATGCTGTCGTGAACATTGATTATACACGACACAAGTATCCATTTGTGCCGGGTGTCGTCATGACACGCTATGTCATCAATTACATATATATTGCATCTCTATTGTTAACCATGTGTTATGACGATCCCGTTTAGCTCGCATCCCCGTGTTTCCGCTATCAGCGGGGGTGTGACAGACTGGTATCAGAGCCATTGGTTATAGAGAATTAGACAATTACACTTGACCTAGACTATAACCTAGGAACCTTCATGTAGAATGCATGCTAGGACTGGCTTGCATCCAATATTACATGTATGTTCCTTTACGCTTGTTTCTTGTCACTATACCTGATGCTATGCATATGTGCTTGCTATCTGATCATCCTGAGGAAGACACTATTACTCTTAGTCTTTCTCCATAGGATACCCTTATACTGGAACCTTACGTTGTATGCGCACAACATCATATCATTAGGTCGAGATACCTAAACAGAAGGGAACTTCGGTGATCACGCATAGCGTCGATGTCGGATACTAAATCCGACCCTAACATGGTTATGCCTGAAATCCTGAAAGTATGAAGGATAGGCAGCTATCATCAGACATATTGTGCTTATGTGCTTAGTGTTACTTGCTATTACATACTACTATTGGAATACCATTGGCTCAAGGACATGAGGACATTACCTGATTTGTGCTTGATGAATGTGGATAATACTATGATGTTAACTTGGAGTAAGTGAAGTTAAGGGTGACCATGCAAGGCAAATTACCATTACGGGTGCACACGTAATTGCAATTCGCCGTGCATGAGAAGTCTGACTAATCTTACCATGAGGTAACGATCATGAGTATTACTAGTTTTCTACTCTATACCCTAAGGAGCTAGGATCATAATTCTAGTAAGACCTTATTAAGGGTAACATAACATTACAAACACCTATTATTACTTAAGTCCTGTCCTATTTAGAGCCTTCATGTTATTTCCAATCATGACATTGATCTTATTCTTTACCAGACATTCCTCCACATAGCCTCTCAGTAACTAAGGAACTGATTGAATGCTTAAAATGAAAGTGGACTACAGGAAATATAGAGTAGTGATGACACCCTCTACACATACACTACGTTATTTTATGGGATGATGCTAAGGAAAATTAGGATGTCGTGTAACCGTTTTAAGTGTCATTCAAGGTGTATCGTGGATGTTGTGGAAACGCTGCGGGGAACCCTATATATAAGCATCACCGGCATACTAAGAATGTGCTTAAACTAGGCTACGTGATGATCTTGATGGACCGAAGCATGGGTTATTGTAACTTGATGAGTGGAATCATACGTGTATCTTAGAAATGACTAAAGTTTACATGTTTGCACCTTTCTATGATTAGAAGATGCCACCTCGAAGAGTCACACGTAGTAACAACCAAGATGGTGAGACCCCACAAGGCAGAGGTAGGGTAGACCACCAAGAGCAGGTGGCGCCCCAGCTGGCAACAACCAGGGAACTGAAAACCCTGATATAGCTGCTATGATCGCTCAGCAGCTAGCCGCACTGATTCAAACTATAGTGACTCAAGTGAGCGACACTCTTCTGAATCATCAATTCCACATGAGTAATGATACTAATGATCAGTATAACCAAGGAACAGAGAAGAGAAAGGAGGCTGGGGAAACGAGCCGGTCTAACGTCGGAAGGTTTGATAAGAAGGCCAAGACGACCCAAAATTTTGGGGCTGTGACTCAGGGAAAGAAAGAATATGCCGGCCCACACCCCAAATGTGACAGGTGCAACCTTCATCACCCCCCAGCAATGCCGTGTCGGGCGTGTGCGAACTGTAGGCGCCCGGGGCACCTACCGAGAGATTGTAGAGTTGCATTGAACCTGGTGACACTCGTCAACGCGGTTAACCCCGTCGGAATGCCAGTGCTTGTTATGAGTGTGGAGGTCTTGGTCACTACCGGAACAGTGCCCCAGACTGAATAGGGCACCGGGTCAACAAGGGAATAACCAGCAGCAAGTGATGGCCATAGCTGGCAACCCAGGCCAAGGGAATCAAAGAAGTGCTGCCGGAGGATGTGCATTCGTTATCGGAGCAAATGAAGCCCGTCAGGACCTGAATGTTGTTACAGTTACGTATTTGCTCAACCACCCCTTCGCCATCAAATTGTTTGGTACTGGAGCAGACAATAGTTTCATATCTTCTGACTTTGTACACACGCTTGCCTTGAACCCTAGTAGACTAGAGACTAGCTTCTCTGTAGAAATGGCCAACGGTAGAGTGTACAAGCAGATGAGATTTTTAGAGAGTGCTCCAGGATATTGGAGAACCATGCCTCCGACATAGACATAATACCTTTCGAGTTGGGGAACTTCGATGTGATTGTGGGAATGGATTGGTTGTCAAAACACGAAGCCGAGATTGTTGTTCGGGAGAAAGTAGTACGAATCCCCATGCCAAACGGGGAGGTACTCAAGATACAAGGAGAACGACCGGGAAGAACTCTAAAGCTTATCACTTGCATGAAGACGCGACGATGTTTACGAAAGCAGTGTTACGCATCTCGGGCCCGTGTAATGGAAAAGAAAGAAGAAGGCAACAAGTTGGTAGATATTCCTAGAGTACGAGATCTTCCAGGAGTATTTCCTGATGGCTTGTCGGGATTGCCTCCTCCACGACAGGTGGAATTTCGTATCGAGTTAGTTCCTGGAGCTACGCCGGTAGCAAAAGCACCGTATCGGTTAGCGCCGTCTGAAATACAAGAATCATCTAGCCAATTATAGGAACTACTGGAGAAGGGTTTTATTCGACCGAGTCATTCGCCATGGGGAGCACCGGTCCTAATTGTCAAAAAGAAAGACGGGTCGTTCCGCATGTGCATCGATTTTCACGAGTTGAACAAGTTGACTGTAAAGAATCGGTATCCTTTACCCAGAATCGATGATTTATTTGACCAGTTACAAGGAGCTTCATATTTCTCCAAGATTGATCTCCTTTCTGGATATCATCAACTGGGACTTTTGAGGATGACATACCGAAAACAGCATTCAGGAATCGTTATAGGCATTATGAGTTCTTAGTCATGCCGTTCGGACTGACTAATGAACCAGCTGTGTTCATGGACCTGATGAACCGAGTATGCAAACCTTATTTGGATAAGTTCATGATCGTATTTACAGACGATATACCTATCTACTCTCGATCGAAAGAAGACCCCGAGGAACATCTTCGGGGCATACTAAGCCTATTGCAAGAAGAGAAACTTTACGCCAAGTTCTTGAAGTGTGAGTTTTGGCTTCGAAAAGTGAAGTTTCTAGGTCAGGTGGCTAACGAAAGTGAGATTCATGTAGATCCTGGAAAGATTGAAGCAGTGAAGAAATGGGATGCACCCCAGACACCTTCAGAGATACGACAATTCTTAGGATTGGCCAGATACTATCGTCGCTTCATTGCGAATTTCTCAAAGATTGCCCAACCGTTAACCTTGATGACTCAGAAAGACAAGAATTTTGATTGGGGGAAAGCAAATGTGGTGGCTGGCGCCCTAAGTTGTAAAGAACGCGTGAAGCCACTACGTGCTCGAGCTTTGGGATTGACTACTCAAACGAACTTGGAAGCTCGAATCCAAGTTGCACAAAGGGAAAAATTGTAAGAAGAAAACCTTACGGGAGAAGAGTTCCGAGGGTTAGACAAACAGATGATTTGCAAGGATGATGGCATACAGTACTTCATGGATCGTATATGGGTACCCAAATGGGTAGACGTTCGTACCCTGATCATGGAGAAAGCGCACAAGACACGATATTCGTTCATCCTGGTGCAGACAACATGTATCACGATCTTAAGGATCTATACTGGTGGCCAGGCATGAAGAGGGACATTGCTATGTATGTACGCCGATGCTTGACGTGCTCGAAGGTTAAGGCTGAACATCAAAAACCATCGGGATTATTACAGAGACCTGAAATTCCCGAGTGGAAATGGGAGAACATAACCATGGATTTTAATACCCAAATCCCGAGGACGCCTAGCGGACACAACTCGATATAGGTCGTAGTGGATCGAGTGACAAAATCCGCTCACTTCTTGCCTATCCGAGAAGACTACAAAATGGATAAGTTGGCAAGGTTGTACATCAAGGAGGTCGTGACGCGGCACGGGCTGCCGGTGTCAAGCATATCCGACCGAGACAGCCGATTTACTTCATGAATTTTGGCAAACACTACAGAAAACGATGGGCACTCAATTAGATATGAGTACCGCCTACCACCCACAAACAGATGACCAAAGTGAACGAACCATACAAACATTTGAAGATATGCTCAGAGCTTGTGTGATCGATTTTGGTGGTAGCTGGGACACTCATCTACCATTGATTGAGTTCTCCTACAACAAAAGCTATCATACAAGTATTGGATGTGCTCCATTTGAAGCATTGCATGGGAGGGAATGTGGATCCCCAGTTTGTTGGGCTGAAGTTGGTGAGAGACAACTTACAGGCCCAGAGATCATTCAAGAGACAACTGACAAGATTTTTCCAAATCAAAGACAGACTAAAAGCTGCAAGAGATCGCCAAAAGAGCTATGCTGACAACCGTCAGAAGCCTCTAGAATTCAATGTTGGAGATCATGTACTACTCAAAGTCTCTCCCCGGAAGGGAATTGTACGATTTGAAAGAAAAAGGAAGTTAGCCCCTCGATACGTAGGACCATTCGAGATTACAGAAAGAATTGGTCCGGGGGATTACCGATTGAGGTTGCCACAAGAACACAACGGTGTACATGATACTTTTCATGTGTCAAACCTCAAAAAGTGTTTGGCCGACGAGTCCTTACACGTACCAATTGAGGAAATCAATATTGATGAAAAGTTTCATTTCGTTGAGGAACCTATAGAGGTCATGGACCGAAAGGTCAAACGCTTGAGATGCAGTAAAATACTAATCGTTCGCGTGAGATGGAACTCCAAACGAGGACCGGAATTCACGTGGGAACGAGAGGATCAGGTGAAGCTCAAGTATCCACATCTATTCGAGGATGACGCTCTTGGACCTAGCACCAGTTGAATTTCGGGACGAAATTCTCTCAACTGGGGGATACTGTGACAGTCGTCACCTCAAGGTCCGTCATTTAATGTGAAATTACGTTAACTATCCTTAGAACATTCATTCCTCACCTTCATAGACTATTTGTGAGGATATCATATTTAGTTTATTATCCGTTTCAGTGATGTTATCAATATTTATATCCATATCATCTAAAACGCTCACTAATATCACAACCGACGTCACTAATTA
Organism: Flaveria linearis; assembly: GCA_024085815.1. Classification (NCBI taxonomy): domain Eukaryota; kingdom Viridiplantae; phylum Streptophyta; class Magnoliopsida; order Asterales; family Asteraceae; genus Flaveria; species Flaveria linearis. Next base: position 41,700,420 of record CM044009.1, on the reverse strand, counting down.
TATTATGTATTATAATATAAACAACCTTAAACACATCATTTTAATCAGTATAACGCACGTTTTTACGTCGTCTTTCTACCTAAACGAAATTGGGGACACGGGGCTTAAGTGCAAGGACTAAACTTGACAATGGCCAAACTGGGGCTGGGTATAAATACCCATCCACCAGCCTAACACTTCACCATCTTCACCATCTGCTCTCTTCTTCCTCTTCTACGCTTCTTCTCCTTCTTCTTCAACCTAGCACCAAAATTTCCCTGATTTGTCTCGTTTTCGCCGGCTAGACTTCGGTTACAGCCTAAACAACACGTTTCAAGCAGGTAGACGACCTCGGCTGTCCGTTTATTACTCGTTTTCACACCTGCGTTTTCTATGGTTTTGGGTGCTCAGGTTCATCCGAGCACAAGAGGTCGTGTGGGCTTGTGTGCTTCGTTTTTGAGTGTGCATCTTGTTTAGACATGTTAGAATAGGTATTCTGGAAGTTCTTGATGTGTGAAACCCGTGCCCGGAGCAGCTGGACGCTGCTCTGCACATCAGCAGTCGCGAACTTACTGTTCAGGCGACTGGGTCTTCCGACCGACTGAGCCATGCGATTGAGTAAGTCGTGCGACTGAGTCCATGCGTCTGAGTCTATCGTGCGACTGAGTGGTGCGACTGGGGTGAGTCATGCGACTGAGTCCATGCGTATGTGCATGTCGTGCGAATGAATGCATGCGATTGAGAGTGCGTGCGATTAAGTCAATGCGGATGAATGTGTGCGACTGTGTGTATCGCGCGACTGAAGGTCCAGTCGTACGAATGAGTGTTCAGTCTTACGAATGAATCATATTCGTAAGAATGAAGGATGAATCGTGCGAATGGAAGGTTGAGTCGTGCGATTGGGTGCTGTGTGGTACGACTGAGTGCTTAGTCGCACGAATGAGGGTTCGATCATGCGAATGAAGCTGATTCGCATGACTGAGGGTTGATTCGTGCGAATGAAGTGTCCAGTCGTGCGTCTAGTCCTGTCGTGCAAGTGGAATCATTGTGTGTGAAGTCTTCTTGTGTGTGTGAATCCCCTTTTTGGAGGTCTTATGATGATAAGGTAACATCAATAAGAGTGTCATAGCTTGACCAAAAAGATTAAAGTCAACGCTATCAACAGGCACAAACTATTTCCATACCAAATAACCTAACCTTTTACAACTACCGACAATCCATTTGGGACTATTCTTGGTACTTGGACCTACATAAGTTCTGATATGTGTATGCCTGCTCGTGTGTGTGCTACCCACGACTGAACCGAAACTACCCGAACCTATTGAACATCATCTTATGCTTTATGATCATTATTAATGCTTGTCAGTAACTGTCAATAGGTGTTTGACGGTTCATAGCATCTTACCCTTGGAATCTACCACCATTGGAACCTATCTTCTATACTGTGAGTTTCGTGGCCCCTTTTTACTCTTATCAAACCCTTTTAAATATTTTCAACTTGGGGGAAAAGAATGCTCACCTACTTAACTTCTTTTCAAGCACCTTCCTTGGTGGAAGTGGCTGCTACTTCTATGAGTATCTTACCTTGTTTGTCTTGTTGATTGATGCTATATGAACTTGAACTACATGCTATGTTACCACTATGTATGTCACTTAGTGGTATCATAATACTATGTGCGACTATTTGATATTATGTGTTGATTGACCCTACCTGTGAATGCTATTGTTGTTGGATGCATCGGCTGTGTGGGACTTCTGTGTGGATCTTCTGTGTGGATCTTTCAGTACATCCATTAATCCCGATATTGGGACCTAAGGACTGGTTTGGTTGTAACCTATACGTATGCGCTATGTGGATCTTGCTATGTCATGTGAAACTCATGGGATGCTTACTACTTGTTGGATGCTTTACTACCTGTTGGATGCTTTATTACTTGTTGGATGATACTACTTGTTTGGTGATACTATTTGGCTGTGTGGGACTTCTGTGTGGGACATCTGTGTGGTTCTTCTGTGTGGATCTTTCAGTACAACCATTAATCCCGGTATTGGGACCTAAGGACTAGTTTGGTTGTAACCTATACGTATACGCTGTGTGGATCCTGCTACGTCGTGTGAAGCTTTCCTTATAGCCATCGATTCCCGTGTGGAACCGATGATTAGGTTTGGCTGTAGCTAGTTATAACTGGTAAAACCGCCTACGCAGAAGTGTAGTTGCGGTGGTTTTTATTAAACCTACTTACTATTTTCATCCTAACATTTTTTTATTTCGTAAAACCTGCGAAGCTCACCAACAATTATGTTGACCGTTTTGAGCATTTCTTTTCAGGTGATCAAGGTAATTGAAGTTCTAGGAGCACTGCCTTTTAGAGGAGACCCTAGGAAATATTTTGGAGAACTAAGCCTTTTGTTAAACATTAATTTTTAGAACATCTTGGTTGCTCAAACTTGTACATCGTACACTTGTTCCCGGGTTGTGGGAATCTACATTACAAGTTATTATCAATGTTTATGTGATCATCTTATGTTTATGTTTATGGCTATGCTGTCGTGAACATTGATTATACACGACACAAATCTCCATTTGTGCCGGGTGTCGTCATGACATGCTATGTCATCAATTACATATATATTGCATCTCTATTGTTAACCATGTGTTATGACGATCCCGTCTAGCTCGCATCCCCGTGTTTCCGCTATCAGCGGGGGTGTGACAAGATAGCATACTGGTAATTTCACAAACTCTTATTTAAGTTGTTTATAATATTAATATATTGTTGTTTACCATGGAAAAGTCCTCACACTTTCGAATTGTTAATATTGAATAGCGGGGAAACTTGGATAGTACTACTAGGTCTGACAAGCCCCACCTGTGTGACTCGAGATCAACCGGGTGCAATTTGTCCTATGAACATTTGTAATGACAGGGTAAGTCATGGCAAGAGGCAAAAACTATCACAGTCAGTTTCAATTGCGAAATCACTATGAATTAATATTTATTGTTAATAGACTAGCTATCTGTTACAATACACTGCTTATATATACCATAACTGTTAAACTGTTTATGTTTAAATGCAAACTCTTAAACTCACCAACCATTGTGTTGACATTTTTAGTATGCTATTCTCAGGTCGATAATCCAGCTTGCCAATAGGAGCACATCACGAGTCAGCATGCATTCTATGGATTTCAAATTATAAACGCAATTACTTGTCTTTTAATTATGGGTTCCAAATAGTTACTTATGGGTTTTAAATATTTGGATGGCGCATGTTTTTCCATATTATGCATTTATATACTTTGGGTTTTTCTTATTTTACAAAACGCTTCCGCATGATTTTAAAGTTTGAACTCTGGTTTATGTTGTTTGAACATGGCATGTAGAGTCGTTCTGAGTAACTATTGACTGTGATCCTGGTTTGTTCACACGCCTCGCGTTAAAACTCCACACGTGGATTTTGAGGGTGTGACAGATTGGTATCAGAGCCATTGGTTATAGAGAACTAGATGGCATACACACTAGACTATAAGCGCACACAGCTAGTTAGTTACTCGTTGCTTTTCCTCTTACTGTATACTCATTGGCATACGCGTCACATACACTGCAATATGGCATCTTCATCATCTTCATTCTCTGTTCGAAACGCATCGGGAAAGGAACCCAAGGTTATTCCTTCATCATCTACAAGTTATGGTTCTAGACTTTCTATACTTATACCTGATCTATACCTCATGCGCAAGCCAAAAATCGGGCGGGACATGACTAATTCTGACAATTGGCACTAGTATCGCATTACACTGATTAGGATGCTAGAAAAGTAAAATGTTCCATTTATGATCCCTACCGTGTCTAGAGACACCATCTTATACCCCTACCCTGCACACCTTTTTGGGCTATCGCTATGTTGGTGACCCCGCATGATCAACTACAGATAGCAGAGTGTACAAGTAAATGGAAAACTTGTGGCTCAATATGCAAGGACGCAAGGAAGGTTAGACAGGAGAGATCCAGGCTTTGTGTGGACAGGTTGTCGAGTTGACAACTAATTTGAATGTGATCATGATCAGCTTCATGAGGCTATCGTTCGTATACATGAGTTGGAAAACCAAATCGAGACTCAGGAGGCCCCAATGGAGGAGCCTCAGGATAACCCAATGGAAGAGCCTTAGCGGGTATACTGCCCTCGTAATAAAGTTCAAAAACTGGAAGCTGAGTTCTTGCAATTAAAGATGGAAGGATTTGACATCGAGGCTTACATGACTAGGTCTAATAAACCGGCAACACTCTGTCCTGGCATGGTTGACCCGCCGAGTTGATGAATTAAGCTCTACTTACGTGGTTTGGTATCGGAGAAATGGTGACTGCTGCAAATCTCCCTACTATTCAACACATTATACGACTGGCTCACCAGCTCACTGACCAAGCTGTGGAACAAGGAAAGTTACCCAAGCGGGGCGCTGTAGCAAGCGTGCCCGATAACAAACGCAAGTGGGAGAATAATGCTAGCAAGGGATCGTCATCTGGTAACAAACCTCAGCAACATCAACCTCATCAACAGCAACAACAATAGAGGTGGTTTGATACACAATCGCAACATCAACCAATCATCTTCATTATCCCAAGGAATAAGTGGATACGTGGGGAAAAAATCCAAAATGCAACCGATGCAACTACCACCATACCGGCAGACGTGACTGCTTTCGATGCCAGCGTTATGGGAAGGTTAGACATGTGGCAAAGTATTGTCATGAAGAACTGATTAAGAAGCCTCAACAACCTCAGCAAACTCGGCAGCCCCAAGAAACACCAAAGGGTTGCTTTGAGTGTGGAAAGGAAGGGCATTACAAGAGAAACTATCCTCAACTAAGAAAAAACAAAAATGGAAATGGGAATGGTGGCAATAACAAAAATGGTGGTAATGGTGACAACAATAGTGGCAACAATGGTGGAGCCAAAAGGAGAGCCTTTGTCATGGGTTCAGGCGAGGCTCTAAACGATCCTACTACTGTTACTGGTAAATTTCTTGTTAATGGTCATTTTGCATCTGTACAGTTTAACACTGGAGCCGATAGGAGTTTATCTCTAATATGTTTTGTAGTCTCTTAAGCGATATGCCTTCTGCATTGGAGACTAAGTATGTTGTAGAATTGACTGATGCTAAGCGAATTTTTGTAATGCATATCCTCAGAGATTGTAACATAGAGCTTGCTGGTCATACTTTAGCTATAGATCTTATGCCTGTTACACTGGGAAGTTTTGACATTGTGATAGGCATAGATTGGCTCTCTAATAAGCAAGCGGAAGTCATATGTCATGAGAAAATCATACGAATTCCTGTTGTGAAGAAATCCTTACAGTCAGAGGCGATAGGAGTGGTGCAGTGATAGGCATCATCTCTTACATGAAAGCACAAAAGTTGTTGCGAAAAGGTCGTTTGGATACTCTGGCACTCGTCACCGATAAACAACCGGAGGAAAGGAGAATGGAGGACATACCTATGGTACGAGACTTTTCAGAGGTGTTTCCAGAGGATCTTCCCGGACTACCACCTCATCATCAAGTGGAATTCTAGATCGAATTAACTCCCGGTGCAGCCCCGATTGCTAGAGCACCTTATCGATTAGCACCGAACGAACTACAGGAGTTGTCATCATAACTTCAGGAGCTTTTAGATAAGGGCTTTATTTGACCTAGCACTTCACCTTGGGGAGCCCCTGTCCTCTTTGTTAAGAAGAAAGATGGCATGTTTCGAATGTGCATCGATTATAGGGAGTTAAACAAAGTCACAGTCAAGAACCGATACCCTTTACCTCGTATCGACGACTTATTTGATCAGCTTCAGGGATAAAGCTATTACTCGAAGATTGATTTGAGATCTGGTTATCATCAACTTAGAGTCCTAGAAGAAGACATCTCCAAAACTGCGTTTCGTACTCGTTATGGTCATTATGAATTCTTGGTCATGCCTTTTGGGTTGACTAATGCACCTGCGGTGTTCATGGATCTCATGAATCGCGCGTGCAGACCCTATCTTGGTCACTTCATCATTGTGTTTATCGATGACATACTGATATACTCTAGGACCAAGGAGGACCATGAAGAGCACTTATAATTAATCTTAGAATATTGACGAATGAGCAACTGTACGCTAAATTCTCCAAGTGTGACTTTTGGATACGAGAAGTGCAATTTCTAGGTCATATTGTTAATGAGAAGGGGATACATGTTGATCCTGCCAAGATTGAAGCGATAAAGAATTGGGCTATACCCAAAACACCGAGCAAGATAAGGCAATTTCTGGGGTTAGCAGGGTATTACCGACGATTCATAGAGGGATTCTCTAAGATTGCACAACCTCTCACAGCCTTGACCCACAAAGGAACGACATACAAATGGGGTGAAAGTCAAGAGGCGGCTTTTCAGCTATTAAAATAGAAACTCTGTAGTGCACCGATATTGGCACTGCCAGAGGGAACAGATGATTTTGTGGTGTATTGTGATGCATCCATTCAAGGATTGGGTTGTGTCCTGAGGCAACGTGACAAGGTAATAGCTTACGCCTCGAGACAACTATAAGTTCACGAGAAGAACTATACCACCCATGACCTGGAATTGGGTGCAGTGGTTTTTGCCTTAAAGATTTGGAGACATTACTTGTACGGTACCAATGCACTATCTACACCGACCACAAGAGTCTTCAACATATCTTTGAGCAAAAGGAGTTGAATATGAGGCAACGACGTTGGGTGGAGCTTCTGAACAATTATGATTGCGCTATCAAGTACCATCCTGGAAAGGCGAATGTGGTTGCCGATGCCTTCCGCAGGAAAGAAACAACTAAACCCAGGCGGGTGCGAGCCTTACAGCTTACAATCAGTACTCATCTGCCTGAACAAGTTAAGGAAGCCCAGATAGAAGCGTTAAAAGCGGAAAATGTTGGTTCTGAGTCATTACGGGGAATGGATAAATAATTGGTAGTGAAAGAGGATGGAATTCGGTACTTCATGGATAGACTTTGGGTGCCTGTCTATGGAGATCTGAGGGATTTAGTTATGAGTGAGGCACACAAATTTAAGTATTCTATACGTCCTGGATCTGACAAGATGTATCATGATCTAAAGGCGCACTACTAGTGGCCTAATATGAAGGCGGATGTAGCTACGTATGTGAGCAAGTGTTTGACCAGCTCAAAAGTAAAGGTGGAATACCAAAAACCATTTGGACAGTTACAACAACCCGAGATACCAATATGGAAAGGGGAACAGATCTCCATGGATTTTATTACTAAGTTACCCCGGACTAATACTGGTTGTGACACAATATGGGTTATTATGGATCGGTTGACCAAGTCCGCTCACTTCCTTGCAATTAAGGAAAAGGATAAGATTGAGAAACTAACCCGACTGTACCTTAAGGAAATCGTTTCGAGACACGATGTACCGATCTCAATTATTTTTGACCGCGATGCTCGTTTCACGTCACACTTCTGGCAATCACTGCAGAAATCTTTGGGTACCCAATTGGATATGAGTACTGCTTATCATCCACAAACTGGCGGCCAGAGTGAGCGTACCATACAGACTTTGGAGGATATGCTTCGTGCTTGTGTGATTGATTTCGGGAACAACTAGGAAGTTCACCTGCCATTGGTGGAATTTTTCTATAATAACAGTTATCACACTAGCATACAGGCAGCACCCTTTGAGGCTTTGTATGGGAGAAAATGTAGATCACCGGTTTGATGGGCTAAAATCGGTGATAGTCAACTAACGGGTCCCGAGCTAACACATGAGACAACTGAGAAGATTGTGCAGATACAGAACCGTATGGCTACAGCGCGAGATAGACAGAAAAGTTATGCTGACAAGAGATGGAAACCTTTGGAGTTTCAGGTTGGTGACAAGGTCTTATTGAAAGTCTCACCATGGAAAGGCGTAGTTCGATTTGGCAAGCGAGGAAAGCTAAATTTGAGGTATGTTTGACCATTCGAGATATTGAAAGAGTAGGTCCAGAGGCCTATCGACTAGCCTTACCTGAATCGCTGAGTGGAGTCATAATATGTTCCATGTTTCAAATCTGAAGAAGTGTCTATCTGACGAGACACTAATTGTACCACTATAGAACGTTCAAGTGGATGAACAATTACGCTTTATCGAAGAACCGGTTGAGGTGATGGATCGTGAGGTGAAAACACTTAAGCAAAGCAAGATACCCGTAGTCAAAGTATGTTGGAACTCGCGACGTGGACAAGAATTCACGTGGGAGCGTGAAGATCAAATGAAGCTTAAGTATCCTCAACTATTCGAGATGATGCCTGCAGACGAAGGTATTGATTTAAATTTCGGGATGAAATTTCTTTCAACATGGGGATGATGTGACAACTCATCCAAAACTCACTATATTTTGATTTCTGTGTGCCAATGCAGTGGACCAGTGATGGAACACTCTCACCATGTAACACAATTTTCGGGACGAAAATTCTTTCAACATGGGGATAATGTGACATCCGGTAATTTTCGCTACCAAACTCTGTTAGTTCCGTTAAGTCTTGCATACACGTGTCGTGAGCACACACTAGTTGTCGTTTAACGTTGATGACCGAATAATAATTAATAATGTTAAATTAATGATAATCTAATTGATTTGATGATTATTGTGTTATGCTTATGTGTATACGGGATTTAAATGTTAACGGTGAATTTTATCGCGTAACGTGGAAACGCGTGTGTTAATTCGTATGTTGTGTGTTTTCATAAAGATAAAATATATAATGATTATTATTAGTTTATATCTTTATATTATTAAGTTAAAGACACTTTACAAAGAGTTTAAAAGCTTAAATTTTATAAAGTACAAATTACAAGGGTTTAAAGGGGTAAATACGGGAAATTAAATTAAATAAAACAATAACCCAACCCTAGAAACCCCCCATCGGCCACGACATCCCCTCTCCCACCTCTCCCTTTGCGAATTCAGCCAGGAACAAGCAAGAACTCGTTGATTTTGATCGATTGCAAGCTATAGAACACGTTGGAATAATCAATTGCAAGATAATATACGTTTAAAGGTTAGAATTTTACAAGTTTTATGGTGTTTGTGATGTGGCCGAACCCTAATTCGGATTTGGGTTTAAAATTGTCGAATGTTGTTGTTGTTTGATAATGTTGATAGGTTAGTTTGATAGTATACATGTTGTTTAACGTCGATTATGCAAGAATGATACGTTTTTGTGAATTGTTTATGGACTTTGATTCTTGTTAAACCCTAGTTCGAAATTAATGATGATAGTATGAAATTGATGTTTTTTTGATGATGTTATGATGTTAATTAGATAGTATGAATGCTAGAATACATTGATCTTGCAAGAAATTGGTTAATTGAAGGTTTTGTTCATAGGTTACTAATAATAGTAACTTTATTTGTATGATATGATGATTTGTTGATGTTGTGATGTTGTTGATGTGTTTAGGATGACATATGTATACTAGATTGATGATATGTATGCTAGAAAACCAAGAATGGATAATGTAGTTCATAGATTTCCAAAAGTAGTAATTTTTTAGATATGGGAATGATGAATTACGATGTGTGGATGTTGTTGATCTTGCTTATATGTTATTATGAACTTAATATGGCGTATTATTGATGAATGCATGTATACATTGGGTGTATAATAGATTTTGGTATTACTTTCCTAAAAGGGAAACTTTATTTGCACAAAGTTTGAATGATGATGGTTTAAGCATGTTTGGGACATTAGGAGCATGTTAGTATGTCCATGGATGATTTCTAAAGTGATAGAACCCGTTAAATAGGTTGTATGGAATGTCTATTTGGTTATGTGTGATTTATGTACTTTGATGATCATGTATGATGTTGAATGTTGATTAGCAACTAGGACATCATGTTTGGGACTTGAAATTGATCATCTTAGTGCATGTGGAAGGTGATGGACATGTTGAATGTGTTGTTGGTTAGTATGGATAATAAATCGATACATTATCTGTTTTGACCTGTTTATGATAATTCATAGTTATAAGTCATATGATTGGGTTATGCATGATTTGACCTCGTATGATGTATGACTATGCTTGTTTAAATAGTTTACAACACATAATGTCACCAACGGGTCAAACGGGTTAACTGGGTCAAACATGTCAATCCTTCTAAAACCTTGCGTCTTTGGTTGTAGTATACTTAGGGTTCAACATATTCTCTGTTTACACGTACTCATATACTTACATGATCTAGGTAACCTCTAAGGGTTGACTGTCCACTCTTTCTTTCAAGTAAACTCTAAGTACTCATTACGCATATCAGGTGAGTTCATGCCCCACTCTTTATTTAATCTCTTTTGGGGGAGACAGCATACTGGTAATTTCACAAACGCTTATTGTATTTTAAGTTTTGTATAATATTAATATAGTGCTGTTTACCAGGGAAAAGTCCTCACACTTTCGAATTGTTAACATTGAATAGCGGGGAAACTTGGGTAGTACTACTGGGTCTGACGAGCCCCACCTGTATGACTCGAGGTTAACCGGGTGCAATTTGTCCTATGAACATTCGTCACGACAGGGTAAGTCGTGGCAGGAGGCAAAAACTATCACAGTCAGCTTCAATTGCGAAATCACTATGAATTAATATTTATTGTTAACAGACTAGCTATCTGTTACAATACACTGCTTATATATATCACAACTATTAAACTGTTTATGTTTAAACGCAAACTCTTGAACTCACCAACCATTGTGTTGACATTTTTAGTATGCTATTCTCAGGTCGATAATCCAACTTGCCAATAGGAGCACATCACGAGTCAGCTTGCATTCTAAGGATTTGAAATTATAAACGCAATTACTTGTCTTTTAATTATGGGTTCCAAATAGTTACTTATGGGTTTTAAATATTTGGATGGCGCCTGTTTTGCCATATTATGCATTTATATACTTTGGGTTTGTCTTATTTTACAAAACGCTTCCGCATGATTTTAAAGTTTGAACTCTGGTTTGTGTTGTTTAAACATGGCATGTAGAGTCGTTCTGAGTAACTATTGACTGTGATCCTGGTTTGTTCACACGCCTCGCGGTAAAACTCCGCACGTAGATTTTGAGGGTGTGACAGTTTAATCAAGAATATGAATTTTGCTTATGTGGATCCCAGATTAGAAACAATAAAATCGAATATTATTTCTATAATATTTGAATGAGTTTATTACTAAAGTTATTGGTGTAATATTTATGCACATGGATGGATGCCTTTATCAACATAGTTGATTTAATATTACCCTTTCTTCTATTACAATAAGTTTATTATGTTTTTTTCCTTCTGTTTAGAAACTATTTTTTTTAATTCTATGTGTAGAGCTAGTTTTCAACTATTGTTTCTTCTTGCTATTGCATAAAAGATTTATTATGTTAAGAAGACTATTAGTTGCATAATATGTTTAACTTATAACTTTATGTTAAAAATATGGGTAATGTAATCAGTTAGTTTGTTTTTTCATTTTAGTTTTAAAATTTGTTATGAAGCTTTTATCAGTAGAATTTGGTATCTGTAAGGCCCCCTTTCCCAGGGAACCTCACAGTTGGTCATTCACAGCAAAACATAGATTTAAAGCAATCATTTACTCGTCTATGAATAAATATATATTGCAGCGGAAAGATACGGTAATTTCAATTCATTACAATGTAGTTAAATTAAAATATAAACGTTTTCTTTAAACATCAAAACTCTTTACGTCCTCTTAAACTCTCCTCCATCAGGGATGCCAGTCTTTAAGTGCCAAGAAGCTTTAGTCCCATGCTCCCATCCTATAAGACTCAAACTCTCACCTGTCAACTGATATACATACGAAAGTCAGCTTCGCTGAGTGAATTCTAGGTTTACTTTGTTATATAACTTTTGTAAAAAGGTATTAGCTTTAACAGTTGAAAATAATCACCATCTATCAGAACATCAATACACACAAGCTATCACTTTATCGATACTTTATCATTACTTGTTAATTATTACACTTCTTTATCCGTCAATTCTCTGTCACTATCGATGCCTATGATAAACACAGGACTTTACCGACACGCCAATTTAGGACTTACTGTCGTACCCAATCAGGCCATTATTGTCATGCCAATCCAGGCCTTACTGACCTGCCTGTTCGAGCAATTACTTTATCACTTTATCAGGGTGAGGGCACAACGAATGCAACCCTTCTTTATCAATTGCTTGCAAGGCTTTACTTTATCAAGGTACACGTTATGGGCCCAATAACAGTTCTTTAAGTTTCACTTATATCTTTAGTTTTCACATACACTTAACACATAATAAGAAGCAAACTCTTAGTCTAAGCATTCACATTTCATCAATCATGAGAGATAAACTAGATAACTGACACTCCGCGGGATAGCGGGGGTTCGGGGGCGACAGCCCCTTGTGAATCCAAGGATCGGGAATCAGGAATTATCAGTATTAAAATAAATCAATTTAATGATCGCGGAATTATCACTAATTGACGTTTAACTGTTTTTAATGATTAATGATGAACACAACCACAGAAACACAATAAAGACGAAATCAATAATAATTCAAATGTATTTCATTAACTATACTGTAATGATTACAAAAGAATAATGAATAACTATGAACAATCGAATTCTGTGTATCGAATGATGTTTGATGTTGATGTGACGGCGATTAGGGTTGCACAATGAACTCTTGACAGCCGTAATATTGATTGATTGTGTTCTTTCGAGATGTGAAACCTAGGACTCATATTTATAGATGATTTGAGTCGGTTAAGGAAACACCGGATCTCTCGGGATTTGTTATTGATCGTGTTGACTTGTTTGACTTCTTGGAGTTTGTAATCGCACAAGTATAATGCTCTTCCGCAGCAATCTTGTCGTCCGCAGAACTTTTGTTCTTCCGTAGATGATCTGCTCTTCCGTAGGAAAGTTGTTCTTTCATAAGAAATCCTTCTTCCGTAGGAGTCTTCCCTTCATGAAACTTGATCATCCGCAGGACCTTACACTTGGTCATTTGGTCTTGTAGGAAATATATCTACGGATTAACAAAATTGTTCATCCGTAAATGTTTCCTACACTTGGTCAATTTCAGGAAATCCATCCAAGTATATTGTTTCTCCTGTCAAGGCACAAATCAACACACATATATATATGGGGTTAACCTATAGATTCAAATCACATATATATATATTTTGACTGTTACAAATGTTAATTACAAGACTTGATTTTCAAGTACTAAGCCTATACAAAATTGATCTAGCCCTATACAATCTAGACCTAACAATACTCCCCCTTAGGCTTAGCTCCTTGTAATCAGTCCTTCAAAACAGCAAGCTCCTTGACTCTTGCTATCATCTTATTATAAAAGTAAGATACAGCAGTCTTCTGATCATCGTACTTGTACTTGATCTTCATCCTGCTGATCTTCTTCAGCGTGTCATAACTCAGACTCAAAACATCTTCTTCCGTAGTGAGTGTTTCCACTACACTATCATTATGTACAATCTCTAATTCATCTTCTTCTGAGATTCTGAGTTCAGACACTTCAGCTATGGTAGTACCCTTCAGTAGCCCAGCCTCATGTTTCCTTCTCTTGTGTGCCTTGGCATGCAGTTTATCAATAACTTGTATCATGTGCACGTACAGGCAGAGATCATTCTGGGCTTTTTCATCTGTTAGCTTTGGGAAGAATTTGTCGTGAAGGTATGAAGTGTAGCTAGGATGCAGCATCTTTATCTCTATTGGATCAAAGATTCTGATCTTATCAGCCTTCTTCCCATCAGCATTTCTCAGCAATACCATCTCTTTTGTCTTTTCAACATATCCCCATTCTGTGATAGGATAAGTGAACTGATTTCCTTTTATGCTTTTGATGGTATCTGAGTGTTTATCACATCCAACTCTCTTTAGCATGTCTTCATCTACAAGGGATGAGACTTCAGCTGTTCTTCTTTTCCGGCTTTGTTTGATTCTGTTGTGCTCTTTATCATCTTTCTTTGCTTGTGTCAGCACATCATCAATGAATCTGGTCTTCATACCATTTACAGCTGCAGAGAAGTCTCTCCCCCTGAGATGGATTGGATAGTTGGTTATTTGGATGCTCTGCAAATCCCTTATGTCTTGCTCCGGAAGACTCAACAGAGCTTCCACATCATGGAAGTATTGAATTCTTCCAGATGTCCTCTTTATTACTGCACAATCCCAGTCTGGATCATATTTCCAGGCCATAATCCTGTGTTCTTCCACAGAACTGGGAGTTGTGATGTGATCGTACAGTTCAATGAGAGATGATTTCTTCTCAGTAATCTCTCGAACTGTTGTTCCCAGAGGCCATACCTTTCCGGGGATTACAACCCTTGGCTCTCTGAATAGTTTTTCTTTTTCCTTGTGCTGATCTTTTGATTCAACAGTTACTGGATCAGCAGCAAGTTTGCTTTGTTCTTTTGGATGTGGAGCAGTGGTTCTGAACTTAACTCCAGTTTCCAGTTCCACTTTCATCACATGCTCCATCATCCTCCGCAGTTCTCCAGTTGTTCTGCCTTTGAGCTCATGCGGTTTGTAGTTGTGACCCTGTAACCAGCAAGTCATATTATACTTTGTGAGTTTGGCTGTGTCACAGTGGCCCAAATCTTTCCTTATCTTCTCCAATGATTGAAAAGTTGTAAAGGCTTCATAATCACAATTTGGGATTATGAACCTTGCAAATTCAAATTCTTTCAATGCATTGGCCATTTCTGTTCTGTTCATCCTCTCAACCATGTCATACGGAAACCCATGGTTGATGAGGGTCATAAACATGCTGGAGTCAGGCCTCTCTTCCAAAATATCAGCGGTTGTTAGAAGGTCATCGGCCTTTCCACCCTTATCATCAGTGGGGGACTCCATTCTCGTTAGTTCCTCCCACTCCTTCTCACTGTCATCTTCTTCTCCGGAGGATACCTTCACAGCAGAAACTTCTACTGAAGGTGTAGGTGCAGGAGATGGAACTTTTGGTTTCTTTGGGGAGCTTTCATCTTCTGGTTTCTTTTGAGTGGCTCCAAAATATTTTCTTTTTCGGGTGTATGAGATCAGTGGCTTAGTAGCTCTACCCGACTGTTTTGCTGGCTCAGCACTTGAATCCACTTTTCTTTTCAGATCAGAAAGTTTTCTTTTCAGGCTTTCTATCTCTAGATCCTTTTGCTTTAGTTGCTCAGCCTTTTCATTTCGCTCAAGTTTTAAAGATGCCTCTAACTCTCGTTTTGTTTGCAGCAATAGATCAATAACTTCATTGTTGGATAGTGCATCTTCTCTCAGTCTTTTTAGACTGTCATCCTTCTTCATCAATTCTTCATCCTTTTCTTGGATTATACCTTGCAGTTCCTGAATTCTTTGTTTTCGCTTATTGGTTCTAAGTAACAACTTGTTGTACTTAGCAACCAGAAAGCTTTTGCTCACAGGAATGTCACTGTCACTTAAATCATCTTCATGGTATGCAGTGACATCCTGAGCAGATTCTTGAACTTCCCCTTGTTCATCAACAAGTTGTTCATCTTTCAGTGAAGGTATGGGCTCGGTATGAGCTGATGAAGGTTGTTCTTCTGTGTGTGTTGGTGAGAAAGGAACAGTGCTGGCTTCAGATAATAATTCTGTGTCTCCTGAGTGTACGGAGTGTACAGACTCAGTTACCTCAAAAGGTTCAGTCCCAGCACTTTCCGGAGATTGATGTTTTGGAGATTCTGGTGGTGGTTGAACGGGGGATTGGATTTGTTGTGGAGAGAATGGTTGAGTGTGATGAGATGATGATTGAGAGGATGATGATGATATTGGTACAGGTGATTGATGGTGGTGAATTGGGGAGATTGGTTGGGTGTTTAGGCTTGCTGGTGATTGTGGTTGTTGAGAGGGTGATTGGCTGGGTGATTGATGTTGTAGTGGTGGTGTTTGGAGTGGTGATTGTTGTTGGTGTTGTGGTGTTTGGAGTGGTGAGTGAGAAGACTGTGCAGAATCAGCAGATGATTCTGCTTCATCTGCCCATGCCAACTCTTGTGGCAGGTCTGCTTGAGGGTCTATAACATGTGCGAACATTGGCATATCCGGACCCTCATACTTTCCACTCAGTTTATTCAACACTGATTTGCTCAGGTGTGCTTGAACAAACACATCCCCAACTCTGTTCAACCCTGGAAGTTCTGAGTTGATCATCAGTTGTAGGAATCTCGGGAACATATACATCTTGTCATTCTTCTGCAATTTGACTTGTTCACTCATACAGTTGAAGATGTATTTGGCATAGTTGTAAGTTCTCCCCTCGAATACCCCAATGATTCCGGATGATATATGCCGAGAAAATCTGTCTAGCCCTGACTTCCTGTTCGACATGCATTTCAGGTAGGTGTGACACAAGAATCGGTACGGTTTGCACAGCCTACCCTTCTTGATTTCCCCTTTATCGTAATCACCATCGTACCCCATGAGGTTAAATACCTTTTCAATGTATACATTCTCGAATACATCGGGGTGCCCTATTTCTCTATCTCCCAGTTCCAGACATCTTCTTATGGTGCTTTCAGTGATTCGAAGACGCCGATTCAGAATCTCAGCCACTATCACCTCCTCATCATCTTGTTCTTCCACTCGTACGGAGTTCCAGAATCTGATTATGTGCGCCTGATGGATCACAGGCTCAGCCGTCAAGGCGTAGAAGAGCCTGGATCGTCGGAGATACCTTATAATATCTCGACATCCTTCCGCTGCTGGATCATCAGCGTTCAAGAACGCGCACACATTGTGCTCTTTAGCAAATCTATTTGCCATCTGCAAAGAAAATCAAGTTAGAAACCACGCAGTTGAATCGTTTGAATGACAATAATCGATTAACCAGTTCCATATTGATGTTTAAGACATGATTTACCTTTGCAGTAATAGTAATCGGTTACTGGATAATGTTGATATTTTGAAATTTTGAAAAAGGGGGAAAATGGGCGATTTTCTAGGTTAATCTGAAAAAGTGCTTTGTAAAAGTGATAAATGAATTTTAAGAGTCAGAAACCTTATTTATAGTCCAACATATTAACTTCTTATATTAATTATGTTGGGCTAACATTATGTTGGGCCCACTTCCATTTATTCCTATGTTGGGCCCACTTCCATTTATTCCTTTCCGTATCCCAAGTGTTTAGAATGCATTATTTCTTCCGCAGAACATCTGCGGAACCTTGACATCTGCGGATGTCGACATCTGCGGAACCTTAACTTCTGCGGATGTCAACATCTGCGGAACCTTAACTTCTGATGTAAAAGTTCAAATAATGCATTTGTTTTGTTTTGCTGCTGAATCAGAAATCACATAATACTTCTACGAATGAGAGGTATTACTGTGACTTCTGCGGATGCAGAAATTTCACTGTTACTTCTACGGATGAGAAGTATTACTGAAACTTCTGCGGAACTTAAAGTTTAAAAACTTTAAATGTATGATATCTACAGAGTAGAATCAAATGTTGATGTTGGACATTGTTGACTTTATTTGCATGGCAATTAAGTACAGGGACGCAAGTTTCCTGTATCCTGCATTCAAGTTAGTGCTCAAGTTCCAATTCCTTCAAAGTAATTCAGATCAATTATCAGCTTTTATTGATTTTCATGCATGAACTACTCCCCCTAAATTTGTGATTAATGTGAAACTGTTGCATTCATCATAAATTTAAGTTGTGAACAGGCATGACAGGCATATGACAGTCTAAATGTGAGAAAGTCAGTTGAGATAACAATTAAGCATCTGACAAACAGTTACATGCTTGCATATATATATTGAGGGATCATACTATTAATTGGCTTCTGCTGATGTTGATTAGTTGATTCAACTCATACCTGATTGCAAGTATATAGATCCACTGAAATTCAAACAGGAGTATTGTATCAACTAGGCATGCGATTTATCATGTTGTGAAGTTTGTTAATCAGTAGCAATCATGAGTCCCAAATTCAATTATCAGTAGAATATGTCTTCCGTAGGTGAGGCAAATCACTACATTCCACACTTAATGACTATGTACATTAAATTATAAGTTCTATCTTGAGACAAATTTCAGTCTCATGAATGCTTTGATGTTAAAGCTCTTTGACATGATGTTCAATGGATCACAAGTGATTCCTTTTTAGAGCTGGAAGATGATCTTCATAGTCACCAGGTCTTTACTTTCGTAAAACAGAGGTGAACTTTAACCCAAGTCTTTGTTTACACAAAACAGAGGGAGAATGAAGATCACACTTATTAATCACATTCCCAGGTCTTTGTTCACACAAAACAGAGGGAATATGACTTTGCAAAGATAGAATATTATAAAGTATTTTACATAGTGTGCTTGTGTAAGTGATTTGATCACATCAGGAGAGAACATACCTTCCTGATTCTCAAATGGAATCCTCACAAACAGTTACCTCATGCTTTTAGTTTGGCATGCACTTAGCTTTGTTTCCACTCAAGTTGAACCTACTCACATATCAGTATGATATAAGTCAGATTGAGTTTTTGTTTAATAGCCAAGTATAGTCTACTATCATTTCCCTTATATAATGCATGTATAGATGTTCTATCAGACACTTAAGTTATCCTTAACGATTACTCTGCACAAAGTCAATCATATGCTTTTGTTGATTTATTCTAAGTTAATCATCCCTAAAGATTCTATCAGAAAATTAAATCTAACGGAATCAAATGCTTTAGTAAACAAATCAGCAAGCTGATTGGTTGTGTCTACTTTGACTAACTTGATTAGACCCTTTTCAGAGCAATCTCTCAGAAAATGGTATCTAATTTCAATGTGTTTAGTTTTACTGTGTTGAACTGGGTTAGCAGTTATAAACATAGCAGCTGAATTATCAATATGAATTGGTGTGTGAAGGAAATTGTAACCATAATCAAGTACTTGGTTTTGCAACCAAAGTACTTGAGAGCAACCTGCTGAAGCAGCTATGTACTCTGCTTCAGCTGTGGATACAGATACATTTGTTTGCTTCTTGCACTGCCATGAAACAAGTCTTGGTCCTAAAAATTGACATCCACCAGTTGTGGATTTTCTGTTGTTGTTACACCCTCCATAGTCACTATCTGAATAGGAGTATAGGTTAAAGTCTCCATCTTTGGGATACCAAAGTCCCAATGCAGGTTTGCCTTTCAGATATCTGAAAATTCTCTTTACAGCATTCAGATGTGACTCCTTTGGGTCTGATTGATACCTGGCACAAACACAAACAGCAAACATTATGTCAGGTCTACTGGCAGTTAAATACATTAAAGAACCGATCATTGATCTGTACAATCTTTGATCTACGGATTTGCCAGCAGGGTCAGGCACAATCTTGTCTATTGTTGATGCTGGTGTCTTGCATGAAGTGGAATCAGCAAGATTGTACTTCTTCAAAATTTGATGAATGTACTTCTCTTGATTGATGAAAATGCCTTCTGAGTTCTAATGAACTTGTAAGCCAAGGAAGAAGGTCAATTCTCCCATGGAGCTCATCTGAAATTCAGATTTCATTAAGTCTTCAAAGTTTTGACACAGCTTCTTGTTGGTTGATCCAAATATGATGTCATCAACATATATTTGAACCACCAAAAGATCTTGATGTTCTTGTTTGAGGAAGAGTGTCTGATCAATAGTTCCTCTCTTGTACCCATTCTTCAGCAGGAAGGATGATTGTGTATCATACCACTTTCTGGGTGCTTGATGAAGACCATACAAATCTTTGTCAAGCTTGTATACTCTATGTGGATAATCAGGGTCTTCAAATCCAGGGGGTTGAGCCACATAGACTTCTTCATCAATTTTCCCATAAAGGAAAGCACACTTCACATCCATCTGATAGACTGTGAACTTCTTGAATGCTGCATAAGCGAGGAAGACTCGTATAGCTTCAATCCTTGCAACTGGTGCAAAGACTTCATCATAGTCTATTCCCTCTTCCTGAGTATATCCTTGAGCAATAAGTCTGGCCTTGTTTCTCACTATGATACCTCTGTCATCCAGTTTGTTCTTGAAAAGCCATCTTGTGCCAATTGGATGTTGACCCATAGGCAAATCTACAAGAGTCCACACTTTCTGTTTTCTAAATTGTTGTAACTCTTCTTGCATAGCCTCAATCCAGCTGTTGTCTTTTAGGGTAGCTGTAATGTTTGCAGGAACTGTTTGGGACAGAAAGCAAGTGAACAAACAAATGTTTGCCACACCTCCTTTGCTCCTTGTGGTTCTAGCATGCAAGTCCCCAATGATATTGTCTGTTGGATGAGACTTGTGTACTCTGCTTGTTGAGACAGCATCAACTTGAACTGTGGAGTCTAAGTTAGTGAAACCCATTGAAGCAGATGGTGTCAGCTGAGAAGTTGAGTCTATGAAATAATCAAAAGGCTCATGGTCGTTTGGATCAGCTTGTGTTTGATTGGCTGTTTTGTCTTCTTCCGCAGGAAGTTCTACGGAAGCAGCATTTTGTTCTTCCGCAGGAGGTTCTACGGAAGCAGTATTTTGTTCTTCCGTAGGAGGAACTGCAGCATCGACGGAGGCATTTTGTACTTCCGTAGGAGATACATCACCATCCACGGATGAACAATGTTGGTCTGCTGGCAATGGTTGTTGAATGACTACCTCCTCTCCATCTCTAGCATCAGTAGTTGCACCAGTATTTATATCTACGGATGAGGGAACATCTGCTGATGAATTTACATATGCTGGGGATGAAGAGTTTGCTTCTCCGGAAGTAGCTTCATGCAGCTGACTTGATCTTTGCTGTGGTCCAGGTGACACTTGTGCTCTTGGTGGGTCAGCTGTTAAAGGTACTTCATTCACACTTGGGGGCACAAAGGGATAACATGTATCCGCAGCACCTGCGTTGATCAAATAACCAGTGTTAAATGATTCAGTTAATGCATCTATATCAAATAACCAAGATGATCCTTTTACATTGGTAGTAAACATGGATTCATCAAAAGAAACATTGGGAGTCTCTTCAACTATGTTATGTTCTGGAATGTACACCCTATATGATTTAGAAGTGGATGAATATCCAACAAAGAAACCATCATAGGCTTTTTCAGAAAATTTTCCCAATTGTTCTTTAGTATTTAAAACAGACACATGACACCCAAAAGCTCTAAGATATCCTATAAAAGGTTTTCTTTTAAATAAGAGTTCGTAAGGTGTTTTATGATGTTCTTTGACTATCAAAGTTCGATTTTGAACATTGCAAGCTGTATTCACAGCTTCTGCCCAGAATGTAATGGGCAACTGAGAATCAGCTAGCATTGTTCTGGCTGCTTCTATCAGTGTTCTATTTCTCCTTTCAGCCACTCCATTTTGTTGTGGAGTTCTCGGGGCACTGAATTGTCTAGCTATTCCTTTAGTCCTGCAAAAAGAATCCAAATCAGCATTAACAAATTCAGTTCCATTGTCACTCCTAAAACTTTTAACTTTTAAATCAAGTTGATTCTCAATCTTGATCACAAAGTCCATTAATGTTTCAGATGTTTCACTCTTATGTTTTAAGAAAAAGACCCATGTAAATCTAGTGAAATCATCAACTATCACCAAACAATATTGCCTTTTTCCAATGCTCAGCACATTGGTTGGACCGAAGAGATCCATGTGAAGCAATTTGAGTGGTGTAGTGTTAGTGTTGATTGTTTTGGATTTATGAGACACTCTGTGTTGTTTTCCTTTATAACATGAAGAACAGTGATTAGAACAATGAAATTCTTTGTTTGGTAATCCAATGACTAAGTCATTTTTCACCAATTTATTCATGTTCTTCATGTTGGAATGGACAAGCCTTCTATGCCACAATTGGATTCATCTTCGGAAGATTTGGACAGCAGGCATGTCTCATGTTTTGTGAGTGTTGTGTTGTTCATATCCAAGATATATGTGTTGCCTTTTCTTGATGCTTTAAGAAGTATCCAGTCTGCTGGAACTGTAAACCCTGGCTTAAGAATGTAACAGTTAGTGTTATCAAATAGTGTTAAATAATTTTGATCACAAATTTGGGAAACACTAAGTAAATTATACTGCAAATTTTCACAGTAATTTACTTTTTCAAATGTTAAAACACCATTAGTTACCATTCCCTCACCAACAATTTTACCTCCCTTCTTATCCCCACCAAATGCCATATAAGAGGCATGTTTATGTTTGAAGTCATGGAGAAGTGCACAGTTCCCTGTCATATGTCTGGAACAACCACTGTCAACATACCACTTGTTGTCAGCTCTCCTTGATTGTTCCTGCACACAAAAAGAAATTAGTTAGTCTTGACAACCCAAGGCTTAATTGTCTTGGGTTTGCCAGTTGTGTCAACAATAGTTACTCCTTCATGAATTAATCTTGAAGTTTCAGTATTAGTTGTTTCTTTTTGATCTGATGGTTGTGAGGATGATTCTGTTGAAGATGATTTAGGTTTCTGAGTATCTTCATGCTTATCCGAGTCATTCTTCAACTTGGCTTGTTTTGGTTGGTATCTTAACTTTGAAGAGGATCCTGTAGACTTGAAAGTTTCTTCATCTTTCTGCTTTGATTGAGACACAGGAGTTCCTTTAGCAAAGTTATCAAAGAAACCATCAGCTGCTTCACTTTGTTTATCTGTCAAATCCACCTTTTTATGAGGTGTCTTAGACTGTATTGGTGCTTTCTTCTTCAAGGTCTTGTCCGCAGCAAAGGGTCTTTTCTTTGACTTTTGTTGTTCTTTCTGAATCTTTGTCTCTTTGTCACTTTCTGAGGCTTGAGAATCTGATTTAGATGATGTATCTTGTGACTTCTTTTTGCTCTTTTTCTTGTTCTTCTTATTAAAATAACATTCCTGAGTGGAATGGTTATTTTTGTCACAAATGGCACAATGTTTGTTGAAGAAACAATCATCAGTCATGTGATTGTTCATGTTGCAAATGGAACAGTAGCTACTGAAATAGCATTCATCAGTGTTGTGATTCTTCATATCACACCATTTGCAATATTTCTTAGAAGTGTCTTCGAGTTCAGCCTTCTTTTTGTTCTCACTTGCTGAAACCTCAGATAATTTCTTCTTGTTTTTGTTGGGGGCTTCATTAGCTGTTGTTTGTTTGTTTTTGGCTCCCTTTTGTTCCTTGATATTGACCTTTTTCTGAGTATGTTTGTTTGTTTCTCTTGTTACCTTGTCCGCAGTATCATATTCTTTCTTCCGTTGCTTGTCTGCGGATTCAATAGTTTTTGTCTTCCGCAGATGATCTACGGACTTGACAGTTTTTGCTTTCCGCAGACGTTCTACGGATTCCTCATTCTTTTTCCGCAGGTGTTCTACGGATTCTTCAGTTGGTGCTTTCTGAGGATTCTTGTTTGATTGTTTCTTACCTTTATCAGAAGATGACAAAGGTACTTTTGTGCTTGATCCGCAGCTATCAATCTTGTGAAGATGCAGTTCTTGTAATCCTTCATTAAGTTCAGCAATCCTCTTGCAAATGGTCTTCAGCATATTCCGTTGCTTTGGCGGGTACTGCAACTTTGATTCTTCAAGGACTCGCGGAAGACCAGTTTCAACTTGAACATTCTTACCAATGTTCAGTTGATCAGTATCATGTTCATCAGAATCATCCAGGTCATCATAGTTATCAAAATCTGATGCATTATGTTTAAGTGATTCTGATTCAGTAGATTCAGTTTCACTCATCTCAGTTTTATTGTTGTTTATTTGACTATCTTTGATGTCAATTTTGGTGCTTTGCACAAAATGATTTGACAAATTGTTAGTCATTGTTTCAGGTAAAGGTGTGTAGTTATCATTAATAGGTGGTGCAACAGCATTATAACCCAACCCGGACCTATTCTTTGATTCAATATGAGAATTTAGCAACTTCTCATATTGCTGAGATGATAGTTGAAACTTCTGAAGTTTCACATCAGTGGATGCATGATCAGCCATGGATTTTGTTAAGGAAGTGGTCAGATGCTCAACTTGGGCTTTTAGACTGTAGTTTTCAGAAACATATTTTTCTAAATCTTTTTGTAAAGAGTTTATTTTGATTTGATATAGTTTTTGTTCTCTTAAGTGTGATTCATTTAAAACCATAGTTTCTTTTACTTTATCAGCCAATTGTTGAGCATGGACTCTATATCTCTCAACTTCCTCAACACATGTTGATGAACATAACCTGTCTTTTACCTCTCTGGCCATAGGAGGAACTTTGTTTTCCATATGTGCCATCAGTGCTTGATTCTCCTCGATCACTTCCTTCTCATACAGGCTCCAGTCACATGTTCCATCCTGAAGTATGATCAGACCTGTCTCCTTAGAGTTGCTTGGTCCTGCTGATTTATTTGTGGCTGGTGGGGATGTGATCTGAGGTTGTCTATGCAGAGATCTTTGAGAGGTTGGATGCTGATTCTGATAGTGTTGTTGCTGCTGATGTTGTTGTTGCTGCTGCTGATGCTGTGGAGTTGATTGTTGATTGCATTCTCTAGAAAAATGACCATAGAGATTGCACTTGTAACATCTGACTTTAGACTTATCAACTCCAATCTTCGATGTTTTGCTTGCTGCTGCCAGATTTTTATTTCGTCGAAGATATTGCTTGGCTCTGTAAGCAATCATCGCCATCTGCCATTGTAGATCCATCTCTTCTACAACATTAGGAGGGAGTTCCTCCAAATCTTGCTGGCAGATGTTTGCTGGCAGCAATCTTGTCGTCCGCAGAACTTTTGTTCTTCCGTAGATGATCTGCTCTTCCGTAGGAAAGTTGTTCTTTCATAAGAAATCCTTCTTCCGTAGGAGTCTTCCCTTCATGAAACTTGATCATCCGCAGGACCTTACACTTGGTCATTTGGTCTTGTAGGAAATACTACGGATTAACAAAATTGTTCATCCGTAAATGTTTCCTACACTTGGTCAATTTCAGGAAATCCATCCAAGTATATTGTTTCTCCTGTCAATGCACAAATCAACACACATATATATATGGGGTTAACCTATAGATTCAAATCACATATATATATATTTTGACTGTTACAAATGTTAATTACAAGACTTGATTTTCAAGTACTAAGCCTATACAAAATTGATCTATCCCTATACAATCTAGACCTAACACCCCTCATAGCAGGGTTCTAGGGGCGGCAGCCCCTAGTGGGGTCCAAGGGGCAACGCCCCTGGCTGGGTAAAGGAGGAGTCTAGAACTCACCTGAGCTTATCCAAATAGCTTAAATTCTAAGTCACTTAAGCTATAGTCTGAATACTCTAGCTGCACGAAAGTTAATACACAAAAACGTCATTTTCTTCATAGTTTTGCTGATAGTTTCGCTGGTAGCTTCGCTGGCAGTTTCGCTACCAGTTTCGCTGGGCAGCACTTCTGCCAGTTTCGCTGGACAGATTCGCTGCCATGAGCGTCCAACTTTCGTTGGAATTTCTTAGTTTCGCTAAGTCTATAGGTCAACCTAAGCACTAGCAAACTTATCAGCGAAACTGTAGTTTCGCAGTAGCGAAACTGTAGTTTCGCTGGAAATCCTTTAGTTTCGCTGGATAAATGAATAGTTTCGCTGGATGAATACTTAAATTCGCTGGATCGGGGCCCAGTTTCGCTGGATGAACAGAAATTAAGAATCAGCCCGTTTTTAACCTAAAATCTTAACTTTTTACGTCCAAATCCTTGGTTTACCATCCATGAAGCCATATCTAACCTTTTTACACGTTTTCATACGTAAAAATTTGACCTTCATGTGTTTCTTTGAAACATTTCAAAACCCAAAACCCTAGAATCCGGGTTTGATCAACAGAAGGGTTTAGAGGTCGATTCTTACCTTGTTTTGTTCCTCTTTTCTTAGGATTTGATGCTCCAATCACCCAGATCTTCAACCTTTCAACCTTTCAAGCTCCAAACCTTGAGTTTTCTCCACTTTCTCTCTCTACTTTCTCTCTCTACAAATTTGGGGGCTAGGGTTGGAATGAGGGAAGTGGAGCTGATCATGCATTGTTTAAGGGCTGATTAGGGCCCTTAAACCATCAACACGTAGCCCATTAGGGTAAATTTGGTCTATAGCCCACTAATTCACCTTTATTTCTTAAATTAACCCTTAAAAGCCTATTATTATTAAATGGCTTGTTTCGGGAAATTTCGGGGTGTTACAGTATCAGACAAACTCCATGAGTTACTTATATTATCTTTAAAGATTGAATTTGGTATTAATTGAAGTCTTGAATCTTTTGTATACATACAACACATATTAGTACTGTTTTTCATGTTCTTGGTATAGATGAAGAAGATGAATATTTGAAAACCTTAACAAGTTAAATATCATATTTCGTCTTCAAAGTTTAACTTATCAAGTTACATAGATGAGGCTCAACCGTAACAACTTAATTTGACATGTAAGTTGACTACAAAGAACACGATGAACAAGACAGACACAGTTGTTACGTATATGTAACACTATTGATACGTATATGTAACACTGTCGGTCCGTATACGTAACACTGTCGGTCCGTATACGTAACACCGTCATTATGTATACGTAACACTATTGTTACACATTCATAATAATATTCGTTTATTTAGATTCTGCTTATGTTTAGTGAATTTTACTTATATTTGCATCATTTGTAGCATGACCTTACATGCTTCTAAGAAATTACTATTTCATGTCATGTATTTCTTTCATATTTCATATATATTTCACGTATTTGTTGATTATTGAGTCATGCGTATATAATGTTAGACGTTACATATATGTAACTTAGTACTTTCATTGCAAAGTATGATGTATTTTAATTGTTATGTATAGTAACTTAGTACTTTCATTGCAAAGTATGATGTATTTTAATTGTTACATATAGCTAACTTATACAAAACACATTTGATGTTTAACGTGGATATATGTATGTAACTAGGCTAGTGTTTTATTTTATTAATACAACTAGGTTTTTTACCCGTCGCACATTGCAGCGGCATTGTACGCGGTGAGATAAAGTATGGACTACAATCGACTGATTTGTTTTCCGATTAACAATAAATCAAGACGTAGAGAAACTCGAGTTTATACCGTTGAATTCTGACCCGTCATCTTTTCAAACAAAATTATGTCGAAATAGCGGCGTTGTATGTGGCGTGACAAGGTATAGATTTCAATCGCTTTGACTCGTTTCCTGAACTAAATTTATGTCGAAACGTAAAGTAACTCGGATTTATACCGTCGACTAAAAACGTATTATATTTGACTCAATTTGTTCCGACTCATTTCGGAACAAAATCTACGTCAATACGTAGACGAACTTCGATCTGACCTGACTTTTTTTAAACAAAATCACGTCAAAATGTAAATTAACTCAAAACGTACGTAAAAACACGAGCAATGGCGTCGCGTGAGGCATGATAACATATAGATTACAATCATTTCGACACATCCCCGAAGTAAAATTATGTCAAAACGTAAAGTAACTCAGATTTATACCGTCGAATTAAAACGTATTATATTTGATCCTGCGCATTTCCAAACAAAACTTTTAAGTTATAGGATATTTCTAAAATAGGTGAGAGAAAAGAGATTTTAGGAAACTAATAAATAATTATGGGAATTTCAGAAAACTAGAAAAATATTTACCCATTATACCCCTAACCTCTTTAATTATAACCACTAATTTAAATATATTTACTAAATTATCATTAGTCAATCTTAGCCATTGATAAAACTAATCAAGGGTGAAAAAATAGTTTTTAAGGTTTTCAATTATAATACAGTTTTCATTGGAACCCTCTCCTAAATATATATGTATATATATATATATGTATATATATATATATATATGCATATATATATATATGTGTACATGTATATATATATGTATATATGTATATGTATATATATATGTATATATGTGTAACACTTTGCTTTGCTCTTATCAAACCCAAACTTGCTATTGACTGGGTTTTGAGGGAACTGCCTTCCAGTTCTCTTGAAGAACTTCTTCGCTCTGTAAGTTAAAAGAGCCATCTGCTGGACAATGTCCACATACTCCACATCATCTGGACTGAAGCACTCAAGGTCATCAAAGCAGTATTGAAAATCACCAGAGTGTCCACTTCCAGAGACAAAGGCACAACTATCCTGAAAGGAGTTGTGTTGAACCTTTTAAAACTTTAGAGTCTCAGGTAGAGTAATGTAGGGTCCACTGTGTGAGTTGTCAGGGTGACACAACAACTGATGTTGTGGTTCTATGATCTCCCTTTCAACCACATGAAGGGCTGAACTCAGTTGGTTATTGGTGTGACCAGAGGAGTTCTGCATGTTCATCTCCATCTGGAATGCACTTAGGATACCATACAACTCTGTGAGAGTAAGAGTCTTATGGTCCGAAGTTCTCTTGATAACAACACAGTAATGTATCCATAGTTTAGGAAGTGAAGACATGAACTTCCTAACTATGTCTCTATTCTCAAGAGCTACTCCAATATCCACCAGAGTATCTACTAGCTCAACATACCTGAAGTATTGTTGAGTCAAGGTCTCACCAGCCTTGAAAGTAAAGTTCTCAAACGGCTGCTTCAAGAGATCCTTCTTGTTCTCTTGGGTTTCCTTGGATCCTTCATACATCAGCTTCAATGCTTCCCATAAATCTTTAGCAGTTTTGTACTTTTTGAAGCGTCTGTAGACGGAGTTGGGGAGAGCAGTTTGGAGAGAAGTCATAGCCCTTTGATCTAGCTCTATTCTCTTCCTATCTTCTTCTGAGTAATCATCAACATCTTTTGGAATGATGCGATTACCAGTGGCAGAAGTGGTGCTTGGTATGAAAGGACCATTGACAATGGAGTCCCACATCCTTGAATCTTGACACTTGATGAAGCCTTCCATTCTGATACACCATGTGTCAAAGTCTTCAGGGGTGATCAGTGGGGACTTAGTCATGGTACCGGTTTCCATATCAGCCTTGGAGAGAGCGGCCATTTGAGTGAGTGGTTTGAAGTGAGGAGTGAAAAACATGTTGATTTGGATGGTAAGATCTCACAATCAAGAGCCTGGAGCTCTGATACCAAATGCAGGATCGATTATGGGTGGTTTTTCTCTCAACTCACTGTGAATAACACTCAGCAAGTAGTCTATGAAGAGTTGATCACAATATAACAAGTAAGAAGCAGTAAGAAAATTAACACAGGAGGTAAATTTTCAAGGTACTTTTATATATTGCTTCTCAACTCAAAGGATTACAAGACTCTTGGACTCAAATCGCTTATCTAAAGAGTTACAAGGAGATGATATATATAATACTACCTACAGCCGGATATACTTTGATACCAGCTGGACACCTCTAACCTTACATCTATACTACAAGACTCTAGGTGAGGTCTTTCAGACATTTTGCCTAAGAGTTGGTAGTCAGGACATGTCCCTGACTTACCTTTTGTCACCAACTAAAGTTGGTAACATGTACAATCATAAAAAGGTGAATAGTAGAATAAAGTATGGTCAACAACATGGCTCTTTAGGAAGATGCCATGTTGTATCAGAGGTCTGCAGCGGACTGTCAGGGACCATACTTTTATCTGCTGGTCATAGCAATGTCTTCCGAAGGATAAAGTACTTCGGAAGAATAACTTCTTCCGAAGCCACTTATACTTCGGAAGACTGCTTCTTCCGAGGCTTGAGTCTTCTTTGTCTTCGGAAGCAGACTTTGTCTTCAGCTCTTTCATCAGACTTTGTCTTAGGAAGCTTTCAGACTTTGTCTTCAGCTCTTTCATCAGACTTTGTCTTCGGAAGCTTTCAGACTTTGTCTTCAGCTCTTTCATCAGACTTTGTCTTCGGAAGCTTTCAGACTTTGTCTTCAGTAGATATCTTCAGCTGTTGGCTTCAGCTGTTGTCTTCAGTAGTTGACTTTAGCTTTTGCCTTCAGTAGATATCTTCAGCTGTTGGCTTCAGCTGTTGTCTTCAGCAGTTGACTTCAACTTTTGCCTTCAGCAGATATCTTCAGCTGTTGGCTTCAGCTGTTGTCTTCAGCAGTTGACTTCAGCTTTTGCCTTTAGTAGATATCTTCAGCTGTTGGCTTCAGCTGTTGTCTTCAGCAGTTGACTTCAGCTTTTGCCTTCAGTAGATATCTTCAGCTGTTGCCTTCAGCTAATATCTTCAGCTGTTGGCTTCAGCTGTTGTCTTTCAGACTCTCGGAAGATCTCATGCTCAGCTTCGGAAGCCTTTGTATGAAGTATCAAAAATGACTATGTCAAGTGGTTTTGGTTGCACCAGCCTTATCATGATCCAACAATATGTATATGTATATATATATATATATTTATATATGTATATTATATATATATACATATATATACATACATATGTATATATATACATATATATATAAATACATATGTATATATATATTATATATATACATATACATACATACATATGTATATATATATATATGTATATATATATATATATGTGTGTGTGTGTGTATATGTATATATATGTATATATATGTGTGTGTGTATATATATATATAGGTATATATATGTATATATATATGTATATATCTACTACTATATTAATAAGCAACTCTTTAGGGCAAAAAGGTAATTTTACACAATCTCTTAAAAGTAAGAGATGTACAACTCTTAGAGCTCTATGTACAACTTTAAAGCACAAAGTGAACCAAAGCACAAAGTGAAAGGATTCAAAATTTAAACCAGATCTCAGGGCATAACCCGTCGCTCTCAAACTCCCCCCCACCCCCCACCACCAAACCCATCGGCTTCGCCACCGGCATCCACTCCTCCGCCACCCCCTGCTACTGCAAGCTCCGCCTCAAACACTTCCCCCCACAAACCACCACCATCATCCACGTCGGTTTTCGACCAAAAACGGTTGCGGTGGCGCGATTTGGTGGTGTTGATCGACAACCCTAACTACTTCAAGCTACGATTTGGTGGTGTCGATCGATTTATACACTTCAAAACGTGAAGAATTACTCTATACATCATCTCAGATTCTGAGGTTCTTTTTCTTACTTTTTGTTTCATTTCAGATTTTAGGGTTTTAGGGTTTTTAGTGTTTCAGATTTGCAGAAATTATGTTCTTTTTAGCTTAGGTCTGTGTGTTTTGATGAAGAATTTTTGTGGTTTGAGATGAGCTGATTCTACACACCCGTTTATTGGGTTTGGTTTGTGTATTTTTGTTTGATTTGCAGTATTTTTTAGGGTTTGAAATAGCTTTTTGTAGTTCAGTTTTCAGATTTTCACAGGTCCAGTTTGTGTTGTAATTTAATGCAACAGATGCAAAACTATTGCATGAGATCAACAAAAAAACAGATATATTTATTTCTTTTTGCTACCTTTCACATTATGAATCTTACCTATACAAATATGATATCTTATCAATTTAATTTAAAAATGCAGATTCCAATTGACTGCTTCGAAGAACCATGGGTAGTATTTTGTGGGAAAGATGGGAAACCAGGATGTATACGGAACACATGTGCGCATAGAGCATGCCCTCTTGACTTAGGCTCTGTAAATGAGGGTCGGGTCCAATGTCCCTACCATGGTAATATCTAAATTAAGTTGGCTTTTGCCTTTAATACAAATTATAACAAAAAAATATCCATTATATATGAAGATGCTGTATTTGGTCTTTATTTTCAAAGTTTGTTTTCAGGTTGGGAGTACTCTACAGATGGGAAATGCGAAAAAATGCCTTCAACTAAATTTGTTAATGTGAAAATAAAATCACTTCCATGCTTCGAACAGGAAGGTATGATATGGATCTGGCCGGGCAATGAGCCTCCTTCTGCCATAATTCCTTCACTACAACCACCTAAGGGATTCCAAATACACGCCGAGGTACTTTTAGACACTCTTTTTATTCAATAGTTCGAGTTCGAATTTGTCTAGGTTTCTTTGTTATAATGATCATGTAATTCTACTAACTAACATAAGATTACTGTGGAGGACAGATTGTCATGGAACTACCCGTGGAGCATGGACTACTATTAGACAACCTGCTGGATCTCGCACATGCACCCTTCACCCACACTTCCACATTTGCAAAGGGGTGGAGTGTTCCAAGGTCTGCTTCCATTCTAATGAATGCTTTTAACATTTTCTATTATAAGAGGTGATCATCTCTTTTACTTGAGTTGATCTTAAATATAAGAAGTTAGTATATCAACACATTAACTAACAGATAGGGAAGTTCAGATCATTTCCTTTTCTTTTCTTTTTTTTTTCTTTTTTTCTTTCCAAACGGGTATAATAAAATAATAATGATAGCTTAAAAGAAAACAAAGCAAATGGTTCAAACCTTTTGGAAGCCACCCAGGTGTAATTGTAATACATAAAACCTCAAAAACCATTTTGTTCAAAATAACTGGATTGTCATTGAAATAATATAACTTTTCTAATGACATTTAAATAACTAACTTAAATATTCAACTAAAGTAACAACATGTTTTCACTTTTCAACCATTAAAAGTTGATGTTAGAAGTTGAAGCTTTTTAGATGACTAATGTTTACATGTTATTGCAGCTTGGTTAAATAGATATGGAATTTCGCCCTCCATGTATGGTGTTGTCGACCATTGGAATTTCAAAACCTGGGAAACTGGAGGGGCAAAGCACAGAGCAATGTTCAACACACCTTCACCAACTACACGTCTGCTTGCCATCATCAAGAAGCAAGACGAGGCTATTATATAGAATGTCACTTGATTTTGCTCCAGTCTTGCAATACATCCCTTTCATGCAGTATCTGTGGAGGCATTTCGCAGAAAAGGTAACATTATAAATTGTGGTTATAATCATGAATCATTCCTGATTCGGGTTCATATTTTGCATATCTTCGTCAGAAGTTATTGCACTTCAGATTCAATTTTTTCTAATTAGAGTTTTGTTGATGTTGCTGTTGTTTTTAGTTAGATTTACACTGCGTATTGAAGTCGAAATTGTTTGATAGTTAAAGTTCGTAATTTATGCGCTCAAATTCATTGTTTGGATCTTATCTGCTTGAATTTATTCCTGTTTCATTCTGTTTCCATGATTAGTGTAAATCTTGGAGTTAAAGGTCAACAAATCTGTAAAGTTAATCAGAATAGATTAGTGGTTGATTGAACATATAAAAAATGTTAATTAATGCACAAAAGATTGTGATTTGCCTTCAATTTTAATCCAACTGGAGTGCAATATTATTGGTGCACACTTTGTCATTTTTAGTGATCAATTTCAGGGTGGTCCTACACTCATACAGTCATACACTATTGACTTGCACTTTATGCATCAAAAGTTGTAACTTTACATCTTGTAGTCACAGTTTGTAATTAGATACAAAATTTGGCATAAGTAAACCTAATCTTATCACTCATTTGTAGATTACAAAGTTTGGCAGTATACAATTTTATGTTGTATCATTTTGATATAGTACTTCAATATAAATGTGTAGTGAACAACTGAACATCCATTTTATGTTGTATCATTTTGATGTTTCAGGTTGTATATACTCCCGGACAACAAGACAAGTGTTTTATCTGTGGCGAAGTAGGTCATTTAGCAGCAGCTTGTGAAGGGAAAGCAAAGAGGAAGGCAGGTGAATTTGATGAAAAGGAGTTGCTGATGCTTTGCCTAAGAAGCCATACCAGGTATTTTATTATTTCACTGTTAATTATGTTTATTTCATTGATAGTTATGTTGTCAAATTGTTTCTTTACATGTTCATTGTTTTTTTGCAGTTTCTCAACATTTGGACTCTTAGGGAATACCTGGAATATGAGATGAGAATTCCCAATCCTCCTTCTAAGATAGGTTTTGAGCGCATAGTTGATGATTTTATCTTCATGTGTTTCTTTGTTGGCAATGATTTTTTACCGCATATCCTACTTTAGAAATTCGTGAGGTACATTTTCAACTTTTTGCAAGTGGCTATAGCATATATTTTCCATCTAAGGATGCTCAATGCTTATCATGATTAAATTTTCTACTTCTGATTATCTTTTTCCAGGGTGCAATAAATTTACTTCTAGCTGTATATAAAAAGGAGTTTAGGACCTTGAATGGGTATCTAACTGATGGAAGCAAGGTAACTATCTTTTGTTTCATGTTTATTTTGATTCTGGTCATTATTATTGTGGGTCTGTTATCTTAAAAGATAATATTATTGATTTGGGTTTGTGTGATTTTGCAAATTGAAGGCATTTAGTTCTTGAAAAGAATAGAAATATGTTCATTAAGCTCTTCCCTGAGATACCAAAATCAGCTCGAGATAACACTCCGATTGCTTCATTTAACATTTGTGTGATCTCATCGTTGGGAGGTCGAAAGACTTTGGTTCATCCAGGTAAGTGTTAGTATGAACAGTAGTATTATTATTAACCTCAAAGTTAAAATTTTTGGGAAGGATTAAGACATGTTGCCAGTTGGTGTCTTGGTGGACCTAATTGTGTGACTTTAGGATTTACTTGTGTTTTGTTTCTTAAGACAGGGTTACCATTCAAAACTTATGTTTTAAATTCTAACTCTGAACATGAGTCAATATCATGAGTCTATCATGTGTCAATTAGCAAACTTTAAGGTCAAGCAAATTAGATATATGAGATAACAAATGCGCAGCATGCTTACTCCATGTTGCAATTGGATATATGAGATAACAAATGCGCAGCATGCTTACTCCATGTTGCAGTTATTACTATACATCCTTGTATGTATTTCAGGCAGGTATTCTTTTTTAATTATGTTTGTAATTTCAGGTAGGTATACTATTTTATTTTCTTAATTATGTCCACTTCTGTTGTGAATTGATTAAATTCATCATGTCTAACCTTTTAGCCATTTATTGAAAGGTATTGCTGAACATTAAAGGCAGAAAAATTAAACAAAAAAGCATAGGTAATGTGTATTAATCTGCGTTATAGTTTTGTCATTTATATTGTTGAAATCAACTGCTAATTTCATACCTCCTAGGGCATTTCGTACTGGGAATTGAAGTTGTATTAGACGAATGAGGTATGCCTTTTGATCTGATGTGCAAGTGCTTTTTTAATCCAAATTGGTGGTTGAATTAAGGGATTAAGATTCTTAAAGCTAAATACCAAGAAACATGTTTAGCTGCACAGGATTCAAATTGATGGTTAAATTTAGGGATTAAGATTCTTAATGTTAAATATTAGAGAACATGTTTAGTTGCACATGGTAAAATTACTTCTAACAACATCATCATAAAGAAACATGTCAAGGACTTAAAATGTACCATTTTTAAGTGTTTTTTCTTGAGTCTTGAATTTTGCAATATGTTATTATGAAAACTATTCATCCTACTGAAGGTGGCTTTGGTTCTCTTCATCGTGCTTGACCATCATTGGGAACAAATATAGTACTTGAATCACTGAACAACTTTATAAGTGGGTTGGCATTACAGTTGTTGTATTTCAGGTTAGTATGTGTCATGTATCAATTGATTTAGTTTTATAGGAAGAATTTTATACATTCATAATGATTTTAGTTAAGATGTTCAAAATAGTTGTTAGTTGTTACCTTTAAACTCACTGGGTTTTCGGGTTGTATGTCCGTTGCTTGTTGTAGTGTTGAGGGCAATGGTGAACTCAGAGATGAAACATGATGAAGATGACATTGAAGAAGATTGCAATACACAAGATAAAACAAAAGTAATATGATTTTGGACAATGAGTTAATCTTCCTCTTTGTGCATTGTTATATGGAATTGTCGGTGTTGCAGTTGCAACACAAATCATTTAAATTTTGAACATGTGAAGGTATATGAACAAATGCCATGAAGTCCAAAACCATGTTGTTATATTGCCAGTTTGTAATTGAACTTTCTCTAGGTTTTTGAAATGGCGCGTATGTCCTAATGCATGCTATATAGCTTGTACAAAATAATTAATATTTTAGTTCAAGTTTTATCTGGTTGGTTTGTTTGTTTGTTTTTTGTGTTTGTCTTAGTTTAGTATTGTTTTAGTGTCAGTTTGATTCTGTCCAAATACTTTTTTCTGTTATCCGGCTTTATTGTGCCCGGTCCAAATGTGTGTAATTGCACTGGTTTGATATGAACAAGAAAACTAATAGAAGTATCATACCATGAGAGTATCCATTAACTAATAAAAAATGAGTATCGCTTTTGTAAATTATTCCCGCCGCCGCATCGCGCGGGTTTCTTACTAGTATGTATATATATATATACACATATATATATATACATACATACATACATACATACATATATCTATATACATACGTACATACATACATACATACATACATACATACATACATACATACATACATACATACATACATACATGCATGCATACATACATGCATACATACATGCATGCATACATCCACACATGCATGCATGCATGCATCCACACATGCATGCATACATGCATGCATACATGCATGCATACATGCATGTATACATGCATGCATGCATGCATACACGCATGCATCCATGCATACATGCATACATGCATGAATGCATGCATGCATCCATGCATGTATGTATGTATGCATGCATGTATGCATGCATGTATGTATGCATGTATGTATGTATGTATGTATGTATGCACGTATACATACATACATACATACATACATACGTACATACATACCTACGTTTCTACGTACCTACATACATACATACGTACATACGTACATACATACCTACATACATATGTACATACGTACATACGTACATACCTACATACATACAAGCATACATACATACATGCATACATACATACATACATAGATACATACATACATACATACATACATACATACATACATACATACATATATACATACATACATACATACATACATGCATACATACAGGCATACATACACACACACATACACACACACATACACACACACATACACACACACATACACACACACACACACATATACACACACACATCCACACACACATACACACACACACACACATAAATACACACACATACATACATCTATACTATATACATAAACAAATGAGAAGGACAAAATGGTCATTTGACCAAAATCTCTTAAAATTAAGAGTTGTACAACTCTTAATGCTTTATGTACAACATTAAAGCATTAAGAAGATTGATGGGGATTCAAAATTCAAAAACACACCTGCACACTCAAAATACACACATACGAAATGGAGATTCGGTCACTCTCTCTGGCAAAAACACTCCGCCGCCGGATTCATCCACCACCACTAGACAACCACCACCTCCGCCAACAGCGTCTTGTCAGTCAAAAAGCCTCCAGCAAAGGACCCCCACAGCAAGGTCGACGCCCGTGGCCGCTGCATCCGCATGCCGATCATCTGCGCCGCTAGGGTTTTCCAGCTCACACGAGAGTTGGGCCAAAAGTCCGATGGTCAGACGATTGAGTGGCTATTACGTCAGGCGGAGCCGTCGATTATCGCCGCCACCGGTACCGGGAGAAGAGAGTGGCCATCGCCCTCAATCTCACAATATTGTAAGTATTGTTGTTATTTTGCGAGAGACAAAGAAAGAGGCTGGCCATGGTCTCCGGCTGGCCATTTTAAGGAATGGCTAGGGGTCAGCCGACACTTAGGGGCTGTTTGATTGTGCTGACTGAGTAAGATCTGACTGAGTAAGAAGCTGACCCAGTAAGAAGTTCTGACTGGGTCAGATCTTACTGAAAGTTGGCTGTTTGATTATGTATCTGACTGTGTCTGCTGAATGAATTTGATTATGTCATACAAAATACAAATTAAACATAAATCACACATAATCCAAACAATCGTTTACAATCGTTTACATCAAATTTACAATCGTTTAAGCAAATCGTCGAACAGTTGGAACACATCTTCAGAATCATAATCCAATTGTTCAAATTCTACACATATCATGAAAAATCTAAATGATAGATTGATCGCTATACATTGTTATTCAAACACTATCACAGAAAATAATCGAATAATCAAAACAATAACTATAATAAGAAACCCATTTGTGAATATGAACAATACAAAAAACTCAACTCCAGATGCGAACACCCATCGATCAAACAGCTAAAATAAGCAAACCCCAGATGCAAAATCACTCAACTGAAGAACAAAAATCAAAAGGAACAAACCATCATTCACGAGAATCATGCAGAGAGGAATTTCGCGTTTAAACACATCGATCTTCTTAACCTCCGATTCCAATCTGCTAACAACATCCTCTAATTTCATCATCTTCTCTGATTCACCACCGATTATCGCCATTTCTCCCATAAATCGACCGATTGTTTTAGGAATAAAAGTGGGTTTGAAATCGAAACTCAGTTCAGGGGGCGAAATCAATTTACCCATCGAAAGTTTATCCGTGTACCTGCAGATCGAGGAGGGGAGATGGTTGTCGGTTTCGATTGCAAGTGGGTGTCGCGAATGTGTCGCCGGCAGATGGAGGAGTGTCGCGGCGGTGGGGTTGTCGCGGGGGGCTGTGCGCGGTGGGGCTGTGCGCGGTGGGGGTGTGCGCAGTGGGGTGTCGCGACAGTGGGGTTGTCGCCGGCGGAGGTGTCGCCGGCCGGGGTGGGTAGCGGGGGAGTTGGCAGAGCTTTTCTTTGAATGAACAAGAAGAAAGAAGGAAGTGAGTCTATGTGTGGGAGAGTGGATCAGCAAGTGTGATTTTAAAGACCGGGTCAGACAGTAACCTCTCGATCAGCCGGGTCAGATTGCAAATCAAACGGGCTGACCCGCTGACCGGGTCAGCCGGTCAGCCCAGTCAGCCCAGTCAGCCCATATCAAACACCCCCTTACTGTACCGACAACAATGTTACTATTTATTTGTGATACATATGATGACAACGGGAGATTCTAGGGTTCTGGTAGGACCTAGAATCTTAACCCTTCGATGATACATCTTCACCTTCGATGATACAGAGCATTCGGTGAAGATCTTAGGTTAACCTCTTCTCTTTACTGACTTCTATGTGCTATTTGTGTGTAGAATTTCATGATTGATATGCAACACTTGAATGTAGAGGTGCAGATCTGGAGGTATTAGTTGTGGAGGTTTGAGTTTTGCTGTTTTGAAGGTAGCACGAGTTTGTTGTGTACTTGAATCAAGTAAGAGCTTGTTATTTCATGCATTGATTGTTTTAACTTACTAAGATCAAGTGTGATTTGTACTTTCAATAGGTTTTGATATCAAAGTGTGACAACTAATGTGTTTTATAGAATTGTAATAATATGCTCATTGATCCATTTTGTTGGTTAGATGTGGAAGGGAATTTTAATTTTTTGACATCTATATAACTCATTCATGTCATTATTTGACCAACATATTTCTTAATTAAAGACTAAATTGGCAGCCTTGTTTTTAAGGCTTACGGTTCTTACCCTTTTGATTTGAATTTTAAATATACCTCTCGACATCGGTGTTAAAAGTGTAATATTTTATTGTTTACTATTAAACAACAAATTCATTTAGTCCATTATGTGACTTGTATTGAACACCAAATTTGAAAGGTATTTATGACTTTGATTCAAAGGAATGAAAATGATCCATTGTTACACTCTGGTCTTTGAATGATGGTGGTAAATATCATGCTTCAAGAGCTATAGAAATTGGTCAAAGTTCTC
Organism: Flaveria linearis; assembly: GCA_024085815.1. Lineage (NCBI taxonomy): Eukaryota > Viridiplantae > Streptophyta > Magnoliopsida > Asterales > Asteraceae > Flaveria > Flaveria linearis. The sequence goes on along the minus strand of CM044009.1, from coordinate 41,660,845 downwards.
AACCACCAAAAGTTTATAAGTTTGATTGTTTTCCATTTATGTTTTTTTGTTATAGTTGGTGGAAAATTTAGCTGATGTGATTGAGAATGTAACTCGAGATCAATGTTTTGATACAGTGATAAGTACTTCTAATTTTCCATTTTTATAATTAACGTGATTGACGGTGTTACCTGATACCTTGAGATCATTTTTACTTAATATTATCAATTATCCCGAGACAAGTTGCATTCAAATTCCTAAAATTTGCTAATTTTAATCTCATGGGAAAACTGGTTGGATCTGTTTTGTTTGTTCTAACTAAGTCATATTACGTTTTGGTTATTTTGAAGGTTGTTGAATTGAGCAGTAGGGTCTATCGACACCAAAGGTGCGGTAAGTTGTTGTTTCTCATCTAACTTGATTTTTCTACTATATGTCGGACCAGATTATCCATTTTGTAAGTAGGAGTGTCAATGTTGGTGGGTTGATAGAGTCAATTGATGAACCTAAACATGATACACATATTTATTCATTTCAAATGCATCAACCCTAACCCGCACCCTTATAATTGTGTTACCCAATTATCTGAACGAGTTAAATATGTTTTAAGTGATGAGTCAAATTGGCTGGCAGACTAACCTTATAGTATATAAAGTTTCTTTTATTGTTCTTATTCTTAATAAGCATGTCTACCCAAGCATGACATGAATGAGTTGTGTGATTGCTGCTGTTGGTGAAGATGTTGTTAGGGTTGATTATCAGATTTATTATCAAGAACCACATGATGCCTTTTTTTGGTAAGTTAAAGAGGAATGGGTCTCTGTATTTTGGTGTTTGAGTTTTAATTGTTTTCCTGTGTTTTTTTGGGTGTTTGAAAATGGTAGTTTTTATCCTTTCAATTAGTTTTATTAACTCTTAAAATAGCCTTATTTGTATTTTTAAGGTATTCATTGGTGTGAAGTAAACTTATTTTAATGATTTAATTTTAAATCATAAAGTGCTTAAATAATAATCCCAAACACTCCTTTAGGAGGCCTTTATACATGAAATTATAGCTTGGATGACTTTCAATATGTCTAATTTTAGAGAAATCGGCCTATTTTAGATGACACACAACCCAAATTGTCATTCCCGCAGCTTCGTGCGGGTTTTCTACTAGATTTGTTTTTGGTTGAGTTTAATTGTAAATCGATGAATATATGATATGCATACCTCTATTAAAATGTCAAAAAAGAGTTTATCTTTGTTCACCAATGTTTCACTTATATTCTGCAGGGTAGCTTTTTGGCTTTAAGCTTGGGATGTTTTCAGTGGATTAGTAGCATGCCTCTTTATAAGGTTGGTTCTAGGCTGATTGTTTTTTATCATTCAACATGATTCTTCTATTTGTGCATTTTTCATTACGTGGCTTTACATTACGTTTGTTCTAGAATATTCAACCATTCTATGTATGTACCTTATTTTACCCCATTAACATGTGAGTGATCGTTTCTATTTTGCATCTGGTCCTCATGGCCTAAATGTGGCATAAAATACACATAATCTCATACTCATTCCCTAATATTATATGGTAGGTCCATGGAGGTACAAAATTATCTCTAATCTAAATAGTAAATACATTTCTTTCTAACTGAAAATGTTTTACTTCTTAGGTCAAAGGAAAGTTAACTCGTTTTGAATTGGACTTATAAAATATGATTTGTTTGAAGATTGGTTAATTTTGCTGCAACTTGCACCATTTTTAAAATTTGGATATACCCAGTTTTGTATTTTATATTTAACTTCAAATGGTAATGTTTTAATGTTTAGTTAATGATAACACAATCAATTTTTGCTACATTGTTTTAGATATTGCTTGATTATGCAAGTTTAAGTATCTGGCCAAAGGTAACACAAATGTTCTTATTTTATTATTTAGCTAAATGTTCTTAGTCTCACTGTAGACTGGCCAAATGATTTGATGAAACCCGTCGGCTTGGTTTGCAAAGTGAAACAGAGCAGGTTTGTAGTATTTGTTCTCCTTTATCTGTTGGTTCGGTTATAAAAACAAAATGCTAATGTTTTCCTATTGTCTTTATTTATTTCTCTCTGGATTAGTTGGTTCGCCATGCATCTCCACCAAGTGAAATAAAAGTGTACCTGTTGCATTAAAATATGATACAATGGCTACATATATATCTCTCACTACTTCTAATTATCTTTATGCACTATGTACAAGTGTATTATGCAGGTCTCGCTATATATGCACTATGTTGTATTTATTACTTTATCATGCACGGATGGGAGTTCAAAATGATTTTGGTTGCCTCCATGTTATTTGTTATTTGAACAGGTGATGTTGTCTATTGCTTATAATATTTTTATAGGCATATTGATGGAGTGGTTAGATAGGTACTGGTTCATCATTGATTCATTGGTTGCTCAAGCATATCTGATGATTCATTGTTTTTTTACCGTAACATTACAACTTTAATACACCATTTATATGATTGGGAATCCCTTGATTCTGTTCCATTGACAATGGCGCCCCTGGAAAGGAGCACATTGTGTTTTGGGTTTCATGTAATGGTTCAAACAATACCTTATTTACCGACAAATGAGTGGTTTAGGTTATGTCATCTCACAAGGGCAATCCCATGAAGTAGTAAATCTCCAAGTATTTTCTCTGCATATCTTACTAGACATAAATGTTATAGTACATATCGTGCAAGTACATTTACCAACAAAAAAGAATATGACGTTGGAAATTGTAGTTGTCGCCGCATCGCGCGGGTTCCCTGCTAGTACATACATACATACATACATACATACATACATACATACATACCTACGTACGTACCTACCTACATACGTACGTACATACATACGTGTCACACCCCAACCTTGACCGTGGAATCGTCGAAGTGTGAGAGTTACGATTGTTCACAGCCACATAACTATAGGGATTTAGGTTATTAGAAATGGTGACCTAGACTATAGTTGCATGAACCTCATAGAAAGATGCTTATACTTTTGTGCTTACATATTGTTTAAATGCAACATAATGCTATGCCTTTTGTGCAATTTGATGCCTTAGTATAGGATTGCCTTATGTATGCTTAAAACTTAGACTCCCTAAACTTAACTTCGATTCTTTGACTCTCCCCGATAAATGAACTTCCTAAACTTATTCTCAATGACATGTGGAGGCTACGCTTATCGTCGTGGGTTCAATTCCTTAGACCCTATGTCTAATCAATGAAAATCTCATCAAGGTTTTGATTTCATAAACCAAAGAAATTTGTGTGGCACATAGACACCTGTATTCTAGATTTCCTGGCAAAAGGCCTTCGGGCTAAGGCAAGCATATCGTATAAATCTCATTGCGAGACCAGTTATGCTTACCTGGGGATTTCTGGGATGAGTGGTAAACTATGGTCAACACACGTCTCTAAGGCAAATAGGTCAAATTACCTTGACGTGTCAACGATTCCAAATGGTAATGTGTTACCAAATGGAACCATCCCTTTTGCATTCTAAAAATCCTTGAATCCTTGAACGGGTTTATCACCAAAGTTTTAATATCTTCTCATTCTTAACCTATATAATGTTCCTGTTAATATTGAACTCGTCCTACATTTCAACTCTTACGCTCAACGTGTAACGTGTAACGGTATTGAACTCAGCGTTTCATGTAACTATTTCTATACATTGACAAATGTGAACATGGATCTTAATATACCCAAAGATATTAGGAATCTAAACCGTATGGTCTTCAAAACTTTAAACCTTTACTTATGGTTCTCAAAATCTTCATAAGGATGTGTCCCATAAATAAGAACATGCAAAAGTGTAGGTGAAATTCCTACATCTCGAGATACTTTGTCTAAGCGAAGTGTAAATGGTGATCTGACTCGATCATTAAATCCATTTACTTGACTCGAAACTCTTGGGATGAGTGATCACTTAATAATACACGTGTCTTCAATTAAACTATGGTTGAGCTCATATCCTGAGAAGTCCATGTATTTCCTTTCGATCGAATGTTCACATCTCATTGTGGTGTTGAATAATACTGTCCTTGATTTCATCTTCCCGATTTAAACCACCTAGATTTGAACACCACAACAAATTCTGTTACCTCGAACATTGACCTTAAATTTTGTAAGCATGATTTTCCTTTTGTTACATTGATGTAACTTGAAATTTTCTGAAATTCTAAGTGATATCCTTTTCCTTTTTTCGTTAAGTCAAACTTTGAACCGTCTGCACTGTGGGAGATGCGAGAGTTTGTAGGTCAATCTATGAACTAAGAACACTCGTACCTCCTAAACAATTCTAACTCATCAAAACAGGGTTGATTCCCTTACTTTGATGATCCTCTATTCGTTTTGATAAATGGTTTCCAATTGTGTGTTTTACGAAATTTCATCCTCTGGATTTGGGCGAATTCCTCATCCTGAGGCTGGACTTCAATTATTCTCATTGGAACTTACACTTCACAAATGACATGATCTCACCAAAATAGGATTGAAACCCGTACTTCGGTGACAAATGTTAATCTTTGATTGTTTTCTTGTTATTATGAAGCTCAATCATCAAGATAGGCGTGAATTCCGTACCTTGATGATAATTTCATTTTTATGGATGGTATTCTCTCAAATGAAACGATCTCATCAAAGTAGGAGTGAATTCTGGATTTTGATGAAGAAGTTCATCCAGTTATATTTTGTTTTTTTTTGTAAAACTTCATCGTTAAGATAGGAGTGATTTCCCTTACCTTAATGGTGAGTTACCTCGTCTTATTTCTATGGATCCTTAACAATGAGTTGGGATCGAACTTTTTGATTGGTAAGTTAGTGGTCATATCTTGGGAATACACCATCAAGTTAGGAGTGAAAACCACACCTTGATGACTACTCTCATTTCTTGATCTTCAACTTATCAAGGTTGTAATCAAGTGACGAGGAGCATGTAGTAACTTGAAGGGTGAATCAATGTTGGTGATTCGACCTATCAAGCAAAAGCATGATCTCTAAACTTGAAAGGAGACCCGATCGTTTTAGGTTGATCTTGATTCCAAGCTTGGAGCATGTAAATTCTTAAATCGATTCCTTTCCCTTTATCTTCATGTTTTGACTCAATCTAGCTACATCGAACCATTTATTCCTTACTTATCAACTTTCATTTTGAGATATCATCAACACCTGAATACGTGATGGTAGTCTTCTATAACCATCTTTTGTCAAATAAAGATATTAGCAACTTGTGATTATGTCTTTCTAATCATACGAATGTTCTCGTCTATACATATGGGTATGATGAATTACGTATGCAATCTATCTTTGGAAATAATGTTATCTTGCAAAACATGTTTACAAATACCTATCTTATTGTTTGCGTCATTTCTTGAATCGTTTTTGAATCTTTAACCTTGAAAATCATTGAAACTCTAACTTGGTTTTGAACAACAAGACTCGTTATTATCCTCATTGCGATGTGGATATAATGATTCATAAAATTTCATAATCTGTAGTCATGGGTTTTGGCATAAAGGAAAAGACGTAACTTGGTATGTGCCCAAGTGTCTTACCTTTACATACGACAAAACCGTGTTCCCGTGAATCTCCTGTTTAACTTTTCTTTCACTAAATGCCTTTTATCTTAGCGGTCATGATGACAATTGGTGTATTATTGACCGATTGGCTAGAAATTCAATTCGACCCATTATCTCACAACGTCGAGAAATTGACCTGTATCTGTTCCAAATATTCGTATACCGTGGTATGGCGTTAAAACATCGATTGTTATTTTGAACGATTGATTCATTTTTCTATTTTTAATAATATTCTTAGCCATCGTTGTGAACTTATTCCAAGATCTTCGCATAACGTATTATTCTTAAACCAATGGTTGGTCAAAGGAGAAATACATATTCACAATATATGCGTTAAGGTCGTTTCATATGATGATGTTTGGGATTCTTAAATTCTGACGGTTAACCTTGCTTACCATTGTTGGTCTTTTATACACCTTACCACGAAATTATATTCTAGATGTTGTGATTTATAAGTCTAACATATCATGGTAACTCGTCATCATGTCCACTGTTTCCTCTCAAAACGTCTCGTATTTCACTGGAATAGTCAAGTTGGCATATATTATGTCAAAGAGACTTGAAGGATTCCCTAAAGTGAAACATCTCATCTGTAATCAAACGTCTATCACTGTCCGTTCATACACCTACCCGTATTTGTTCGCTTGGTTCATTCTTAATTTCGAAACGAAATTCTTTAAAGTAAGGGAGACGGTAACATCTTGTATTAACGATCATTCGTAATCCACGTGAAAGCTTATAATGTTAACTAGAAACCACACACTTTAGACTCTCTTTTTACCTCTAATGGCTCTGCCATTACACATAAAGTAAACACTAAAGTGGTCAGCTTAATCGATGATGAATTTTCTTCTTTTGATACCTTATCAAAACCAGAAAGTTCTTCAAAGTGTATCTCAGAAAATGAAAACACAAACTGCATCAAGAAAGAAAAAGAGAATCACTATGATCTATCTGTGGCTTCATGTTCACCTTCTGATTCACTTGAGAACGTGAGGATCAAATGAAATCCAAGCGTCCTCTTCTTGTCGTCTCAGCCTCCTCGTAAACAAATTTCGAGACGAAATTTCCTAAAGTAGGGGAGACTGTACCATCTCGTATTTCACGACGTTAATTTTTATTATAATAATAATAATAATAATAATAATAATAATAATAATAATAATAATAATAATAATAATAATAATAATAATATAATGATAATAATAATAATAATAATAGTAATAATAATAATAATAATATAATAATAATAATAATAATAATAATAATAATAATAATAATAATAGTAATAATAAAGTCCAGGGGGTCTTCAAAATGAAGTTTCTACATGAAATAATAATAATAATACAAAGCTCAGGGACCATTTCTGTAAAATTTTCAAAACCAACTGCCTTCTCTCTCCTTCCCCTCGATTTTCCGGCGAGACTACGGCGAGTCTCCGGCCGTTCCAAATTAGCCAAAAATACGCAATTTTAACCCACAAAACCGGTTCCAATGCATTCATGGACAAGATTCGAACCCAATGCACCCATTAAACACATTTAATCATCGAGATATTCGAATCCAAAGCTCCCAATATCGAACTACATTATTCCCGACAAATTCAGACCAAATTACTCGATTTTGAACCCCACAACCTCACCGAAAGCTTTCTTGGATCCAATTCGAATTGGATTCCAACATAAAAACGTGTTGAATCAGTCAAACAAACGGCTATAATCTCCACTTTTATCTCGGATTCGATACAGCTCCCTAATACACTCAAACAACAATAATAAACAAATTAAAGCTACTAACTCGATCATCGATAAATACCTAATCGAACTCAGGTTCCAATTGCACCAAAAAACACTATCATCGATCACCATCTTCATCGCGACCTGCAACTCTATTGAACACCACCCTCCGAGCTTTCTAAACCCAAATTAACAGAGGGCTTTTGATCATTATCATCCCTAGAAACTATCTGCAAAGTTAATTTGATTTTCATCAAGGTCTGATCATCATTTGGTTTCAAAACAACTGCGACCTGTTCTTCATCTGTTCCTGTCGAATTAGGTACCCAATCAAGTAATTAAAAGCATCAATCTACTCGTTTTTACATAGGGATTAAAAGCCCTAACCTTAATTTGATTATCAATTTCGAAATGGGGTTCAATTGGAGGGAAATCGAATTAGGGTTTGTATTGATTTGGGGGTAACTGGAACTTGTGTTTATATAAATTAAAAACAGACTTGGTCGCGGCTAAGGCCTTTGGTTCACTGGATAGTTACATGCATGCAAGACCTTGAGGTCCCGGGTTCGAACCCGGGCACCCTCAACTAATTTTTTTTAATGCTTTTAAGCCTCTAAAAATTTTAGAAAAATTCTTAAAAATTATAAAAATAAATCTTATAAACTTTTCTTATTTAAAATGTTACATAAATAATTTCTGTAAATTTATTTTAGTTAAAAACCTTAATAATATTTATAAAATATTATTTATAAATATTATAAATAATTATTTTTATAAAAATGACACTATATCATGTTTAATTATGAAATAATCCTGTAAATTGTAGAAATTATACATCTTATAATTTCATGATTATTTACAAACGTAATTTCTTATAAAATATACTTTAACAATTACTTTAGATTAACAAAGTATTATCGAATAAATCGAAATACCAGTAATTTCATTACTTGTCAAAACCCCAAATTCCATCTAAAACCCTAGTTCACGTTTAATTTTTAAGCTTATTATTAATCTTGTAATAAATACGTTTTAGGTACCTTGTAAAGGAATTTGTTGAAACGACGATTGTTATTATTTCTTATTAATCATCCAATATATACTTAATCGCCAAGTGAGTATTTCTATACCCTTTTTTCATATTTTCACACTTTGGGGTGAAACATGTTACTTATTAACCATTACACTTGTAAACACGTTTGATTCTTGTAAACTTATGGCAATTTACTTGTGTGTTGTGATTAGTTGAATCTTGTAGCTACCATGTAATGTCGAATACATGTACAATCATTAACTATTGCTAGCCTAGCGACGTCATAGATCTATGGGCCTGACAAGCCTGCTTGGTTGATCCAAGTACACTTAGCTAATCGTATATGCTTATAACTTGGTTGATCCAAGTACACGTTTGAAACTTGTAAAACTTTGTCAAGGTTTGATTGTGCATTCTGTCTTACATCCCTAGTTACTTTGTTCTCTAATTTACAACATGAATTGCCATCCTTTATATACTTATGTATTCGAAACTATAGAATGCTCACTAACATTTTTATGTTGACCTTTTATTTTTAACATGTTTCAGGCAATAGCATTATGTGGCTGTGAACAATCATAACTCTCACACTTCGATGATTCCGCCGTCAAGGTTGGGGTGTAACAGATTGGTATCAGAGCCCATAACTATAGGGATTTAGGTTATTAGAAATGGTGACCTAGACTATAGTTGCATGAACCTCATAGAAAGATCCTTATACTTTTGTGCTTACATATTGTTTAAATGCTACATAATGCTAAGCCTTTTGTGTAATTTGATGCATTAGCATAGGATTGCCTTATGTATGCTTAAAACTTAGACTCCCTAAACTTAACTTCGATTCTTTGACTCTCCCTGATAAATGAACTTCCTAAACTTATTCTCAACGACATGTGGAGGCTACGCTTATCATCGTTGGTTCAATTCCTTAGACCCTATGTCTAATCTATGAAAATCTCATCAAGGTTTTGATTTCATAAACCAAAGAAATTTGTGTGGCACATAGACACCTGTATTCTGGATTTCCTGGCAAAAGGCCATCGGGCTAAGGCAAGCATATCGTATAAATCTCATTGCGAGACCAGTTATGCTTACCTGGGGATTTCTGGGATGAGTGATAAACTATGGTCAACACACGTCTCTAAGGCAAATGGGTCAAATTACCTTGACATGTCAACGATTCCAAATGGTAATGCGTTACCAAATGGAACCATCCTTTTTGCATTCTAAAAATCCTTGAATCCTTGAACGGGTTTATCACCAAAGTTTTAATATCTTCTCATTCTTAACCTAAATAATGTTCCTGTTAATATTGAACTCATCCTACATTTCAACTCTTACGCTCAACGTGTAACGTGTAACGGTATTGAACTCAGCGTTTCATGTAACTATTTCTATACATTGACCAACGTGAACATGGATCTAAATATACCCAACGATATTAGGAATCTAAACCGTATGGTCTTTAAAACTTTAAACCATTACTTATGGTTCTCAAAATCTTCTTAAGGATGTGTCCCATAAATAAGAACATGCAAAACTGTAGGTGAAATTCCTACATCTCGGGATACTTTGTCTAAGCGAAGTGTAAATGGTGATCTGACTCGATCATTAAATCCATTTACTTGACTCGAAACCCTTGGGATGAGTGATCACTTAAAAATACGTTTGTCTTCAATTAAACTATGGTTGAGCTCATATCCTGAGAAGTCCATGTATTTCCTTTTGATCGAATGTTCACATCTCATTGTGGTGTTGAATAATTACTGTCCTTGATTTCGTCTTCCCGATTTAAACCACCTAGATTTGAACACCACAACAAATTCTGTTACCTCGAACATTGACCTTAAATTTTGTAAGCATGATTTTCCTTTTGTTACATTGATGTAACTTGAAATTTTCTGAAATTCTAAGTGATATCCTTTTCCTTTCATCGTTAAGTCAAACTTTGAACCGTCTGCACTGTGAGAGATGCGAGAGTTTGTAGGTCAATCTATGAACTAAGAACACTCGTACCTCCTAAACAATTCTAACTCATCAAAACAGGGGTGATTCCCTTACTTTGATGATTCTCTATTCGTTTTGATAAATGGTTTCCAATTGTGTGTTTTATGAAATTTCATCCTCTGGATTTGGGCAAATTCCTCATCCTGAGGATTGACTTCAATTATTCTCATCGGAACTTACACTTCACAAATGACATGATCTCACCAAAATAGGATTGAAACCCGTACTTTGGTGACAAATGTTAATCTTTGATTGTTTTCTTGTTATTATGAAGCTCAATCATCAAGATAGGCGTGAATTCCATACCTTGATGATAATTTCATTTTTATGGATGGTAATCTCTCAAATGAAACGATCTCATCAAAGTAGGAGTGAATTCTGGATTTTGATGAAGAAGTTCATCTGTTATATTTTATTTTTTTTGTAAAACTTCATTGTTAAGATAGGAGTGATTTCCCTTACCTTAATAATATTTATAAAATATTATTATAAATATTATACATAATTATTTTTATAAAAATGACACTATATCATGTTTAATTATGAAATAATCTTGTAAATTGTAGAAATTATACATCTTATAATTTCACGATTATTTACAAACGTAATTTCTTATAAAATATACTTTAACAATTACTTTAGATTAACAAATTATTATCGAATAAATCAAAATACCAGCAATTTCATTACTTGTCAAAACCCTAAATTCCATCTAAAACCCTAGTTCACGTTTAATTGTTAAGCTTATTATTAATCTTGTAATAAATACGTTTTAGGTACCTTGTAAAGGAATTCGTTGAAACGACGATTGTTATTATTTCTTATTAATCATCCAATATATACTTAATTGCCAAGTGAGTATTTCTATACCCCTTTTTCATATTTTTACACTTTGGGGTGAAACATGTTACTAACCATTACACTTGTAAACATGTTTGATTCTTGTAAACTTATGGCAATTTACGTGTGTGTTGTGATTAGTTGAATCTTGTAACTACCATGTAATGTCGAATACATGTACAATCATTAACTATTGCTAGCCTGGCGACGTCATAGATCTTTGGGCCTGACAAGCCTGCTTGGTTGATCCAAGTACACTTAGCTAATCGTATATGCTTATAACTTGGTTGATCCAAGTACACGTTTGAAACTTGTAAAACTTTGTCAAGGTTTGACTGTGCATTCTGTCTTACATCCTTAGTTACTTTGTTCTCTAATTTACAACATGAATTGCCATCTTTTATATACTTATGTATTCGAAACTATAGAATGCTCTGATACCAATCTGTCACACCCCAACCTTGACGGCGAAATCGTCGAAGTGTGAGAGTTATGATTGTTCACAACCACATAAGGCTATTGCCTGAAACATGTTAAAAATAAAAGGTCAACATAAATATGTTGGTGAGCATTCTATAGTTTCGTATACATAAGTATATAAAAGATGACAATTCATGTTGTAAGTTAGAGAACAAAGTAACTAGGGATGTAAGACAGAATGCACAATCAAACCTTGACAAAGTTTTACAAGTTTCAAACGTGTACTTGGATGATTAGCTAAGTGTACTTGGATCAACCAAGCAGGCTTGTCAGGCCTATAGATCTATGACGTCGCCAGGCTAGCAATAGTTAATGATTGTACATGTATTCGACATTACATGGTAGCTACAAGATTCAACTAATCACAACACACAAGTAAATTGCCATAAGTTTACAAGAATCAAACGTGTTTACAAGTGCTACGTTTATAATGTAACATGTTTCACCCAAAAGTGTGAAAATAATAAAATGGGTATAGAAATACTCACAAGATGTAGGATGATAATAATAAGAAAAATAGGATGGTTCCAACGATTCCTTCATGATTCAACCTAAGATTTCGTGTCTTAGGATTAGAATAATGTTAAGATTAATGACTTGATATGAATTAGGGTTGTAATTGGAATTTGGGGTTTTGATAATTATGATAATAAGATAAGATAATGTAATCAATTATATTTAGATTCAATAAAGATAAAATAAATCAATTATACTTGAGTACGAACATGAATGATTAATGAAATCAATAATTTAATTTATAATAATTGATTTAACAAATGTTAGGTATATATTATGTAAAGAAGTAACTAAATTAATAATTATTTACGTTATAACATAGTTAAATAGTTAGCCATTTAAATGGTTAACTATTCATGATATTATGGTTAAATGGATAATTGAATAAATAATTATTTATATTATGATTTAAATAATTATGTGAATAATAAATCATTTACAAATAATGGTAGATTTAAAATGTTCTGAAATAATCTAAATTTATGCTATAATAAATTTATAGCATTTAAATTACATAAACAAATTAAAGCTACCAACTCGATCATCTATAAATACCTAATCGAACTCAGGTTCCAATTGCACCAAAAAACACTATCATTGATCACCATCTTCATCGCGACCTGCAACTCTATTGAACACCACCCTCCGAGCTTTCTAAACCCAAATTAACAGAGGGCTTTTGATCATTATCATCCCTAGAAACTATCTGCAAAGTTAATTTGATTTTCATCAAGGTCTGATCATCATTTGGTTTCAAAACAACTGCGACCTGTTCTTCATCAGTTCCTGTCGAATTAGGTACCCAATCAAGTAATTAAAAGCATCAATGTACTCGTTTTTACATAGGGATTAAAAGCCCTAACCTTATTTGATTATCAATTTCGAATTGAGGTTTAATTGGAGGGAAATCGAATTAGGGTTTATAGATGATCGAGTTGGTAGCTTTAATTTGTTTATTATTGTTGTTTGAGTGTATTAGTGAGCTGTATTGAATCCGAGATAAAAGTGGAGATTATAGCCGTTTGTTTGACTGATTCAACACGTTTTTATGTTGGAATCCAATTCGAATTGGATCCAAGAAAGCTTTCGGTGAGGTTGTGGGGTTAAAAATCGAGTAATTTGGTCTGAATTTGTCGGGAATAATGTGGTTTCGATATTGGGAGCTTTGGATTCGAATATCTCGATGATTAAACGTGTTTAATGGGTGCGTTGGGTTGAATCTTGTCCATGAATGCATTGGAAGCGGTTTTGTGGGTTAAAATTACGTATTTTTGGCTAATTTGGATCGCCGGAGAACGGCCGGAGACTCGCCGGAATCTCGCCGGAAAATCGAGGGGAAGGAGAGAGAAGGCAGTTGGTTTTGAAAATTTTACAGAAATGGTCCCTGAGCTTTGTATTATTATTATTTCATGTAGAAACTTCATTTTGAAGTTTCTAAAATGACACTAAACCCCCTGGACTTTATTATTACTATTATTATTATTATTATTATTATTATTATTATTATTATTATTATTATTATTATTATTATTGTTATTACTATTAATATTATTATTATTATTATTATCATTATTATTATTATTATTATTATTATTATTATTATTATTATTATTATTATTATTATTATTATAAAAGATTAACGTCGTGAAATACGAGATGTTACAATACGTACCTACATACATACGTACATACCTACGTACGTACATACATACATACGTACATACCTACGTACGTACATACATACATACATACGTACATACCTACGTACGTACATACATACATACGTACATACATACATACATGCATACGTACATGCGTGCATACATACATACATACATACATACATACATACATACATACATACATACATACATACATACATACATACATACATACATACATACATACATACATGCATGCATGCATACATACATACACACATACATGCATACATACATGCATACATACATGCATACATACATATATACATACATACATACATACATGCATACATTCATACATACATACATACATACATACATACATACATACATACATACATACATACATATGTATACATACATATGTATACATAGATACATACATACATACATACATACATACATACATACATACATACATACATACGTACGTACGTACGTACGTACGTACGTACGTACGTACGTACGTACGTACGTACGTACGTACATACATACACACATACATACATATGTATACATACATACATATGTATATATATACATACATAAATATATATATATATATATACACACATACATATATATACATACATACATATATATACATATATATGAGGTCGTGTGTGCGTTGGATGAACATATAGGTATATTGTGTGTTGGTTGGGTTGTGTGTGTGTGTGTATATATATATATATATATATATATATGATTGGGTAAGTCTATTATGTATGAGTATAACTATACTTTGAATGTGTATAATGATACGAGTACACTTACATATGCATATTGAACATGTAATATGGAATTAGATAATTGAGTGTGCTCATATGATGTGTGTGTATATATCTATACTATATTAATAAGCATTTGGGAAGGATAAAAAAGTCATTTCACACAAAACTCTTAAAATTAAGAGATGTATAACATCCCTTGCATATGTTACAACTCAAACAAGCACACTTACCACAAAGCTCTAGATTGCACCAATGTTTGCAGACACCAAAAGAAGAGCCCCACCATCGATCTTCTTCTGTTCTCAAAGAGGAAGGTCTTCTTTTCTATTTTTCATCACCAAAACCTAGACTGCACGAATATGGATTCCATTCACGAATATGGCTTCCATTCACAGAAGGATCTTCTTCTGTTCTCAAAGAAGGATCTTCTATTGTTCTCAAAGAGGAAGGGCGGGCAATTCAAATGCTTTGATGAATGTTCTTTTTTTCATCACCGGAACTCTGAATTTGTTTTCTATGAAAATGCTTCTATAAGGTATGTTCTTCGTTTTTTGCTCATTTCTCTGTTTTTGTTGATGTTTGTTATGTATTATGTAGTTTGGTCATGTTTTTAGTTTACTCATGCCTCAAATTTGTTAATATCTCTTTTGTAGTTTCAACTTTTACGGTTCTTTAATTGTTTTGTTCTAACTAATTTGGGTTTTGTTCTAACTAATTTGGGTTCTGTAATTTGTAGTTTACTCATGCCTCAAATTTGTTAATTTGGGTTTTGTTCTAACTTTTATGGTTCTGTAGTTTCAACTGCTTACTTTTGCTAATTTGGATTTTGTTCTAATATTTGGGTTTTGTTCTAACTTTTACGGCTCTAACTTCTACGGTTAGTTAATCTATAGTTTACTCATCGCACGGGTTTTACTCATGCCTCAAATTTGTTATTTGTGGGTTTTGGTTTAATCGAGCTTTCAAGCAGTTCCATTTTTATGTCGTTTTGGTTGGTTTAATCGAGCTTTCGAGCAGTTCCATTTATATGTCAGTTGTCCCGTTTAGTCATTGTGTTTTTCTTTTACATTTGAGTCAAAAGCATATATGCCTACATTATTAAAATTGAATCCATAGTACAGCAAGATACTTAAGAATTCTTATATAAATTTGTAGAAATCACATATGCCTACATTATTAAAATTGAATCCAGTTTTTCTGGATAAAAGCCATAAGGAAACAAAAATCCAGTTTTTCTTTTATCTTTTAAATTTGTAGCATATATGCCAACATTTTTAAAATTGAATCCATAAACAGCAGGATACTTAAGAATTCTTATATAATCCTACTAGACTAATTTTCTAAAACCTATGATTTGATGAATCTGTTTTTCTTTAAATATTTTGAGCTTATGTCATCAAGCATCAACTCTTTGTAGGTAATCTAGATATGAGAGCAGAGGTCTTGTATGCTGTCCTATAAGCTCATTCATTTTTTAGTTGAGGATTTAATGAAAAAAGGTTTTATTAAGTTTTAAAGAGAACTCTTGTATTGATTATTTCATCTATCAACCACTCATAAGTATGTTTGTTTTAATAAAAAAACTGGACGAGGGACATTTTATACAGTAATTTGTTTGAAATGAACCAGTATAATATGAAATGCAGGCTTGAGACTTCTTAACCATTCACCATTTATTTGAAATATTGCTGATCTTGTGCTTTTATAAATTTCCCGAACAAAAAATCATTGAGGGATGTTATGCTTCTGTGAAGTTATCAGTTGTAAAGATCTGAGTTTGAATTTCTGTTTGTGTTCGTTTATGTCTGTTAACTGTTGTGACGGCTCTTCAAATGTTGGTTGGTAATGTTACAGCCTATCAGTGGAGAAATACCTGAATAACGCGATCTATGATTGTATTTTGCGCTCCATTAGAGCTAATCATATTAATGTGATTTTGTTTTCATAACTGCTGGTAGATACTACAGGAATTTGGTTAAGATAGTGTTAAAAGTGATGATTAAATCATGGAGATTGATCTGATTATCAAACGAATTTGTATCTGGAATTTCATAATTATTGTGGTGTATGTTTTGTAGGTTATTTGTTTTTGAATCTCTTTTATCTTTTCTGTAACGTCTCAAACAGTTAAGGTAACGTCTCAAACCAATTTTTTTTGCTTTTTTAATCCACTCACCAATAGCTTGTTTTTCGTATAATGTTGAATCTATGTCAGTGTGTATGCTTATGTTGCTATAACCAATAGAATTTGCTATTGTCTATGCTTATAACCATGCAATTAATGGAATTGATTTCCAAAAATTACATGTGTCCTTGCTCAACGTCAAGACTTTTTTAGTTCTCAGCGTTCATGTTGCTTTAACAATGTTATGCACCAAAAGCAAACTCAAAAATGTCACAATACTTTGACCAAAAAAGTCAATCCTGCTAGAAAACAATATGAGTCTGCATCAAACATAATTTGATCATAAATAACCCTCCTGAACCCGCAGTCTCTTACATTTTTAACTTTATTCAAAAGATCAAATAATTGTTTAGACACCTATCTTAAAAGTTCAGCCATGTACTCATATATCAAGAATATGCAAGCCTTTATCAGATTAATGTCCACTCATCATTGCAAATTTCAAACTTCGCATGAAAATGTTATCAATTTAATTAAAATCACAAGCTTCCATTTGACGCACTTTGTATTTATCCTCATTTTAGTATACAGTTCTTATGCATTAGTCCATGATCGTTCTATGTTTGATGTAATGAATTTAGTGATATTAATTCCCTGGCTTTATTTAACTCAACGGGTCAATTGGGTAAACTTCAATAAAAAGTTATGTGTTACCATGATGATATTTAATAAAAAGACAAATGGTATAGGTTGAGTAGCCTTTAGTCACATACGCCTGCCATTCTTGTTAGAAACAACTTTTGCTTGGTTTGGCTATGTTTTAAAGTGATCAGTGTTGTCTTTTTTATAGTACAGTTGCTCTACCTAAAGATCTCCACTGCTTAAGGATTAAGATTTTTTAGGTCGGTTTGAAGAATCGAGTAGTGTTTGATATTTCAATCATACAAGTGGAACGTATTCATATTTGATAGCTTCAATGTGAATCACAAGATATATAGCTAACCTGTTGTTAATGATTGTATAGCTAATATGTTGTTTAACAGATATAAATGCGATTATATACTATGTGATAAGTTTGGAACTTTCATGAATATAATACATATTCTAATAATATAGAGTTGTAAACGAGTCACGAAACTAGAAACTAGAAACTAACATTTACCGGGAACACTTAACTTTTACAAATTATTAATGATTATGGATTTCGAACTGGATTAGACACTTAAGTTTTATACTTAACTATAGTCACGAATACTTCGAGAGTTAAATCGCTAGAATTCTATTCGAAGCTTTCACTTGTATCTAAATAAATCTTCTTCAGTATTTATAAATAGAATTTAAAAAACCAAATTTAAAGACAATGTGATATGGCAACTAACTACTGCAGCTGCTAAGCTACCTATATAAGTGTTCATATAAGCTGCAGCTGATATGGCAACCAACTATTGCTAAGCTCATTATCATGCATAGCTGCCATTATGTCATGGTTTCTATTGTTTTCAATTTGTAGCCTTGTTGAATCATATCCACAGCTGCTAAGCTACATATATAAGTGTTCATACAGTCAGATAGTTAACGCGTGTTATTGATTCAGATTCCACATTTGAGGCCTGCTGATCACAAGAGGTCAAGGTTATCTAGGAACAGAAGAACTATTAACCGTGCTTATGGTGGAGTGTTATCTGCGGGTGCTGTAAGAGAAAGGTATATCTTTTTAATAATCTATTTAATATCATTAAGTTTAGTTTCAAACTCTACCTTCTCTTTCTAGAACTTCTCACTTTGTTCTAGACACTTCCCAGCTTCCGCTTTCAGTTTCTCATTTGACTTTGTTTCCATGACAACTTCCTTATGTTATATTAAAAGAAAAAAGAACATAAACTGACGGAGTAAATCAACAAAGAAATATTAGCATGCTAAGTAACTTAAAACAACATTAATAATTAACAGATGAAAGAAGTAGATAACAGATTTTGAATTTGCATTAAAAGTTTAAGATTTTTAACAACATACTGTGTTATCTAACACTTAGGCGTATGTTAGCATCCATCAGGAAGTCCAAGATTCCGGCAGTTATCTTCATACTATTTTCAGCTGGTTTAAATTTCGAGCTCCACTCTAGCTTTGCCATTTTGTAAACAATTTTTGACAAAATATCAACATTCTTGTTTCAACTTGCTCAAATTCAGCAAATCAGAGCTCTAAAAACTTTGCATAAGAAAACTATAAGAAAACCTTCAAAACACATTGATAATGCATCATTAGCTGCAGCATATATATCATTTGTTTTAGCAACTAAATAAACTTATAAAGAATTAATGCTTATTTGAAAATGTACTGCTGCATGAGTAGGATGATAACAATTATTTTACAAGTGGACTGCTGCAAGTATTTTGAAAGTGTACAAATTGCAAATTTAAAAAGCTTATTCATGTGATTAGGTACATTAAGCATATATTTATTAAGTAAACATGATAAAAACTTTAAGTAAACAAAGAACTACTGTAAGGCCCCGTTCCCGGGCACCTCACAGTTGGTCGTCATTACCCATAAAACATACATTTAATACAACTTAGTAAAAACCATGCAGCGGAAAAATTTAAATTTACTATAAATGCTTTTGCAAAGTAATACAACACCCGTTACAAAATATCGTTTGTTTGCATTACGATACAAAAACATTAACAAAAGAATGCCATCCCAAAAGAGCTGAGTAGCCGCCTCGTGCCATCCTCAGCAACACTACCTGCCAACTGGAAAATACATAAAAGTCAGCGTTGCTGAGTGAGTTCTAGTTTTGTAATAAAACATACTTTTACTTATTTAAAAGTATCCTTTCGTGCGTGCGTTCATACATCATACGTACACAGAGATAATATTCGTTATTATCTTCATCATTCGTTATTCATCGTTATCTTTAACTTCTCGTGTGGATTCTGTCAGGCTTTACCCACTTCATAGCACTTGGCTATGATTACTGTGGTCGAATGACAAGAATCCCGTTCATACTTACTTGCACGCATTGAAAGGTGAATTGTACCAATACCATATGCTACACCCCGATCGTTATTAGCTACCGGGCCGTAGTCAACATATGACGGAAAATCGTATGCCACGGTACTAGAGGTAAGCGGTAGAGGTACCATGACCATGGTCAATCACAAAGAAGGACCAATCGCGTTATTCAATGCTTGCAAGACATAATTCGTTCGTTCATTAATGCAGGTATTCATCATCATTCTTCTTTTCGTTCATTCGTTAGTACATGCATTCGTCATCATGTTCCTCTTTCATTATCTTTCACTTTACGATACATAATACTTCATTAGTTCATTCTCGTTATTCGTAAAGTTTCAGAAAGATAAGCATACACAATTACAAGGAACATACACACACATCATACATACTCATAATACATTCATCATCATACATTCATCATCATACGTAGCATCATACCATACTTAACAATATTTTAATAATATTGTCAACAATAATGCACTGATAATAATATCAGTAACAATAAGGGTTAACCATAATCATCATTACATGCATGAAACATCATCATTTGTTAACCCTAGTCAACCCTGGTCAAAACCTCGAACTTCGGTATAGCAGGAAATTTCTGAAAAATTCCAAATATTCTGGGCGTTTTAGCCCTGTTGGGCGTATAAGCCCTCTGGCCGTATGAGCCCTGTTAGGCGTATAAGCACTGCTGGACTTTTCGTCTTATACTTAGAATTGTCATCTGGTCATACGACCACACTGTTGGTCGTATGAGCACTATTGGTCGTACCATCCCTAGACTTAGAAATATGTTCTGATCATACGACCACAC
Organism: Flaveria linearis; assembly: GCA_024085815.1. Taxonomy (NCBI): domain Eukaryota; kingdom Viridiplantae; phylum Streptophyta; class Magnoliopsida; order Asterales; family Asteraceae; genus Flaveria; species Flaveria linearis. The sequence continues at coordinate 41,640,243 of CM044009.1, read as the reverse complement.
TATTGGTCGTATGAACACTAGTGGACTCATCATCATACTTAGACAAATATCACTTGGTCATACGACCACACTGTTGGTCGTATGAGTCCTATTGGACCAACACTTAGAAATATAACTTGGTCATACGACCACACTGTTGGACGCATGAGTCCTGTTAGACTCATCAACACTTAGAAAAATATATCTCCTGGTCATACGACCACACTGTTGGTCGTATGAGTCCTACTGGGCTTCAACACTTAGAAAAATATCCTGGTCATACGACCACACTGTTGGTCGTATGAGCACTGGTGGACTCATCAACCTGTAATTATTTATTCTAAGTCCAGATTTCAGTAGTATTAGTAACCTGTTCAGGTATCTAAGTCCCAAACATCAAAATGCCTAGTTCTAAACATATACACATGATTCTAGGCATAAATCTAACATAAACATAAACATACATACATTCATTTCATACGGGTATCAACCCAAATTTTATAAAAACATACTTACATGCATTTCCAGCCCCAAAACGTTTAAAAACCAGTAAAAAGGGGTCTAGAACTCACCTTAGCTGCTTTCAAGCTTAACACTCTCAAAACCACGAATTCCTGATGTTTCTAGCACCTAAACACCAAGAACACATACCCGAAAGCATATAGGCACATAAGAACATATATCCAAGGCATTATCTAGCCAAGAACAACTTAAAAACAAGAATTCTTACCTGGAAATTCGAATTCTACTTGTTCTTCTTTCTCAACCCGAAGCTTTTTCTTCTTTCTCTCTCTAAAGTCGAATGAAAAATGTTATGCAGAAGGTAATGGGCGGCCATGCCACCTTTTTACCAACTTTATAAGATTTTTTTATCATTTTATACTTTTGGTCCTCCAACTTGGGGTTGACTTGCTTTTCCTTCTTTTTCTTTCTCTTTATTCTTTTATTTCTTACTAATAAAAATACGGGTGTTACAAGTCCACCCCCCTTATATAGGTTTCGTCCCCGAAACCTGTTATTCCTCAAACAGATGTGGGTAGTGCTGTCTCATTTCTTCTTCAGTCTCCCACGTAGACTCGGATCCCTTCCTGTGCTTCCACTGTACACGCACAAGAGGAACCACTTTATTCCTTAACCTCTTCTCCTTACGATCAATGATTGCCACTGGTTGCTCCACGTAGTTGAGCCGTTCGTCTACTTCAATATCCTCCAGTGGTACAACCATGTCTTCATCAGCCAAGCACTTCCTCAGATGAGATACATGGAATGTGGGATGAATTCCACTTAACTCATCTAGCAATTCAAGTCGATAGGCCACCTCTCCTACCCGTGCGATAATTCGGAAAGGTCCTATGTATCTCGGGCTTAGCTTACCCCTTTTCCAGAACCTAATGATTCCCTTCCAGGGCGAGACCTTCAACATGACTCGGTCACCAACCTTGAACTCTATCGGTCTTCGCCTCTTGTCAGCATACGACTTTTGCCTATCCTTCGCCGCCTTCATGAAGGCTTTGATCTTTTCTAATTTCTCAGTCGTTGCTTCAATCACCTCGACACCTCCCAGTTCCTTCTGCCCAATGTCTCCCCAACATACGGGCGTCCTACATCTCCTACCGTATAGCATCTCGTATGGTGGCATGCCAATACTGGCATGATAGCTATTGTTGTACGAGAATTCTGCTAACGGCAAGTGATCATCCCAACTTCCTCCAAAATCGATCACGCACGCCCGAAGCATGTCTTCGAGTGTTTGGATCGTCCTCTCAGACTGACCGTCCGTCTGAGGGTGATATGCTGTACTAATGTGTAGTCTCGTCCCCATCGCATCATGAAACCTTTTCCAAAACTTGGAGGTAAACCGGGTGTCACGATCAGACACAATAGACACCGGCACACCATGACGAGCTACAATTTCCTTGATGAACAGATCCGCCAATCTTTCAGATGAGTACGTTTCGCGGATCGGTAGGAAGTGGGCACTCTTCGTCAGGCGGTCAACTATCACCCATATAGAATCATACCCTTTAGGGGTACGTGGTAACTTCGTGATAAAGTCCATGGTGATGTGTTCCCACTTCCACTCGGGTATATCCAACGGTTGGATCTTCCCGTAGGGCTTCTGGTGTTCCGCCTTCACTTGTAAGCAAGTCAGACACTTACTTACATACTCCACTACGTCGCGTTTCATTCCCGGCCACCAATAGTCTTTCTTCATATCGTGGTACATTTTGGTAGCACCAGGGTGAATGGAGTATCGGGTCTTATGGGCCTCGTCCATAATTCTTCCACGCAGATCCCCGTATCGAGGAATCCACATTCGCCCAAATCGGGTCTTAACACCAAGAGTGTTCTCACCCAATTCCGTAACTAGACCTCTCATCCTTTCGGAGTTAAGACGATCTTCTTTGAAAGCCTCGTCTTGGAACTTCTTAACCTGTGTCATCACATCGGGGGTCATGATCAGCTGATAAGCCTTCACCCGAATCGGCTCAGGCCGTTCCTTTCGGCTAAGGGCATCGGCCACCACGTTGGCCTTGCCCGGATGGTAATGGATTTCACAATCATAATCCTTTATTAGTTCCAACCATCGCCTCTGCCTCATGTTAAGATCTTTCTGCTCGAAGAAGTACTTCAAGCTTTTGTGGTCGGTGAAGATTGTGCACTTCGTCCCGTATAGATAGTGCCGCCAAATCTTCAACGCGAAAACCACCGCAGCTAATTCTAGATCGTGTGTGGGATAGTTGACTTCGTGGGTTTTCAGCTGTCGAGATGCGTAGGCTATCACCTTTCCACGTTGCATCAACACACAACCTAGCCCAGAATAAGATGCATCCGAATAGACCACTAAGTCTTCATTTCCCTCAGGCAAAGTCAAGACAGGAGCTTGTGTTAGTCTTGCCTTCAACTCCTCAAAAGCCGTCTCCTGTTCTCGACCCCACACGAATTTCACGTCCTTACGAGTCAATTTTGTCAAAGGTGAGGCTATCTTTGAAAAGTCTTGAATAAATCTTCTATAATAGCCCGCCAATCCCAAGAAGCTACGAATCTCGGATGGCGTCTTTGGTGATTTCCATTGCATCACAGCCTCAACCTTTGCTGGGTCCACCATTATTCCTTCTGCATTCACTACGTGACCCAGAAATTGCACCTCGCGTAACCAAAAGGCGCACTTGGAGAACTTGGCGTACAATTTCTCCCTTCTCAACGTTTCCAGTACTTCCCGAATGTGACCGGCATGCTCTTCTTCGCTTCTCGAATAAATCAGGATATCATCGATGAACACAATCACTGATTTATCTAACATTGGCCGACACACTCGGTTCATCAAATCCATAAAAGCAGCCGGCGCATTAGTCAACCCAAAAGACATGACAAGAAACTCGTAGTGACCATAGCGCGTACGAAAGGCTGTTTTAGGGATATCCTGCTCCTTTACTTTCAATTGATGGTAGCCAGATCGAAGATCTATCCTCGAGAACCAACTGGCACCCTGGAGCTGATCGAACAAGTCATCGATTCTCGGTAACGGATACCGATTCTTTATTGTCAACTTGTTCAATTCACGGTAGTCGATACACATTCTCATGCTACCGTCCTTCTTTTTCACAAATAAGACCGGGGCACCCCAAGGAGAGATACTCGGTCTAATGAAGCCCTTGTCAAGCAACTCCTGCAGTTGCTCCATCAACTCCTTCATCTCCGTAGGAGCTAATCGATACGGTGCCTTAGCGACAGGTTGGGCACCGGGTATTAAGTCAATTTGAAATTCAATTTCACGGTCAGGTGGCAATCCCGATAAGTCTTCCGGGAACACATCTGGAAACTCACACACAACCGGAACGTCAGATAATTGTGGTGTTGGCGTCTCCACATCCTTTACATAACATAGGTAGGCGTTGCACCCACGCCTCATGCACTTCCCCGCCACCGCCATCGAAATCACCTTCGGAATCATGGTTACCCGATCACCATATATTGTCACCAGACTCCCGTCAGATGCCGTCAATCTAATCATCTTCTTTCAACATACGATATTCGCTTCATAGGTTGCCAACCAATCCATCCCTAGTACTACATCAAATCCGCCTAGGGGCATCATATGTAATCTAGCAGCAAACCTATGACCTTCTAACTCTATGGTACAGTCCTCTATCACATCAGTAACTCTAGTGGACTTACCAATAGCAGTTTCTACATAAAAAGGCTCACTAATGCATTTACTACTAACAGGCAATTTAGCACAGAAAGTAGTAGAAATGAAACTCCTACTAGCACCAGAATCAAATAACACAGAAGCAAGAGTTTGATTTACTAGAAACGTACCTGACACCATATCGGGGTCCGTCCTAGCCTCTTCCTGCGTCATAGTGAAAGCCCTGGCACTTGCTCTCGGACCTTCACTTCCCGTCTTCTTTACCCCTGAAGCCTCAGCCCTCGGCTTCTTACAGTCCCTGCTCATATGGCCACTTTCTCCACAGTTAAAGCACTTGCCCATCCGACAATCTTTTGATATGTGCCCTGTCCTCCCGCACTTAAAGCAGAGGTTGGATCCCCATTTGCACTCCCCTGAGTGCTCCCTTCCACACTTGCCACACTTCCTCACCCCAGCTCCAGACATGACCACTCGGCGGTCATCCACCCTTGCCTTCTTGTTGTTCGTCGAAGTATCACCCCGACCAAATCTCTTCCCCTGCCAGTTCTTCTCTCCACTTCCTTTCTTGCTTCCCTCAGCCTTTACCAAAGCAGCCCGTTCATCGAATAACCTTCCCGCCAGATCCACTGCCGACCTGAAAGTGCTTGGTCGGGCAGAAATCAAGTGCCAACGGATTTCAGCTGGCAGCCCCTGAATATACCGGTTGATCTTTCGAGACACCGGCGTCACCTGCTCCGGCACCAACAGCGCCAACTCGTTAAACCTGGTGGTATATTGTTGGTGGGTCATTGTCCCTGCCTCTAACTGCAGGAACCCTCTCTCAATTCTATCTGTTTCCCGACGAGGACTGAATTCCTCAATCACCAGCCTTTTTAACTCAGCCCACTTCATCTTCCCTATAGCCCTGCTACCCTCGGCTTGGACTATATTTTTCCACCAGCATAAAGCCGACCCTGTAAAAGAGTGGGTAGCAAACTTCACCTTCTTGTCCTCCTGGCAATCACTAATATCGAGGACAGCTTCCATTTCCATCACCCATTGGTGAGCATCAGTAGCAGTACCAGAGCCATCAAAAGTTGGGGGTTTTCACCTCATGAATGCCCCGTAGTTACAACCCCGGGCTGTCTCCCGTAACTGCTCTTCTTCCCCTTCCTCTTCATCATCGGATAGTACTGTTTCTGCTTCCGTCTGTTGCTGTCTTCCTGAGGACCGATTCCTCCCCCGTCTATCATCTTCACGTACTGCCTTTATCACTTCGGTCACTACAGACGGTAAAATCGTCTGCATGACTTGGTGCACCTCCTCGATCACTGTCTCTTTCACCGAGGCTCTCACATCATCACTCTCATCCACTCCCCCGAGGGAGTAGTATTAGGTTCTTCGGGAACCTTCCTCTCTTGTCTAGGCCTTCCTCTTGTGGCTCGTGGTTCCGCACCACTTCCGCCACTGCCTCCACCAATTGGGGCTTTAGATGATCTACCACCGACCATTTTCTATCACACTGGAAGATTTAAACACCAACACGGTCATTCAAGGAAATAGCTCAGTTTATGTCAAGTATAGTAAGTCCCTAATTACAGTGGCCAGTTATGATTAGCCACTTACTCTACTCTTCACACCCCGAGCATTACCTGTCCTGACTATATTAGTATCTAAGTCTAACAGTACATATAAACACATAACATGCGCACGTAACACTGGTTAACTTTCAAGAAAATACCTGATGGCATGCAGCTACTCAGATGGCATTCTCTTCCTTTCTGTCCCAATTTCAGTTTAAGTTTAGGTTTGTTTTAAAAATTTACCCATTTCACTTAAACTTTGGCTCTAATACCAACTTGTAAGGCCCCGTTCCCGGGCACCTCACAGTTGGTCGTCATTACCCATAAAACATACATTTAATACAACTTAGTAAAAACCATGCAGCGGAAAAATTTAAATTTACTATAAATGCTTTTGCAAAGTAATACAACACCCGTTACAAAATATCGTTTGTTTGCATTACGATACAAAAACATTAACAAAAGAACGCCATCCCAAAAGAGCTGAGTAGCCGCCTCGTGCCATCCTCAGCAACACTACCTGCCAACTGGAAAATACATAAAAGTCAGCGTTGCTGAGTGAGTTCTAGTTTTGTAATAAAACATACTTTTACTTATTTAAAAGTATCCTTTCGTGCGTGCGTTCATACATCATACGTACACAGAGATAATATTCGTTATTATCTTCATCATTCGTTATTCATCGTTATCTTTAACTTCTCGTGTGGATTCTGTCAGGCTTTACCCACTTCATAGCACTTGGCTATGATTACTGTGGTCGAATGACAAGAATCCCGTTCATACTTACTTGCACGCATTGAAAGGTGAATTGTACCAATACCATATGCTACACCCCGATCGTTATTAGCTACCGGGCCGTAGTCAACATATGACGGAAAATCGTATGCCACGGTACTAGAGGTAAGCGGTAGAGGTACCATGACCATGGTCAATCACAAAGAAGGACCAATCGCGTTATTCAATGCTTGCAAGACATAATTCGTTCGTTCATTAATGCATGTATTCATCATCATTCTTCTTTTCGTTCATTCGTTAATACATGCATTCGTCATCATGTTCCTCTTTCATTATCTTTCACTTTACGATACATAATACTTCATTAGTTCATTCTCGTTATTCGTAAAGTTTCAGAAAGATAAGCATACACAATTACAAGGAACATACACACACATCATACATACTCATCATACATTCATCATCATACATTCATCATCATACATTCATCATCATACGTAGCATCATACCATACTTAACAATATTTTAATAATATTGTCAACAATAATGCACTGATAATAATATCAGTAACAATAAGGGTTAACCATAATCATCATTACATGCATGAAACATCATCATTTGTTAACCCTAGTCAACCCTGGTCAAAACCTCGAACTTCGGTATAGCAGGAAATTTCTGAAAAATTCCAAGTATTCTGGGCGTTTTAGCCCTGTTGGGCGTATAAGCCCTCTGGCCGTATGAGCCCTGTTAGGCGTATAAGCACTGCTGGACTTTTCATCTTATACTTAGAATTGTCATCTGGTCATACGACCACACTGTTGGTCGTATGAGCACTATTGGTCGTACCATCCCTAGACTTAGAAATATGTTCTGATCATACGACCACACTATTGGTCGTATGAACACTAGTGGACTCATCATCATACTTAGAAAAATATCACTTGGTCATACGACCACACTGTTGGTCGTATGAGTCCTATTGGACCAACACTTAGAAATATAACTTGGTCATACGACCACACTGTTGGTTGCATGAGTCCTGTTAGACTCATCAACACTTAGAAAAATATATCTCCTGGTCATATGACCACACTGTTGGTCGTATGAGTCCTACTGGGCTTCAACACTTAGAAAAATATCCTGGTCATACGACCACACTGTTGGTCGTATGAGCACTGGTGGACTCATCAACCTGTAATTATTTATTCTAAGTCCAGATTTCAGTAGTATTAGTAACCTGTTCAGGTATCTAAGTCCCAAACATCAAAATGCCTAGTTCTAAACATATACACATGATTCTAGGCATAAATCTAACATAAACATAAACATACATACATTCATTTCATACGGGTATCAACCCAAATTTTATAAAAACATACTTACATGCATTTCCAGCCCCAAAACGTTTAAAAACCAGTAAAAAGGGGTCTAGAACTCACCTTAGCTGCTTTCAAGCTTAACACTCTCAAAACCACGAATTCCTGATGTTTCTAGCACCTAAACACCAAGAACACATACCCGAAAGCATATAGGCACATAAGAACATATATCCAAGGCATTATCTAGCCAAGAACAACTTAAAAACAAGAATTCTTACCTGGAAATTCGAATTCTGCTTGTTCTTCTTTCTCAACCCGAAGCTTTTTCTTCTTTCTCTCTCTAAAGTCGAATGAAAAATGTTATGCAGAAGGTAATGGGCGGCCATGCCACCTTTTTACCAACTTTATAAGATTTTTTTATCATTTTATACTTTTGGTCCTCCAACTTGGGGTTGACTTCCTTTTCCTTCTTTTTCTTTCTCTTTATTCTTTTATTTCTTGCTAATAAAAATACGGGTGTTACAACTACAAATCATCATTTGTTTTAGCAACTAAATAAACTTACAAAAAATGATTACACTATAAAAGAGAGAAAAAAAGAGAGTTTTAGCTTGAGACCGAGTTTTTTTTCAAATATCATATGTTTTAAACCAGAGGGTGATCTCATGTTAAATTGAATGTTGTTGTCATAGTGAGTGCAGATTGTATGTGTTTGCTTTATTTTAAGTCGAACGGGTCAATTGGGTAAACTTCAATAAAAAGTTTATTTAAGATATTACATAGTACAAGGTATGTTCTTTGTTCTTAGTTTGCTCATGCCTAAAAATTTGTAATATCTTTTATACTTAGGAGTAATGTGGTTGTGTAAACTGATTTGAGTAGTTATGTGTTATTATTGGCTTTATTTAACTCGAACAGGTCAATTGGGTAAGCTTCAATAAAAAGTTATGTGTTACCATGACCAAATAACGTTGTGACAACTTTAAATTTTTACAATCTTAATTCAAGTTTTGTATATCAATTTGTAGGATAGAATTAAGGTTGAAATTGCAAGCTCATTTAGATTATTTTTTTTGGGAAGTTATAGGTATCGTTAGGGGCACCTGTAGTTCGAACTTTGAATAGAACTAGGATACAACATTGATCTTCATTGTGCGCAAAACCATGCCTATTAGATGGTATTCACATACACTTTTCTTTGTTGTTGTAAGATGTATGTGGTTGAATACTTCGTTGATTTTTATAGCTTATACTGCTCTCTATAATTTTAAAAATGGTTTGACTATGTCTGAACTATCTAATCAAGAAGGAACTCCAAGACATGCATGGTATTAATTTAACATATATAATTATAGTTTAATTTATGTACCTTTCTTGTCTTAATAAAACACTACTAACATTGATTTTTCAGTGTCTGTTTCAGTCAAAGAGGAGAAAATGCAAGAAAGTCCTAATCAAGAATTAGTAGCGGTAAAAAGGAAGTGACACAAGAATCTTCCAGTTTGGACACCGATGAAGAATGGTGGTCGAAGCATGGTGATGAGGTCATTGAGATTTGTAAGGCTTATGACAAAAAATGATCTCATCAAATCCAAGTAGTTGACATACGAATGTTTATTTTTAACGTACTATGTTTATGACTTGTATTTTCTTATTCTTGTGCTCAGATATTTATTTTTAACGTACTATGTTTATGAAAAACTTTTTCTTATTCGTGTGCTATTATTCAGTTGAGTTTTATGATGCTCAAGTATTCAGAAAACGATAATATACTATACAATAGAAGCCACACAAGTATTTAGAAAACGAATATCGCATTGTAAAATATCGTCGATGCCGCCGTCCGCATCGCGCGGGTTCCTTACTAGTATATATATACTAGTAAGAAACCCGCGCGATGCGGCGGTGACGATAATTTATGACGTGCTATTTTTTATCGTTAGTTCATCAATCCTCTCGTGATATTTTGTATAATACTTTTGTTATTTTCTTTTTCATAGCATTGGTGTGGTCTATCTACACTATGAGACTTACAAATCATCATTAATATTAAGAAACACAAAAATAATAAAATATCAAGCATAAACATAATAATTTTGAAAAGAAAAATCCAAGCATACAAATAAAAAAATCTCAATCATAAATGTTTTAATTTAAAACGATTAAACTACCCTTACAATTATTACAGAATAGTTTAGTCTTTTTGTACAAATAAAAGGCTGCAAACTTTTACAATAGTAATGTGAAAATAAAACATAAACATCAATTAGATGAAGATATAAACACCAAACTAAATCGTTTGATAGACAATTATAACTTGTAGACTTGATCATTATGCTTTTAAAACAGTACCTAATCACAAGAAGATGTATGTCATTCATGAGTACCATCATAGTCCCAAAAATGATGATATTTTGACCTTTCATGAATTGTTTCATTTGATATTATTTTTCTTTGCTCTTCACCTGTAATAGAGCTTTTAGCTTGATTACAAAATGAACCCTCTTTAAAGAAATATTAAATACATGATAATTAACCTTTCATTATCATCTTATATTAATCCCTAAATTTTTTCACCTTCTTAAAATTATCATTATCATCTTCTGTTGGTAAGGATTGTTTCACATTATAAACTCAAAAAAGAAATTAATTAGCAAAGATAGGTATTACATACATTGAGATTAGATACATAAAACATGGAGTAAGCATGCTCCACATTTGTTATCTCATATATCCAATTACAACATTAATAAAAGTTAAAAGAATCTAAAATCAGGTTATATATGATATGAAACATACCTTGTAAAACAGACCGGTCAAGTTGAGTGAGGTGCCAGGTTAGGAAGTTCAGGTCAAGATGGATTGATTTAAAAACATGTTAAAATAGGTTAGGTTCATGACATATTTGAATCAAGATGAACTCAAGTCGGAACGGGTTTGATTCTAAAAGAGGCCAAAATTCCCTTACAACACATTTTTCCAACAAAAATCACAAAACTATATAAATAACAAATAAATGATGTTCTAAACATGATTTTAGTAAAACCTACAACCCCTATTTGTTTGTTTAGATCTAGCTATTGGTTTCGTTCTCCTACTTTTTCTTTAGTCCTTGCCATCAAACACACAAATTGCATTATCTTTCAATCCAATCTCAAATCTATCAAGCAAACACCCACAACAATATTTTACATTTTACAGGTTCAAGAATTTTAGACTAAAAACAATAAACAAGCTAAAATGTGACATACAAAGAAGAATATATCAAGATTTTGATTTGATGATGTTTGAAAATAAAACGAAGGATTATGAAATCAAAGATTCATTATTTAGAATACTTCATTTTTCAATCTATATATATAAAATGATGTCCACATCAACACTAAGTTCCACCTACAAAATTTAAATATTTTGATGATAAACTTTTGCTTGTATCTAATCTAATCTATGAGATCCCCGTTGAATTACAACAGAAACCTATGACATATATAGACAACATCGTTTAACCAATACGTACAAGGAATGAATAAATTAAATACATGATAATTTAATCTTCCATTATCATCTTAGATTAATCCCTAAATTGTTTCACCTTCTTAAAATTATCATTATCATCTTCTGTTGGTAAGAATTGTTTCATATTATAAACTCAAAAAAGAAACTAATTAGCAGAGATAGGTATTACATACCGCGAATCGACGGGACACCGCGACCGAGTTCACCATTTGATGTTGCATCGAAGTCAACAACTGTTGAGCATCCGCTTGAAGATTCTGATTTGCTTAGTGGGCGGCATCGGCAAAATACCCTTATATTTCCTGATAATTACAGTAAAAAATAAATATGCAACGTCATCTAGTGTTTGTATAATTAATTGTTATGTAAAATACTATTTGCAGACCTTTTGCATCCTCAACTTGATTATGAAGCTTCCTTCGCTTTGCTTGTTCTTCATTGTACTTCACTTTAAGATCCTCACATTGTGCAACTGCAAATTGATGATTAAGTAAAAATGACTAACTTACAATATAATTATTCAATAAAGTAAATAAGTGTAAAGTTAGATATTTACCCCACGCTTGAACTGCAGAAATCATTTTATTTAGATCCGGAACTGAGTCAGCACATTGGTGGGCTTCAAGAGAGAGCTGGGAGTGGTCTCTTTTTAAGACCTGATAAACAGATTATGTTAATTAGGTATAAAAATTAAGTTGATCATAATTTTTGTAATGCTGCTGCTAATTAATTACTGTTATTCTGTGTGATAATTCCTTAACTGCAGCAACACAAACCGTCTTGTTATGTTCATATCTACTTGATATTTGCCCCAGCATTTCAGATTGTTTCTCCATTTTTTGGTCTATTCAAGAAATTCAGGAACTTATAAAGTAAACATATAAAACTAAAACACAAAAATGTTCCCTTTGATCAAAAATTAAAGTATTGATTTGATTGACTTCACAAACTTACCAAGAGAGGATGTTTGGAACAATTTATTATCAAGTTCCATACGGACCTTCTCCAACTGCTCATTTGCTGCAGTCAAAGACATCCAAGCTTGATAACATTCTTTAGTCTTACGTTGGCATTGACTGGTCAACTCCATTATCCTTTTCTCATACTTCTCTACTGATTTCTTTCGCATCAATTTCTTCTGAAATATTAAATAGTTCAACAACAATTATACTTCTTTCAGTATCATAGATAAATTAATGAGAAGCATACCTGAGCAGAAGGGACTTCTATATTAGCATCACAGTTTTGATATCATAGAAAATCATGTTTTACATCATCATCTGTGAGTCAAATCAACACAGTACTGAAGTCAAGTTCAAGTTGCATGTCACAATTACAATAATAATGTTACAAGAAAATTTAACTACCAAGAACATGAGGTGCCCTTCTTATAAAGATTCCACTGACCAACGGGCTACCAGTTATCCCTTCGAACCTAACGACAATAGTCTCACCCATCTTCACTTTGACTCTCGAGTCAACTAATTGTAGTGGTTTATTGGCTCCAACGACAGAGAAGATGTCAAAATCCGCAAGAATCTGGTAGATAACAATATGAAATTGCAAATTCCAAATTTGGTAGTAACTAATTAAGGAAATTTTATAACTTTAAAGGGAATTTGCACTTGCCTTCTCTTTCTGCAAGTATACATTGAACACTCTTATTCCTTTAGGACCAAATGTGTTTATCATCTCAACAAAATGAAGGTCAACATAGTAATCTCCCTCTGGAAAACCGTCAAACCGATACTGAAAATTCCCTAGCCTCGTTGTGTGGTAAATGAATGGAACATCACCACCCTCAGTTATACACTCATTCGTTTGGAAAACATCACCCCCCTCAAAATACTTATCTGCCACCATGTTTATAGTTGAATCGGGCTCCACCATGGTTTGGGCTCCAGCATTCACAAGCAGAACAATTTCGTCTAATTCTAAAAGGAGATGAAATCATGTCAATTCATTTATAAACTTACTATCTGCTCATCACTTAAGTCGAATCTATAGAGTAATATGAATTACTAATTTACTATATTTTATAGCAACACTTTCTCTACAATCTGGAACAGATGATGCATGATTAATGTGGAAATCAATCAAACTACAAACTTGTGCAGTTTGGTTTCATAACCCCTTTGGAATTAGACTGAAACTCGAATCACAGACCTAAATATGATTAATTCTATAGCATTTTTAGGTGGATCGAAACTCAAAAGCAAAAACCTAAACTCTAAAAGTCCAGAAAACTTAATGGTTTCGGAAGCCTCTTATTTTTAACTAAATTAAAGATCTTAACTAAATTAAAGATCTTGAAGAAAACAAAATGCACGATTTACACAAATAAGGCAACTTAAATCGAAAATCAGCCAAAATTCTAACATGTACAGTTCGATTTCATAAAACCCTTTGGAATCAGCCTAGCACCCGTATCACAGACCATGGATCATACAAACCATCTGTTATTTTAGCTTTCAAGTTTCCAGTTGGTGCCGAGTACGTATATTAGTCAAGGGGTGCTTGGGTTGAGGATTAACAAGGTAGTGAAAATGGAAATGATAGAATGTGTAAGAGAAATGAGTTTTGAAATTAGGAACCATATACTCAAAATTGGTTATTTTACATTACCTTGCAGAAGGGGTGTATATTTTCAATTCCACATCTGTTTGTCAAACCCATACCCATAGTGATTCCTGATTGCAAACCAAACACTACCTTAGATTTCTCTGTTGTTCTCTACAAGTGAACAGGTCTAGACGGCTTGAGAATAACGCAGCACAATACTCTGTTGATGTGGAGTTATCTGGCCTGGTTAGTGTCACAATCTTCTCAGATCAGTGAATGATCAAAGAAAACCCCCAAAATCCAACACAATGGACTCAAGAAATCTGCAAAATTATTTCTCTTTTCATGCTATATTGCTATGTAGGGTGCAGGGTGTAAGGCCCGATCCCGGGCGCCTCACAGTCGGTCATTCACAGCATAAACATTCATATATTATAAATCAAAGCAGCGGAATTAATTTTAACAAAAACCATTATAAAAACTGTTGTTAAGCAATGCATTCTAGTTTCTAAGTCACAAAACAATTAGTCGAATGAATTACAAAACAACAGTATCGTCAAAACATAATTTGGATGTCAGTCTTGCCCGTCAAGTAGCCATCACCGTGTGCCATCCTCAGCAACCTGTTACCTGCCAACTGGAAAATACATAAAAGTCAGCGTTGCTGAGTGAGTTCTAGTTTTATAATAAACATACTTTGTTCATATTAAAACCGTTCATTCTTTACACGTGATCATACATCGTACATACATATAGATAATATCTTTATTATCTCATTCGTTCGTTCATTCGTTCGTCATACATCGTTATCTTTCACTTCTCGTTTAGGTCCTGTCAAGCATTACCCACTTCATGGCACGCAACCATGATTACTGTGGTCGAATGACAAGGACCCCGTTACATCTTTTCTTGCACATTGGATATCTTTTGTACCACTACCATCTGCTATACCCCGATCGTTATTAGCTACCGGGCCGAAGTCATTAAATGAACAGCAAAACGTATACCACGGTACTAGAGGTAAGCGGTAGGGATACCATACATATGGTCAATCACTAAGAAGGACCCGTTAAACTTATCCAATGTTTGCAAGTCATCTTTCATTAATTCGTTCGTTAATGCATGTATTCATCATCTTTTAATCATTCGTTCATTCATTAATACATGCATTGGTCATCGTGTTTCTCTTTCGTTATCTTTCACTTTACGTTACATAATACTTCGTTCGTTCATTCATTAATACGTAAAGCCATGGAAAGATATTCATACATTATGATAAGGAACACACACATCATACATACATCATCACACATATCATCATACGTACATCGTCATACATAACATCATACATGCATCATCATACATCATCATACATAACCTCGTACATACATAGCCTACATCATACCTCATCACTAGGCACTTACTCCCGTATCCTTCCCGAATCCGGGACTTACTATGCGTCATCTTGGTGCAGTAGCACTAACTGTCCCTCCAAGACCGTGGGGACTCATACTAGGACCTTATATAACGTGCCGAGTCCATAACCATACCTTAGACGTATAACACAACATTATACCCAAATGGGTCATACATACATACGTCAGTAAACAAGTTTATATGTGTTCCAGCCCCAAAAATCATTTAAAATCAGTAAATGAGGGGTCCTAGAACTCACCTGTGCTTGACAAGCAGCTTCTCAATCAAGCCTTAAAGTCACGGGTCACACTACACTGCCTGCAGATAAGTTAACACTCAAAAGAGTTAATTTCTGCCTAATTTCGCTACTAAGTTCGCAGGTAGTTTCGCCCGTAAATTCGCCAGCAGTTTCGCCGGGCAAATCAGCAGTTTCGCTGCTAGTTTCGCCGGGCAGCATTCTGCCAGTTTCGCTGGACAGATTCGTTACCTCGAGCGCCCAACTTTCGTTGGAATTCCCTAGTTTCGCAATATCTAAGGTCAACTTGGGCACTGACATAGTCATCAGCGAAACTATAGTTTCGCTCAGGCGAATATGTAGTTTCGCCAAAGCGAAATTGTAACTTCGCTGTAAACCCTTCCAGTTTCGCTGGACGAACCTACATTTTCGCTGGTCGAGACCTTAAATTCGCAGAATGAGCTGAAATTTACGAATCAGCTCGTTTTAGCCCAAAAATCCAATCCTTTCCACCCAAACCCTTGGATTATCATCCAGGAAGCTATATCTAGGCTCATTACACGTTTTCTTACCCTAAAACGTGTGTTTTGGGGCGATTTTTGCCACTTTAAAACCTCAAAAACCCCCACTCGGGTTTTTCACCAAATGTAGCAATTTAGATGCGTTTCTTACCTTGATTCTTGTAGTTTAGGAGTCCACAAACACCAGCCTTCGATTCTTGACCACCCGAGCTTCAATCCGGCACTTTCTCTCTCTACACTTTCTCTCTCTACACTTTCTCTCTCTAGAATGGCGTTTGAGTGAAAATGAGATTTGCTCAGCTGATCCATCTATTTATATGCCAGGCGTTCCCGGGACCCCAAACTCGTTAAACTCGTGACCCGGAGGGTTAACTCGGTGTAATACCCGCAACCATTTTATATTTATTAAATGGTTTTTCATCCGAGCCCATCACTATCACTTGACTCGATTAGAAAATTTTCCGGGTGTTACAAGTCCACCCCCCTTATTTAGGTTTCGTCCTCGAAACCTGTTATTCTTCGAACAGATGTGGGTAATGTTGTCTCATCTCTTCTTCAGTCTCCCACGTAGACTCAGATCCCTTCCTGTGCTTCCACTGTACACGCACAAGAGGAACCACTTTGTTTCTTAGCCGTTTCTCTTTTCTATCGATGATCGCCACTGGTTGCCCCACATAGTTGAGCCGTTCGTCTACTTCGATATCCTCCAGCGGTACAATCATATCTTCATCAGCCAAACATTTCCTCAGATGAGATACGTGGAAGGTCGGGTGAATTCCACTCAGCTCATCTGGCAGTTCTAACCTATAGGCCACCTCTCCCACACGGGCGATAATTCAGAAAGGTCCTATATACCGCGGGCTCAGTTTACCCCGCTTTCAGAACCTAATAATTCCTTTCCAAGGCGAGACCTTCAACATGACCCGATCACCGACCTTGAAATCTATCGGTCTTCGCCTCTTGTCAGCATACGACTTTTGTCTGTCTTTCGCCGCCTTCATGAAGGCTTTGATCTTTTCTAACTTTTCAGTCGTTGCTTCAACTACCTCGACACCACCCAGTTCCTTCTGCCCAATGTCTCCCCAACATACGGGCGTCCTACATTTCCTACCGTACAACATCTCGTAGGGCGGCATGCCAATGCTGGCATGATAACTGTTATTGTACGAGAATTCTGCTAACGGCAGGTGATCGTCCCAACTTCCTCCAAAATCGATCACGCACGCTCGAAGCATGTCTTCGAGTGTTTAGATCGTCCTCTCAGACTGACCGTCTGTCTGGGGGTGATATGCCGTGCTAATGTGTAGCCTCGTCCCCATTGCATCATGAAACCTCTTCCAAAATTTGGAGGTAAACCGGGTGTCACGGTCAGACACAATAGACACCGGTACGCCATGACGAGCTACAATTTCTTTGATAAATAGATCCGCCAATCTTTCAGATGAATACGTCTCGCGGATTGGTAGGAAGTGGGCACTCTTCGTCAATTGATCAACTATCACCCATATAGCATCATACCCTTTCGGGGTACGTGGTATTTTCATGATGAAATCCATGGTGATGTGTTCCCACTTCCACTCGGGTATATCCAACGGCTGGATCTTCCCGTACGGTTTCTGATGCTCTGCCTTGACCTGTGAACAAGTCATGCACTAACTCACATATTCCATCACATCACGCTTCATGCCCGGCCAACAATAGTCTTTCTTCATGTCTTGGTACATCTTGGTAGCGCCGGGGTGAATGGAATATCGAGTCTTATGGGCCTCATCCATGATCTTTCCGCGTAGATCCCCGTACCGAGGAATCCACATTCGCCCAAATCGGGTCTTAACACCAAGAGTGTTCTCACCCAGTTCTGTAACTAGACCTCTCATCCTTTCGGAGTTAAGACGATCTTCCTTCAAAGCCTCGTCTTGGAACTCCTTAACCTGTGTCATCACGTCAGAGGTCATAATCAGCTGATAAGCCTTCACCCGAATCGGCTCGGGCTTTTCTTTCCGGCTAAGGGCATCGGCCACCACATTGGCTTTGCCCGGGTGGTAATGGATCTCACAATCATAATCTTTTATCAGCTCCAGCCACCGTCTCTGCCTCATGTTTAGATCCTTCTGCTCGAAGAAGTACTTCAAGCTCTTGTGATCCGTGAAGATGGTGCACTTCGTCCCGTATAGATAGTGCCGCCAAATCTTCAGCGCGAAAACCACCGCAGCTAATTCTAGATCATGTGTGGGATAGTTGACTTCGTGGGTCTTCAGTTGTCGAGATGCATAGGCGATCACCCTTCCGCGTTGCATCAACACGCAACCTAGCCCGGAATAAGATGCATCTGAATAGACCACTAAGTCCTCATTTCCCTCGGACAATGTCAAGACAGGAGCTTGTGTCAGTCTCATCTTCAATTCCTCAAAAGCATCCTCCTGTTCTCGACCCCACACGAACTTTACGTCCTTACGAGTCAATTTTGTCAAAGGTTAGGCTATCTTTGAAAAGTCTTGAATAAATCTCCTATAATAGCCCGCCAATCCCAAGAAGCTACGAATCTCGGATGGCGTCTTTGGTGATTTCCATTGCATCACAGCCTCAACCTTTGCTGGGTCCACCATGATTCCCTCTGCATTTACCACGTGACCCAGAAATTGCACCTCGCGTAGCCAGAAGGCACATTTGGAGAACTTAGCATACAGTTTCTCCCTTCTCAAAGTCTTCAATACTTCCCGAATGTGACCGGCATGCTCTTCTTCGCTCCTCGAATAAATCAGGATATCATCGATGAACACAATCACTGATTTATCTAACATTGGCCGACACACTCGGTTCATCAAATCCATAAAAGCAGCTGGCGCGTTAGTTAGGCCAAATGACATAACGAGAAACTCATAGTGTCCATAACGCGTACGAAAAGCTGTTTTAGGAATGTCCTGCTCCTTCACCTTCAACTGGTGGTAGCCAGATCGAAGATCTATCCTCGAGAACCAACTGGCACCCTGGAGCTGGTCGAACAAGTCGTCAATCCTCGGTAACGGATACCGATTCTTTATGGTCAACTTGTTCAATTCACGGTAGTCGATACACATTCTCATGCTACCGTCCTTCTTTTTCATGAATAAGACCGGAGCACCCCAAGGAGAGATACTCGGTCTAATGAAGCCCTTATCCAGCAACTCCTGCAGTTGCTCCATCAACTCCTTCATCTCCGTAGGAGCTAATCGATACGGTGCCTTGGCGACAGGTTGGGCACCGGGTATTAAGTCAATTTGAAATTCAATTTCGCGGTCAGGTGGCAATCCCTATAAGTCTTCCGGGAACACATCTGGAAACTCGCACACAACTGGAACGTCGGATAATTGTGGTGTTGGTGTTTCCACATCCTTCACATAACATAGGTAGGCGTTGCACCCACGCCTCATGCACTTCCCCGCCACCGCCATCGAAATCACCTTCGGAATCATCGTTACCCGATCACCGTATATTGTCACCAGACTTCCGTCAGATGCCGTCAATCTAATCATCTTCTTTCGACATACGATATTAGCTTCATAGGTTGCCAACCAATCCATCCCTAGTACTTCATCAAATCCACCTAGGGCATCACATGTAATCTAGCAGCAAACCTATGGCCTTCTAACTCTATGGTACAGTCCTCTATCACATCAGTAACTCTAGTGGACTTACCAATAGCAGTTTCTACATCAAAGGGCTCACTAATGCATTTACTACTAACAAGCACTTTAGCACAGAAAGTAGTAGAAATGAAACTCCTACTAGCACCAGAATCAAATAACACAGAAGCAAGAGTTTGATTTACTAGAAACGTACCTGACACAACATCGGGGTCCGTCCTAGCCTCCTCTCTGGTCATGGTGAAAGCTCTGGCGCTCGCCTTCTGCCCTTCAGTCCCGGCTGTCTTCTTTACCCCGGAACTCTCCACCCTCTGCTTCCTGCAGTCTTTGCTCATATGGCCCACCTCGCCGCAGTTATAACACCTCAGCTCCTTACAGTCTTTCAAGATGTGGCCCGGCTTCCCACACTTGAAACACACGTTGAGCCCCGATCTGCACTCACCCGTATGCTCCTTCCCGTACTTGCCACACCTTTTGGGCCTCGAGCTTGATGACCCCACCCTACGGTCATCCATTCTCATCCTTTTGTTGTTCGGGGTAAAACCACCACGCCCGAACCGTTTCCTATTTCAGTTTCGGTCACCACCACCAGCCTTCTTCACCTCCGCATCTGCTATCTCCCTCTCATCATAAAGCCTCCCAGCCAAATCTACTGCCGACCTAAAAGTGCTTGGTCGTGCAGCAATCAAATGCCTACGAATATCGGCTGGTAGCCCCTGTATATACCGGTTAATCTTGCGAGATACCGGTGTCACCTGATCTGGCACCAGCCTCGCCATCTCATTGAACTTGGCAGTGTATTACTGGTTGTTCATGGTTCCCGCCTCGAGTTGCAGAAAGTCCCTCTCAATCTTATCCAGTTCCCTGTGAGGACAGAATTCCTCAACTACCAGCTTCTTCAACTCGGGCCACTTCATCTTGTCTATAGCCCTGCTGCCCTCAGCTTGGACAATATTGTCCCACCAACATAGTGCTAAGTCGGTAAAAGAGTGGGTGGCAAATTTCACCTTCTGATCTTCCCTGCACTCGCTGATCTCTAGTACCGCCTCCATCTCCCTTACCCAACGGTGGGCAGCAGCAGCATTGCCATTTCCGTCAAAAGTCGGGGGCCTGCACCTCTGGAATGCCCCGTAATTGCATCCTTTGGTTGTCACCCCTACCACATCATCTTCCTCTTCATCAGATACTACTATCTCAGGATCCGGTCGTTCCTCTCCTCCCTTGCTTTCCTTCCCAGTTGACTCTTTCCTGTCTTCCTTCTCCTTTCTCTCCTCATTCCTCACAGCACGAATAACGTCGGTCACCACAGATGGCATAACTGCTTGCAGGATCTGGTGTACCTCATCAGCAATCGCCTCCCTAGCTGAGGCATTCAGGCTAGCATTCTCAGTTTCTTCATTCCGGTCAGGAACCTCGGGGTTCACAGGAGTCGTCTTAGGAGCTTTAACACTGCTCCTAGTCGTACGCGGATGACCTCTACCTCTAGCAGCCTTAGAAGGTTTCTTCCCAGCCATTTTCCTATGCGCTATAAGATTCAAACACTAAAACAGTCATTCAAGGAACAGCTCAGTTTATGTCAAGTATAGTAAGTCCCTAATTACAGTGGCCAGTTGTGATTAGCCACTTACTTTACTCTTCACACCCCAAGCGCTTCCTATCCTGACTACATCAGCATCTAAATCTACTAAGAACACATAAATCACATAGCACACGCACATAACATTGATTAACTTTTAAGAAAAGCAATACCTGATGGCACATGGCTACTCGGGCTGACATCCCTCTTTCCGTCCCATTCTCAGTTTAAGTTAAGGTTTATTTTGAAAATTTACCCATTTTACTTAAACTTTTGCTCTGATACCAACTTGTAAGGCCCCGCTCCCGGGCGCCTTACGGTTGGTGGTTCATCGCACGTAAAACATACATAATGTATATACTCATAAAATATCGCAGCAGAATTAATAAAATATACATTCTCATTCATTCATAAAAGTCATTACATCATTGACATGTTTACAAAATACAGCTTTCTCTGCTTTGCCTATCTTCGCTATAATTGCTACTGAAGCATATGAAACCTTTGATTACATAAGTAATCTCGTTCATATGAATCCTCAGCAACCATAGGGTCATACAACGACCTCTAGAGAAGATATTAAGTTCAAAAATATAAAAATTATGTTTTTATACTAAAGAATATTCCTTAAGTAATTCCGTACATCGGAACCCTTACGGAACACTCTTGACACTCTCATGCAACATATTTCGTTGCATGTGCTATGCACACGCACTTCCAATGCGTGGCAGCATATTCAAAATTAAAGAAGATTTCTTAAGTAATCCCTTTTATGGGAATCCTCAAGAAATCTCGTAATGGCATGCAACGTGATGAGTTGCGTGCGTTATGGGCCCACAACGCATGACGTTGCAACATTATCAAATGGAGAATGCCATCCCAAAAGAGCTGAGTAGCCTCCTCGTGCCATCCCCAGCAACGCTACCTGCCAACTGGAAACACATAAAAAGTCAGCGTTGCTGAGTGAGTTCTAGTTTTATAATAAACATACTTTGTTCATATTAAAACCGTTCATTCTTTACATGTGATCATACATCGTACATACATATAGATAATATCTTTATTATCTCATTCGTTTGTTCTTTCGTTCGTCATACATCGTTATCTTTCACTTCTCGTTTAGGTCCTGTCAAGCTTTACCCACTTCATGGCACGCAGCCATGATTACTGTGGTCGAATGACAAGGACCCCGTTACATCTTTTCTTGCACATTGGATATCTTTTGTACCACTACCATCTGCTATACCCCGAACGTTATTAGCTACCGGGCCGAAGTCATTAAATGAACAGCAAAACGTATGCCACGGTACTAGAGGTAAGCGGTAGGGATACTATACATATGGTCAATCACTAAGTTGGACCCGTTAAACTTATCCAATGTTTGCAAGTCATCTTTCATTAATTCGTTCGTTAATGCATGTATTCATCATCTTTTAATCATTCGTTCATTCATTAATACATGCATTCGTCATCGTGTTCCTCTTTCGTTATCTTTCACTTTACGTTACATAATACTTCGTTCGTTCGTTCATTAATACGTAAAGCCATGGAAAGATATTCATACATTATGATAAGGAACACACACATCATACATACATCATCACACATATCATCATACGTACATCGTCATACATAACATCATACATGCATCATCATACATCATCATACATAACCTTGTACATACATAGCCTACATCATCAATCATCAC
Source organism: Flaveria linearis (assembly GCA_024085815.1). NCBI lineage: Eukaryota > Viridiplantae > Streptophyta > Magnoliopsida > Asterales > Asteraceae > Flaveria > Flaveria linearis. Next base: position 41,617,338 of record CM044009.1, on the reverse strand, counting down.
TAGGCACTTACTCCCGTATCCTTCCCGAATCCGGGACTTACTATGCGTCATCTTGGTGCAGTAGCACTAACTCTCCCTCCAAGACCGTGGGGACTCATACTAGGACCTTATATAACGTGCCGAGTCCACAACCATACCTTAGACGTATAACACAACATTATACCCAAATGGATCATACATACATACGTCAGTAAACAAGTTTATATGTGTTCCAGCCCCAAAAATCATTTAAAATCAGTAAATGAGGGGTCCTAGAACTCACCTGTGCTTGACAAGCAGCTTCTCAATCAAGCCTTAAAGTCGCGGGTCACACTACACTGCCTGCAGATAAGTTAACACTCAAAAGAGTTAATTTCTGCCTAATTTCGCTACTAAGTTCGCAGGTAGTTTCGCCCGTAAATTCGCCAGCAGTTTCGCTGGGCAAATCAGCAGTTTCGCTGCTAGTTTCGCCGGGCAGCATTCTGCCAGTTTCGCTGGACAGATTCGCTACCTCGAGCGCCCAACTTTCGTTGAAATTCCCTAGTTTTGCAATATCTAAGGTCAACTTGGGCACTGACATAGTCATCAGCGAAACTATAGTTTCGCTCAGGCGAATATGTAGTTTCGCCAAAGCGAAATTGTAACTTCGCTGTAAACCCTTCCAGTTTCGCTGGACGAACCTACATTTTCGCTGGTCGAGACCTTAAATTCGCAGAACGAGCTAAAATTTACGAATCAGCTCGTTTTAGCCCAAAAATCCAATCCTTTCCACCCAAACCCTTGGATTATCATCCAGGAAGCTATATCTAGGCTCATTACACGTTTTCTTACCCTAAAACGTGTGTTTTGGGGCGATTTTTGCCACTTTAAAACCTCAAAAACCCCCACTCGGGTTTTTCACCAAATGTAGCAATTTAGATGCGTTTCTTACCTTGATTCTTGTAGTTTAGGAGTCCACAAACACCAGCCTTCGATTCTTGACCACCCGAGCTTCAATCCGGCACTTTCTCTCTCTACACTTTCTCTCTCTAGAATGGCGTTTGAGTGAAATGAGAGTTGCTCAGCCGATCCATCTATTTATATGCCAGGCGTTCCCGGGACCCCAAACTCGTTAAACTCGTGACCCAGAGGGTTAACTCGGTGTAATACCCGCAACCATTTATATTTATTAAATGGTTTTTAATCCGAGCCCATCACTATCACTTGACTCGATTAGAAAATTTTCCGGGTGTTACACAGGGGAAGAAAAGAAGAAGTGATGACATTCTTCTTTCGGAAGGAAGGAAGATCGTTGGTGTTGTGATGACCGTTCTTTCATAAAAGCCTTATCTAGGGTTTTGGTGATTGAAGGAAGCAAGATGGTGTTGAGCCGGAACAATATCGCCGTGCAAGATGATGATGATGATGACAAGCAGGGGAAGAAGATGATGATGAACAATATCTCCGGAACAATATGGCAGTGGTCGTGGAGCAAGAGCTCCGGCTGCCAGATCTGGGGTAACAAACAATGGGAGTAGGGGTTGATAAGGGTTTTGGGTGTTATATCTGGACAATGCTTTTGAATTTTAAACCCACACTCTCCTTTGTTGCCCTATGTGTGCTTTATATGTTGTACACAATGCTTTAAGAGTTGTAAAACTCTTAAATTTAAGAGATTTGAGTAAATGACAATTTTTCCCTCTTCATATGCTTATTAATATAGTATATATATATATATATATATATATATATATATATATATATATATATATATATATATATATATATACTTACAATTTCATGCCGTATCAGTCTTCTTATTTAGGTTTAAACTTTATAAATTTATCAAAATATGGTTGAAATTTATTTTAAATCAATTTAAAATAACATTTTGTAAATCTTTAAATCGTTAAATAATCTTGTTCGATATACTTAATAATTAAAAATTAAAGTTAGCCATTTTTGTTTTAAAATAAATACTAAGCCTTGATAAACCCCAAGCTATATAACGAACCCTAGTTTTCCCAAATCATCTTTTGAACTTTACCGGTTATATTCTAATCTTGGAACACCGACGCTTAGGTAATTTGTGAAGAAACCGTTGTCGCTAATCTAGCTTTCTTATTATTAAAAGTACCTCATAATCAAGTGAGTTTCTCATATCCCCTTTTTACTTTATTCTACACATTTAGGGTAAAACATGTTAATCTTATAAATGTACACTTGTGAATCGTTTAGAGACTTGTAAAACACATGCAATTCAATTTACATTTTTATCATGGTTACTTGAGACTTATGTGAATATTATATGATAGGCTCTCTTGTAAACAATCATTAACTATTGCTAGCCTAGCGACATCATAGTCTATGGGCCTGACAAGCCTATTTGGTGCTAAAGCTGAGGTTATTGCCGGCTCCTGATGAAGTATTATTGTTCATCACAGGAACTAAGTACACTTATCTAATTGTATATCGTATTGTGCACATATGGTTGTCAAAGTTTGATTGTATCGTAGCACTATCAATATATTATGCATGTCACATAATCTATGATTTGAATTGCTATTCTTAAAGTTCTACGTATGTTTGTATAAATTTATAGGAACTCCCCAACATTTCATATGTTGACCTTATTTTCTAACATGTTTCAGGAAATGCCCCCAGCTTGTTTGATTGATCATGAAGTTTTCAAATCATCTAGGAATGGACCTAGACATAATGAAAGAGATCTTTTATGCTAAATCAATATTTCAAATTCATTGAGCTTGGATCTTAGGATTCATCACTTTCAGATCTGAAAATTCAAAATTAAGACGGGTGGAGGTGTGTGAATTATAGAACAAAGAGAATGATAATAATAATAATGTTATGATTTTCATTGATGTTGATAAACAAATTACAATGATAATCATAAACCAATGATAGAATCATACCCACCTAAAGATGAATTCTCCTTGGATGGTGATTTACACCATGAGAAAGACACACAAAAGAACCATACCTACAAAAATGCACTAGTGCGTCTATTTATAATATTCTAATAATTATTACATAAGAAACCCTAATTTTGACTTTTGCTTTTGTCTTGATGTTGACTTTGTCGATTTTGTCTTGTATTTGTTTTCTTCTGTTTATCAACTTGGTCTCTTAACTCGTACAATGGGATCTTCAGTCAGCTGTGATTGTGATTTGGAAAGCTTCTGTTTATCCGTTTGTTGAACCCAACAATACTCCCCCTAAACTGATGCTTGCCAAACTCTAACCTTGAAGATCTTCACTGTGACATGTTTTCTTGATCAACTTGATATTCTGACATAGTTTTCACAGTACATCTGTCTGAACTTTGTTTTTGATGATGAAGCTTCTTGATGCTTAATTGATTTTGACTTTGACTTGTTTTGTTTTTATTGAAGAAACAAGTTCATCCTTTTTTTTATCAATAGATTGTTTCACAACTCTACAGTGTCTCTTGTTTGAAGGATGTCGTTGCTTCTGTTGAGCTTTTCTTACCTCCAAGTCAAAATTTTCAACATCATTTTTGTTGAAAATATCAAAACCTATTCCTTGTTTTGATTTAGGAGGTGTGCTCAGATCAATTTTATTTTTTTAGTGATTGGTTCTTTGGGGACTTTGATTTGAATGATGGTGATGCTAACCCTTTGCCTTTCGTTTTTGTTGAAATCAAGTCTGATTTGCTTGAATTATTTGGTGATTTAACATTACAATTGGCTTTCATTTCAGCATTTTGTTTCAATGGCACTTTAACGTCTTTGTTTAATTTGAGACTTTAAGGGATGAACTTCATAAAAGGAATGATTGCCTTGACTAGACTCTTTTGTTTTATCCTTATTTGTTTTAATGTACACATCTGGACTGTTTTGAGGATTTGTAGTCTGAGAAACTAGTGATTTAGTTTCAGTAGATTTAGGTTCAATTGAGTCAGACAAATTAAGAAGCTCAGGCATGACAGTGTAGTTGTCATTGTATGGTGGTGGACAAGAATTATATCCAATTCTATTCATGTCTTTAGGCTCCTTTTGTGAGTCAAGTAACTCTTGTAGCTTAGCAGAAGAGAATTAAAACTTTTTAAGTTTCACTTCAGTGGCTGATTGCTTAGCTTTGGTTTTGGTTAACAGTTCAGTTAACCTCTCATTCTCAGCTACTTGAGTATACTTCTCACCATGTAGTTTTTCAATGTCTGAAATTAGAGACTTGATTTTGATTTCAAATCTTTTCATTTCATGTCTTAGCATTTTAGATTTTACTTTTTCTTCTTTTATTTTAGCTGCCAATTTGTGATTATGTCCTCTGTACCCTTGTAATTCAGTGATACATTTTTCACTATAGAGATTAGCTTTTACCTCAGATGGCATGGGAGTTAGACTATCATTGATATGAGCCATGAGTGCATGATTTTGAAATTATGGTTTTACTTCCTCTACATACAAGCTCCAGTGACATACTCCATCTTGTCTGATGACAAGTGCGTTTAAGGTTGATTGGTTGTTTCCATGGGCTTGTTGTGTCAGTTGGTGCTGACTTTGATGATGTGGCTGATGATGTGACTGATGCTGAAACTGACTTTGATGACTTGATTGAGGAGCGGAAGTTGATTGAGATTATGGTTGACTGTGTGAGCTTCTTTGGTAGTTGTTGTTGTTTCTTCTGGGTACATTACATTCCCTTCAGAAGTGGCCAGTCATACCACAATTGAAGCACTTCACCTTGGACTTGTCATATCCAAGCTTTTTGTTCTTATTCAGGCTTAGCTTTTTACCTTTCCTGAAGAATTTCTTTGCCCTCATAGCAATCATGGCCATTTGCCATTGTAAATCCATTTCTTTAACATCATCAGGATCCATTTCCTCCAAGTCTTCTTGGATTAGATGAGCTAATGTCAGTCTTCCTCCTAAGTAAGATTCAAAACTTGCAACAAGGGCATTGTAAATGGCCTTTTGTTCTTTAGACTTTTGATCAACAGGCAAGTTAGTGGGTATGGAAGTGGATGGATTAGAGATGGATTGCTTCTGTGGTTATGATGAAGCAATAAATCCAGTGGATCTGGATTGATCTCTGGATGACAGAAAATCATTCTCTTTAGTAATAAAGGCATTTTCAACAGAATGAGTTTCTGAAGGAAATTTGTAAGCCTCTATGACTTGAGGTCCACTTAAGTTTCTGCTCCTTTCATCCAATTCAAGAGCTTCAATTTTAGCTATCATAATGTCTAAGCTTGTGCTCTCTAGATCAAGTGTGTTTTTCAGCATGGTCATATTTTGCTTCCAGCTCTCAGGCAGACTGTGTAGCATCTTCTTGTTTATCTCCTTTTCTTTGTAGGTGACCCCCATTATCTCCAGATCATTTACCAGTTGGACAAATCTATGAAGTTGTTTTGAGATAGATTCTCCTTTGGTGTGATGAAAGGTTTCATATTGATTAATAAGTTTGTCTTTATTAATCTCAGCAACTTCACTGCTCCCTTCACACATGATCTGAAGTGCATCCCATACACCTTTTGCAGTGCTGTATTTCTCTAATCTTTTGAGGACATCCATTTTTAAAGCCTGAGTTAGAATGGAGTAGGCTTTAAGATCAATCTTAATTTTCTTGTAGTCATTATCATCGAGATTAAGATTTGGATCCTCAATGGGGATTCTGACTGTTTTGTACTGTGCAACTTGATCAGCATTCAAAGAGACTGGAATGTATGGCCCTTTTCATATTGATATCCAATAGTCCGGATCTACACCTGTAATATAGTTTCTAAACCTTATTTTCCATTGCTTAAACTTAGATTTGTGTTTAAGCATTGAAGGTTTAGAAGCATGACCAAGTTTCAGCAAAGTTAATAGAATCCTTGTTTAATATACTGACTTTAGAGTGTTTGAGTATGCTTTAAGTTGAATTTTAAGTCCAATAGTTCAAACAGTCCACGGTTTCAGGATATTATATGTCTTCTATGAACAGTAACAGCAGTAGGGTTTTTTACTTGTTTTAGCAGTTTATTTTCAGTTTTTCCTTTATTGATTTTATGTATTTTGTTTGTGTTCAATCACAGATCTGAATAGAACTAAAGTTTTTCAGTGTGTTATTGGAATAGAAAAATGAAAGAAGATGAAGTTTTTTTGAGTTTTTTTACAGCTTGTATACGCATTAACAACTTAGACTTGTTAATAAGCAACTCAATCAACAATTCAATCGATTTTCATCCAAGATTTGAGCAGATCTGAGGTTGAATCCGAGAGCCAAAGCTCTGGTACCATTTTGCTGAACCAATATTTCAGATTCATTAAGCTTGGATCTTAGGATTCATCACTTTTAGATCTGAAAATTCAAAATTAAGACGGGTGGAGGTGTGTGAATCATAGAACAAAGAGAATGATAATAATAATGTTATGATTTCATTGATGTTGATTAACAAACTACAACCATAATCATAAACGAATGATGGAATCAAATCCACCCAAAGGAGGAATTCTCCTTGGGTGGTGATTTACACCATGAGAAACACAACAAAAGAACCACACTTGCAAAAATACACTAGTGGGTCTATATATAATATTCTAATAATTATTACTTAAGAAACCCTAATTTTGACTTTTGCTTTTGTCTTGATGTTGACTTTGTCAACTTTGCCTTGTTGACTTTGTCTTGTATTTGTTTTCTTCTGTTTATCAACTTGGTCTCTTAACTCGTATAATGATATCTTCAGTCGACTGCGATTGTGATTTGGAAATCTTCAGTTTATCCGTTTGTTGAACCCAACATTTTAATTCAGAAACTTATGTTTAGACTTATGCTTATTTGGGTTTTTTTAGACTTGTAATTGAATGTTACAAATTAATCTTTATGATTTAATTTTATTTACTCTTTAAATAGCGTTCTGTGGCATTGAACAATCTTAACCCTGACATCTCAATGTTTCTGCCGTTAAGGTTAGGGTGTGACATATATATACATATATATATACATGCATGCATATATATATATACATACATATATATATATATATACATATATATACATATGTATATACATGTATATATATACATATGTATATACATGTATATATATATACATATGTATATACATGTATATATATACATATATATGTGTCTATATATATACATATAGATGTATATATATATATATATGTATGTATACGTGTGTGTATTAGGATCATTTCAGAACTCTTCTTTTTCTTAAGAACTACGAGAACTTATCACAACCTTTGAAACATTTGATCAATGGTTAAAAACAACAATGACATAATCGTAATTAAATTAATTGTTAGAGATCATGAATAAAAGGAAAAGGGTATTTTAGTCGGATGCAAAAATTAAATATGTAACCACCATATTTCATTTCCTAATTAAACTCCATAATTTAAGGAATTGTTTTTTAAAATTTTTAACAATTTTCTCACTACAAAATTATCTTGCAGGAATAGATGATCGGAGAGACTAGAAAACTAAAATGGTCAATTACATGGGTTGGACTGCACTTGACCGCGTGTTGGGTTTTTTCCGATGTCGCTAACGACAAAATTTTGATTATATTTTGCATGGTCAAATTGTGAAAGACGGTCCAAAGTTACAACATCTTCAATTTGAAATTCACGTAAGTTTGTAATCCATTGTCCAATTATTTATGATAAATAAATCAATTTTGATATTCATTATGCCATCATAGTAAATTCAATTTAGATTAATCTTTTACTAACTTGAATTCCTTTTGACTAGTGGTAGTAAATTTCAAAAAAAATGGGTAAAAAGCTATTTTGAAGACAATGTGATTTAAAAAATTGAATACCGATAACAAACTATTTAAAAGTGACCAAAAGGTTTTAGTTTACTTAATATGTAACTATATACATTTGTTTTTTTTAAATTGATTATGTTTTTATATATATTACATATATGTAACTTTTGATTTGCTATTGGTTTACATGATATTATATGTCTGTAGGTTCTATGGTGTTAATTATATACTATTAATAAACGAATAAAATGAATAGTGGGAATAGTGGTTTTTTATTTTCTTAAATTTGGCCACAAGAGTTTTGATGTTTGCATGTTACCCCCCTGAACTCCTTTGGTTTATAAATTCGCGAAGGGAAGGTTTTACCCTCCCATTTAGTTCGAGAAAGAGAGAGAGGGCGACGGCTCCGCCCACCGCCCACCTCCCACCTCCCACCGTCAACCGCCCACCGCCCACCGACGACAGCCCCACCGCTGACCGCCAACTACGACGGGTCTATGTCGTCAGTGGCGTCTCCGGTGTAGCCGTGTATCGCGGTTGCTATGGATACGCGTTCGTGTTTAGCTCGGCCCAGATCTGCAGCCTTCGACGCCGCCGGTGGTCGGACGACCGCCTTTGGTGGCGTCAGCACCGACAGCGGCTGTTGCCTTCTTCTCTCCTTGTCTCTGGAAAACCTGTTTAGGGTTTTCAGGGCTCTGTTTTGTTGTTTTTGTTGTTCGTTGTCGGTGTTGATGATTTGGTCTCCTTGTAGCGTGGAACCTCGGTCATCATCGCCGGAATCGGCTGAATCTGAAGCTCTGGTTTCGGCCAGTTTGTCCTTCTAGCGAAGCTATTCGGGTATGCATGTTTAATCGACTCGGTGATGATGTGCGAAAGCTCATCTGAGAGTTGGGGTTTCACTTAACCCTGATAGTGAATTGCATCTGTGGGTTTTTCATGCTTACTTGTTGTTTCTCTGCTGCTTGGGTTTTTGTTTAGGGTATTTCTAATCTAAACCCTCAATCTTGGTGTTTCAATTTAGTTGAATGCTGTTTATAAACGGTGATGATGGGCAAGGCAACCTTGAACCCTAATCTTTTATTTTGGTCTGTGACGGTGGTGCATGTTTCGGTGCTCAAAAGTCGATGATGATGACGACCCGTCATCTGAGACCCTTGTCTATGTGTTATTTTTCATTGAATGTTTGAGCTCATTAGGGTCTTACATTGATTTGTTTTTGGTTAATTGATGATGGTGGCTATGGTACATCGATGATTTGAGGTCATTAGGGTCTTACATTGATTTGTTTTTGGTTAATTGATGATGGTGGTTGTGGTACATCGATGATTGTTTCCCTGAGACGTCACTGAATCGGTTATGATTGCGGGACCCATTAGATGTAAGCATTGCTATGATGACTGTGACAAAGATGATTTATGTCGATGACGACGACCTACACGTCTGAGACCTAATTCTAAATTTGTATTTGATTAATGAGACTGGCTATGAGTTTGGTTGTTGTTGGAAAATACGCATGCCGATCTCATCTGCTTTCTTCGGTTTGCTATTTTACTACAAAGGTTTTGATAAGGGAAGGAATAGTGGATTCTCATTTCTTCAAAGTTGGCCACAAGGGTTTTGATGTTTGAAGCAGAAAAAGAGGGTGCCTTGTCTAGCCTCTAACCAATTACAATTTTTTATGACGGTTTAAAGGCGATGATGATAAAAAGTAGGCGTGATTTCGTTGTTCTGGCGTGGTAAATAACAATTTGCAGCCGCAACGAGCCCGCATATTCTGAGCCTTATGAGGCGCAACGCGTCGTTGGTTATATACCTAGTTTCTTTAAAAGAAGATGTAAGCGAAAAAGAACAACTCAATACATGAAGGTAAAAGATCTGTGTATATGTAAATAGTCAATTTACGCATATGTAAAACATCATATCTATATTTGTAAGAAATGACAACTCAAGAAATTTATTTCAGTATGCATATGTATATACAAATAGATGGCCTGTTGAATGATTTACGTATATGTAAGTACTTTGTGATTTAAAAATAAATGATTAGTATGAAATTTACGTATTTGTAAATAACTATAGTTTACAAATATTTGATTAATATGAATATTTCCAAATATGTAAATTAAGATTAGTTTCTATAAAGTTTGTTTAAACATGTACATTGTTATCATAAATACTTACAAAAAAATTAATACTTAGGTTTACGATGATTTTTATGTTTAATATATTTATAATGTCATTTGATTAACGTATGTATAAAATCATAAAAGTTTAACTAGAGATAGGAGACTATTCAACAATAATAATAATAATAATAAGAGACTAGAGAGGAGAGAGAATATATGCATTAATTAATTGTTAATTGGGGAGAGAATATTTGATATTTTTACCTTTATACCCTTTTCATTTAATATCAAAATTTTAATATTAAAAAAATGAATGGTCAAGATTGGTTCTGCGAGTTCTGAAAATAAAGCAAGTTCTGAAAAGAATTTGACCCTATATATATACACACACACACACACACATATATATATATATATATATATATATATGTATATATATACATATATATGTATACATGTATACATGTATACATGTATACATGTATACATGTATACACGTATACATGTATACATGTATACACGCATACATGTATACATGTATACAAGCATACATGTATACATGTATACATGTATACATGTATATATATATGTATATATATATATAAGAATGGGTTCTAGTGTTAACCCTTATTATTTGTGAGAACACTTTAACTTAACCATGACAATTGATTTAATATAATTATTTTAGATTCCATTTGGAGGGCTTAGATGATATTAAGGTCAATATAGCCATTTTAATATTTGTACTTCCAGAATCATGTCAGCTTTGCATTTATTTCGTTCTCTTTTCTATGTTGATAAACATTTTAAAATGAACTCAAGAAACCCACATCCTTAGCCTTCTATAACTCCATTAAACCTAAATTCGAGAACTTGATTTGGGTCTGGGTTCGGATTTGGGTCTGGGTTCGGATTTGGGTCTGGGTTCGGGTTTGGGTTCTCCCATTTCGCCATTAAGGGTCCGACCAACCGTTAGCAGCAGCTCTAGCTCATCCTGGTTGGTTTTGGGTTGAACTGGAAATGGGTTTCAGGTAGGTTCCGGTGGGACTACCAACAGTCACTCCGGTAATTACGGTCATGGAAGCATAATGCGCGGTGGCTTCGGTTGCACTCCGGGGATCAAAACCACAGTTATTTATGGTATAGGTGAAACCCATGTTCCAACAGCTTCCAATTCAAGAAGATTATCAGTGGATCCTGAGGATTTGAAGAAATTGGGGAACAAAGAGTACAAAAGGGGCATTTTTTACAGGCATTGAGTGATTACGATCAAGCAATATCGTTATCTCCGATGAATGCAGCTTACCAATGCAATCGTGCATCAGCGTTGATGTGTTTGAAAAGGTTAACTGAAGCATTTAAAGAAAGTGATGAAGCTATAAGATTGGATTCTGAATATGTGAGAGCTCACCATCATTTAGTATCTCTTCTTATTAGGTAAGTTCAAGAGAAAAAATTTAGTTTTCATCTTCTTACTAGGTAAGTTCAAGAGGAAAAATCGAGTTGTTATCTGTTTTAATCATAACTATTTCTAGAGATCTTTAAAACTGAAATTTACTCATACCCATTTTCTCAGATCTGCTTTATTGTGATTCTTGTGTTTTGCTTGCTTAATCAGTCAAAATCTTTGATGTTTTTAATTGAATTATCAACCTTTGTGGTTACTGTCATTGTATTATTCCTTGATCTTGTAATGTTGATTTAGATCTTGGTTTTTCTTGTGGGTGTTGTTGTGACAATGTTGTTTATTATCGATTACGGTTCATAAAAGTGGTGTAGCATATGTTTTTTTAACATATGCTAGTTGTGTAGCATTCGATTACTATTTGTGCCATTAATTTTTTAACTAAATCTGTAATTAATTTATTACCTTATTAGCACTTAGCAGCATATGTTTGAAGGAAATTTTAGTCGTATACTGTAATGTGAAACCGGAGAAAAACACGTTACTTGGATTGACCTAAAAGTAAGATACCATCTTACATCGAAGTTACATCTTTTTACACTAATGTAACACCAGGTTAAATCAATAAATTAAAGTACATGTAATTCATTGAAGTTCACTATAAGTAATTACAATATGATGTAATTCACTGTAAGTATTAAATGTAATTCACTATAAGTAATTATAATATGATGTAATTCACTATAAGTAATTACAAAATGATTAATATTTATAAACTATGGTTTTTTGCATGAAGGGGGATGGTAACGATGATGCACCAAGTCAAGATATATTTCACTTTGGATTTGCATTGAAAGAGGAATTGAACCTATTATATGAGGTTCTATTTTTGTTGGTTTATATATATATACACACACACACACACACACACATATATATCTATATAGACACACATATATATATCTATATACTAGCAGGGAACCCGCGCGATGCGGCGGGAGTGACAATTTACATCGCGGTACCAATCTCTATTAATTTATCAATCTTCTCGTGACACATTATATAGCACTTTTGTTTGTTTGTTTTTTCGTAGTATAAGTGTAATCTATCTGCTCTTAATTTTGATGAAGAAAAGTAAAGCAGTCATACATCAATGGCTCCCAAAAAAAACATACATTAAAGATGCAAAATTTGAAACAAATATAACCCACTTTATCATATACTTCAAGATTCAATTCAACAAAAACCAAGCTAAAATGTTGAAACCATAATGAATATCATAAAACACTAAATAGACGATTAATTCAACAATAAATCTCACAATGATCAAATTTATTACTCCCGATTTTCTTACTTATACACATTCTTCAAATGAAATTCAAACACCGAACCAAAATGCGGCCTTACCTTGCAGTTGCAGTGGATCAAATAAAAACACAACAAATAACAAGCAGAGGAAAAGCCAATCTTCACAAGTGGAGAAATTTAAGACAAGTATATTAAGAATTCCAACTTTGCAACATACCACTGATTAATCAACCAACAAGCAAAAACACAACAAACAAAACAGGAAATCCATAGTTATGAATTTGCACACCACGCCTACTATCAAAAACATATAGTTGTTCCAAAGGAACCGAGGCTCTACCTGTGGAAAAAAGTTCCATGTATATAAACAAATAAAAATGGAATATTAATGACCAAAACAACCATATATATTTAGTATACATGGAACTTAAGAAATGGACTCAGGTGTAGACACAAATTGAAACAAATCAAAATTTCACTTAACTGCCTCCAAAGAGGAAGTAGCCTTGATTCATCACCCAAGTCATTCAACCGTTGTGCACTGCAAGAAGAAAATGGAACAAATAAAAAAAGATCACATGGTATTTTATGCCAAACCATACTCCAAAATGAATGTCAGACTCATCATGTAGTATGAAAAGTAGTATCCGAACAACAAACGATAAAGAGACATAAACTTACAGAGACCAATATAAAGAATACATAAAAAATAATATAACTCACTACAAAGATTATCAGTTTTCTTTTGATAAAAACTTGATTTGACATTATATAACTTAGAGAAAAGATGGACCTTAATGTTATGTTACCATCATATGAGAAGTAAAGGCCAGGAGTCTTCTCTGCAACTTTTAACATGAAAGAGAACCCTGACTCCATCTTTTTCTGCCAGATATGGAATTTAACATATTAAAATACCATAACCAACCACAACAAATAAACCAATCAAAAAATTAAAAGTTAAAAGGGGGGCCAGCAAAAAATACCTGTTCGTCAGGAGAGTTTTTCACAGAAAGATCATAGGGAAAGACTTTCAATTTCGAAACTTTGAAAATGGGATGACCTAAGTAAGATCCAACACATTCACGTTCTGTTATTACGAATAGATATGATCCTAGAAGCAGATAAATAGTTCAAGAGTCAATGAATGGAACATCACAGCCAAAAGATCATATGCATTGTATTGTCTTTAAGAAAAAAATACTTAATTCTTTCTTTCCTAGTAATAAATATTGGGTTTTTCCTAATATCTAGTTTTTTCTGTTATAACCATGGTCATACCATGATTATTTTCTTCTAAATAACTAAGGGTAATGGAATAATGGGGGTATGCCGGATTGCCGGTAGTCCGGTACGCATGTGTCTTTAAACTGATTACTATGATTTGAACTTTAAAGTCAAAATAACAATTCATGTGTGCTTTGGACATACTGATTATGAGTTCGAATTCATAATCATAGGGACTTAAATAATCAAGTTCAGATGACAAGCGAGGAGTTGCCGCATAAAAGCTAACTATCGAGATAAATGTAGAATAACCAAACCATCCTTCACTTCTAAGAAACTAATTGTGTGCTTCTAATTCCAATTTTTCAAGTCACAATAATCACTGAAGATGTACATAGAAACACCCCCATTAGTTGCTCAATATTATGCATGCGTTATTTTCTTATCATTTTGAATAATAACTTCGCTCAAACAATTTTGGGTTCAAAGTAATGCATTCAAAATTTTGTTTAAAAGTAAAGTCACTAAAGCATGACCAGGTTTGATCAAATTTTGTTGGACATTGATTCAAAATACTTATATCACTTGTCTATGACTACACTAAAACTAACAGATTTTCTTAATTGTCTGCCAAATAAATCATTGTACATGGTTAATCAGTGAAAATGTTCACAATAATGTGTGTCAAGTATGGGGTCCTAGGAACTTGGATGTGTATTACATATGTGAAAGTTTTTACTTCAAGAATCATAACTGGATAAGCAGGTCATTAAACCTAGAAATAGGCAAGTAATTTTAAAGTTATTTCAAATTTCAATTATTAGTTTTGAATCAGAAACCTATTAAAAGTTTCTCCAAGTCTGATTATTTTGCCTGATAATAGAAAACCCAGAATCATAACTTTAACCCAAACACCCAAAACTGATTATTGCAACTTAATTTGTTTAACACACATCCAAACAGACATAGATATACCATTGTCCTATTTTTCATAGTCAAAATCTAACACTTGATAAAACCATTAAGTGAGAATCTTTGTTATTCTTAACCACTTTAATCAATATTCACACTTAAAATGACCTAAAAACTTAGAAAAGTGAGCCATGCACCTACATAATTTGCATCAAAAGTGGAAAGATGTCACATTGTTATCAATTGGAAAGCAAACCTTTGTTGGATATATCATCTTATACACCTATGCATGATCCTTTGAAGTGATCAACCTGTTAGTAGCAGAGCTGCGGGAACAGAATCATGTGGTGAATCAGTCTACTAAACACATTCAAACATAAAACATAAGACCACTTAACAACATAACACTTTCTCGGGATGTAGAGATCCAAGTTTTGTCCCTCATTCTGCATCTTGACGATTTCTGGAGCAGCAACTATGTATAGATTAAAAAAAGTGCAAAATTAGATTACCAAACCATTACAAGTTAGTAAGCTGAAAATAAGTATCATAATTGGATATACCAAAGTTTGTTCATTCTTGTAAATTGTAATGGCTTAAAACTAATTTCAACGTAGTTTACATTCTCTCATATAGATATAATTGTGAATGCACACACTTTCCACATAACAAGTTATCATACATCTTTCAACACTAATAATTACAAGCACCTACATAGCTGCCCTTCTCAAATGAATATTAAGATAGTATAGATATAGATTAATTAAGAGTTCATACAAAATCAAAAGCCCTAATACATCAATAGCATACATACATTGCACATTGATCAAAGTTGCATGAAAGATGATTACATCTTTGTTAAAATAATAGATCAATTATCCGTATATTTTATTCACACTTGTCAACATGTACATAGAGGCATATGATATACTACATACTAAGAAATGTTTAAGTTGCGATAATCTGAATCTTAGAGCTTGTAAACCTGTAATAATTCCAGGGTTCTAATTGGAACTAAAAATAATGGAGAAGCAGGGGAGGAACTGATGCAAGACCAATTCCATAACTCATCTTTTACCCATTATTTGACTAAATTACACACTGCAACAATTATTAGCATTCTTCTTTAAAAAAAAAAGCTAAGTTATAGATAATTTGACTACCAATCTACATCCCATATGGGCCTTAAACTTTACCTATACTTTTTGTTCGTCTTTTAGCTTAACTAATATTATATTAAAAAGCACCTTCTATAGGCCAGTGTCGTTTTCAAATTCTTGAACTATAATAAGAAAGATGTGTTCAATTTGAAGTTTTAGACTTTAAAATTAGCTAGAGACAAACTAATGCACTTCCTATACTGTAGAAAATTGTCACTTGAACTCCATTAAGGAAGAACATACTCCACTCTGCAATGAGGGTCAAGAACATGGGGAAATTATCAGTTTTGTTGATCATGATGATGTGTTGCTAGAATACCTTAGTTCTACAAATTTATATAAGAATTTTTAAGTATCTTGCTGTACTATATATGGATTCAATTTTAATAATGTACGCATATATGCTTTTGACTCAAATGTAAAAGAAAAACACAATGACTAAACGGGACAACTGACATATAAATGGAACTACTCGAAAGCTCAATTAAACCAACCAAACGACATAAAAATGGAACTACTCGAAAGCTCGATTAAACCAAAACCCACAATTAACAAATTTGAGGCATGAGTAAAACCCGCGCGATGAGTAAACTACAGATTAACAAACCGTAAAAGTTAGAGCCATAAAAGTTAAACCAAAACCCAAATTAACAAATTAGAACAAAACCCAAATTGACAAAAGTAAGCAGTTGAAACTACAGAACCCTAAAAGTTAGAACAAAACCCAAATTAACAAATTTGAGGCATGAGTAAACTACAAATTACAGAACCCAAATTAGTTATAACAAAACCCAAATTAGTTAGAACAAAACAATTACAGAACCGTAAAAGTTGAAACTACAAAACAGATATTAAGAAATTTGAGGCATGAGTAAACTAAAACATGACCAAACTACATAATACATAACAAACATCAACAAAAACAGAGAAATGAGAGAAAAACGAAGAACATACCTTATAGAAGCATTTTCACAGAAAACAAATTCAGAGTTCCGGTGATGAAAAAAAGAACATTCATCAAAGCATTTGAATTGCCCGCCCTTCCTCTTTGAGAACAAAAGAAGATCCTTCTTTGAGAACAGAAGAAGATCCTTCTGTGAATGGAAGCTATATTCGTGAATGGAATTCATATTCGTGCAATCTAGGTTTTGGTGTCTGCAAACATTGGTGCAATCTAGGGCTTTGTGGTAAGTGTGCTTGTTTGGGTTGTAACATATGCAATGGATGTTATACATCACTTAAAATTAAGAGATTTGTGTAAAATTACCTTGGTGCCCTTCTCAAATGAATATATATATAGTATAGATATACATATATATGTATAGATATATATATGTATGTATACATATATATGTAGATATATGTATGTATACATATATATTTATCAATATGTATGTATATATATATATGTATGTATATATATATGTATATATATGTATGTATATATATATATGTATGTGTGTATATACATATATATATATCTATCTATACATATATATATATATATGTGTGTGTATATATATAAATGTATCATAATACATACCCAAACCGGGTCCGAATCCGACCCGATGGACCCAACCTGGACCCGGGTACGGGTAGTACCCGATAGGAGGTATACCTAGTTTGGACCCGTTTAAACCCGTAAGGTTAGAACCCAGTTTTAGATTTTAGGCCATGTTGATCCCGATTTGAACCCGGTATTGGACCCTGTAACGGACACACACACAAGAAAAGAAAAGAAGAAAAAAAACAAAACCTGGTATTGGATTCTGTTCCAGACCCGACCCTACCCTACCCGGGTAAAGCAGGGAGGGTTTTTAAGCAAGTGAACCGACCCGGGTTCATACCCGGTTTCGCCTCAACCCAATAAACCCAGTTGTGCCGAACCCGATTTGTACCCAGTTTTGGGTTGCAGGATCGGTTTTGTTAATAAAACTTGGTTTTTCTCTCAAACTCACCAATGCTACACTCGGATCGGATAATGCAGAGACTTTTCTAAGAGCTGATAATAATATACTAAATAACAAAGAACACAGGGATATAGTTTTATAACACCCGGAAGTTTGACTTTTTGGAGTTTCATGCGACTGGAGGTTCAGTCGCATGGAATTCATGCGACTGGAGGCCTAATCGCATGATGCTTGGACGATTGAAGGATCAAGCGCATGGAACTCATGCGACTGGAGGTCCAGTCGCATGGTGTTCATGCGACTGAAAGTCCAGTCGCTGGACCTCGGGCGACTGAGCTGTAGCTATAAAGGAGGGGCAGCCCTCTTCTTCCCCCACACTTGCACATTTTCAGTCGGGAAGAAAGAGCAGGGAGAGAGAGCAGAGAAAGAAGAGAAAGAAAGAGAGAAGGTGGTGATTCAGGCTCAAGAATTGTCGAGTGGCTAGTCAAATCGAAGCTCTTCATCTTCTCCTTGATAATATGAGTTCTAGGACCCCTCATTTACTTGTTTTCAAACGATTTAGGGGCTGGAACACATTAAACCCGTTTTTAAAGAAAAAGGTGTATGTTTGACCCATTTGGGTGAAATCTTGGGTAATGTGTTTAAGGTATGATTTAGGACTTGCATATGCTTGTATGATGTCCTAGTGTAAATCCCTGAGGTTTAGGAGGGCTAATTTGGGCTGGAAATGAGTTTAGAGGAGTTTGAAGGCCGTAGGTCGCGGCTGCTGTTCGTGATGAACTCCAGTCGCTGCCCTGTTAGGGCTAGGCGACTGAAGGGCCAGTCGCACGACTGAGGAAAGACTGATGTTCAATCATACGATTGAGGCTCAGACGCACGACTGGGGCTCAGTCGCATGACAGACCATGCGATTGAGGGATTCAGTCGCATAGGTCCATTCGTATAGTAGTTCAGTCGCATGACTGAGGGTTAGTCGCCTAGTAGTCCATTCGTATAGTGTTCATTCGCACGATAGGAGGTCCATTCGTACGAGTGTATGCCCATTCACATAGTTGTCCAATCGCAAGGTTCAATCGCATGAAGGCCACGCGACTGGAGTATGTTCAATCGCCCAAATAGGGCTGATGTGAATGAGGAGAGACATGTATGTAGGACGTATGCATGATAAGTATGATGTTGCCTTATATGATGGTAATGACTGATGATTTGTGAATATCGATGTTCCTTGTGTTGATGCGTGTTTATCTTTTAGTGACTTTACGTGAATGAATGAATGAATGAAACGAATGTAATAATAACGTGAAGTGAAAGATAATGAAAGACGAACATGATGAATGAATGCGTGCATCAATGAATGAACGAATGAAAGAGGAACATGATGAATGAATGCATGCGTTAATGAATGAATGAATGAATGAATGAAAGTCTTGCATGGTCTAAGGGGCACGAGATGGATTTGACGGTTAAGAAGTCTTGGAAATGGTGCTTGGTTCTAGTAACTAGGCCTATTACGAGCCTTAGGGTAGATTATGGACAGTGAGCCATAGTTGTCATTATGACTTGTCACGGGATAGCTGTTACAGCAGGAGTGGTGACGATCACTCGCGGGGTTAACGTGACCCCGGGAAGAGGTGTTGTCGGTCTATGGACAGAGAGTCATAGGGGCAACAAGGTTGTCGGTATATGGACAGAGAGCCATAGGGGCAACCAGGTGTCGGTCTATGGACTATGAGCCATAGGGGCACCAGGTGTCGGTCTATGGACTGAGAGCCATAGGGGCACCAGTATGTTACAGTATGCTTTGTCGGCTCATGGGTTGGAACCATAAGGGCAGAGACGAGAAGTGACCCTTAGAGATTTGCATGCTTGACGAATGAAAGTAATGAACGGAAGGAACATAATGATGACGTATGAAACGGGATCCTCGTCACTCGACCTCAGTAATCAAGGCTGTGTGCCTTGAAGAGGGTAAAGTGTGACCGGATCTAGAAAGAAGTAAAAGATAGAGGATGCATGAAAGTAAAGAACGTCCGAATAAATGAAATTAACGTAAGAATGAACGTAACGTACGTACAGATGAATGTAACGAATGTATGAATGAAAGTAAGAAACGTACGAACAAAAGAAAGAGTTAAGAAAGAACGCGAACGTTAACGATGAACGGTACACGAACGAAAGTTAATGAATGAATGATGAAGATAATAATAATATTATCTACGTGTACGTATGTTGTATGATCGAATGTATGTAAGAACGGTTTTGATGGACAGTAAAGTACGTTTTATTATAAAACTAGAACTCACTCAGCAACGCTGACTTTGATGTGTTTCCAGTTGGCAGGTATGTTGCTGAGGATGGCACAGGGTACTCAGTTGATAGGGTTGGCATCCATATTTTGACATGTCATTGTATTTTGAGAAGAAAACAAATGTTGTAAAGTTATGAAATGACATGTTTTAGTTATAAATGAAAATTTTTAAATTTCCGCTGCAAAGTAAATGTACGTTTGAAATGTCTTTATGTGCGATGAATGACCAACTGTGAGGTGCCCGGGAACGGGGCCTTACAAGTTGGTATCAGAGCCAAAGTTTAAGTGAAATGGGTAAATTTTCAAAATAAACCTTAACTTAAACTGAAAATGGGACAGAAAGGGGTGGGATGCCAATCTGAGTAGCTGCGTGCCATCAGGTATTTTCTTAAAGATTAACTGGTATTATGTGCGCATGCTATTTGTTTATGTGTTACTGTTAGATTTAGAAACTAATGTAGTCAGGACAGGTAATGCTCGGGGTACGAAGAGTAAAGTAAGTGGCTAATCACAACTGGCCACTGTAATTAGGGACTTACTACTTGACATGAACTGAGCTATTCCCTTGAATGACCGTGTTAGTGTTTGAATCTTTCAATGTGTGATAGAGGATGGCTAGCAGCAGAACTCCTAAGGTTTTGCCAAATAGGGGCTGTGGTGGATGTGGTGCTGAACCGCGTGTCACGAGGAGCATGTCTAGAGCAGCTGAAATGACACTTGAAGAGCCTGAAGCCCCTCACCTGGAAGGCGGCGATGATGGTGCTAGCTTGAGGATCGCCATGAAAGAGGCTGTTGTTGAGGGAGTCCAACAGGTCATGCAGGTGATTCTGCCATCTATGGTGACTGAGGTAATTAGGGCGGTGAAGGAGACGACGGCTATTGAAGGAAGCACAAAGGGTAGCGGCGACATGAACTGGAATGGAAAGCGGTTCGGACGTGGCAGGGCCACTCCAAACAAAAGATTGCCAGGACGGAGGACCGGCGTGCAGCTTCGTCCGGTACGGGGACGAGGAATTGTGGTAAGTGTGCCAAAGGGCACATTGGAGAAGATATGTGGAGACCAAACCTCTACTCCATATGTGGACGCCAACACCCCGGGGAATGTAGATTGGGGACCAATATCTGTTTTCGATGTGGGAGGCACGGTCACGTAGCCAGAGAGTGTGGGGTGGTACGGTGTTATAACTGCGGAGGAAGGGGTCACATAAGCAGGGATTGCAAGAAACCAAGGGCGGAGGGCGTAGGGCCTTCACGATGATGTCGGAGCAGGCTAGGATAGGCACCGATATCGTGACAGGTATGTATCTAGTAACCAAACTCTGCCTTCTGTACTGTTTGATTCTGGAGCTAGAAAAAGTTTTGTTTGTGTTAATATTTTGTGCTAAGTTGCCCATTGGGAGTGGGAGTATTGATAAGCCCTTCGATGTAAGAACCGTCAAGGTAAGTCCATCAGGACTTCTGAGATGATAGGAGACCGCAAGGTGGAGTTAGAAGGTCATGGATACCCGGTTAGACTACTTGTGATAACCTTAGATGATTTTTGAATTGGTTCTTGGAATGGATGGGTTGGTGGACTTCGAGACAAATATAGCGTGTCGCGAGGAGATTCCGAGAGTAAACTCAGAGGCGGTTGCGGAAGAAGTGCACCAGACCATGCAGACGATCCTATCGTCTGTAGTGACCGAGGTGATGAATGATGTTAGAAATTGTGAGAGACAGGGAATGGGGTAGACTTTCAGGAGAAAGAAGAAGGAGGAGGAGCTTGCGTCGGAGGCGGCACGAGACTGTGAATACGGGACAATTTAATGATGCAAGTCCCCAACTTTTGATGGTAACGACACTGCTGCTGCTCACCGATAGGTGAGGGGAATGGAAGCCGTGCTGAATATCAGCGGGTGCCGGGAGGATCAGAAGGTGAAGTTTGCCGCTCACTTTTTAGTGGATTCAGCTTTGGGCTGGTGGGACAACATAGTCCAAGTTGAGGGTAGTCGGGCTATCGAAAGGACGAGATGGTCAGAGTTGAAAAGGCTGGTGATTGAGGAGTTTTGTCCTCACCGTGAGAGGGATAAGGTTGAAAAGGAGTCCTGCAATTTGAGGCGGGGACGATGACGCATCAGTAGTACACCATCAAATTCAACAAAGTGGCACGGCTGGTGCCGGATCAGGTGACACCTCCTTCGCGGGAGATCGAGAGGTACATGCAAGGCTTGCCGGCGGACATCCGTAGGCATATGATCACTGCCCGGCCAAGCACGTTCAGGTCGGCGGTAGATCTAGCGGGAAGGTTGTACGATGAACGGGAGGCGATGTCGATAACGGGCGAAGCAGAGGAGCGAGCTTATGTTATGAAGGGAAAGGAAGGCGAGATAGTGATGGTGGGAAGGTGGCAGAAGGTAAGGTGATAAGGATCGATGATCGTGAGAGGATAACGGGAAGGGTTGAGGAATGCAAGAAGGGTAGTAGAGGTCATGAAGGGGAGTGCAAATGGGGATTTAACGTCTGTTTTCAGTATGGGAAGGAGGGTCATAGGGCAAGGGATTGCCGTGTGGCTAAGTGCTACAATTGTGGTAAGGCTGGACATCTGAATAGGGATTGTAAGAAGTCAAAGGCGGGAAGTTCCGGTGCGGGGAAGGAAAACAGGGGGTGAAGGCTACAGCTTTTGCCCTGGTCAAGTGGAGGGTAGAGCGGACTCCGCCCGGACGACAGGTACGATTCCGGTAGTTTAATTTTGTGCACTTACGTCTCGAATGCGATGCTAGTGGCAGTTCATTCCCACTACTCTCCGTTGTAAGTTGCATGTTAAGAGAAGGAACATCGACGAGCCATTCAGTGTAGGGGATTGCATGATGCAATTGAGAAAGTTGTGTCACCCGTTGTCTGAGGAACAGTTCCAGCCTGTGATTGGTTCATCGAACGACAACGTATGCATAGTTTAGACGTTGTAGTAAACAAGTAGAATGGGAGGTCAAAAGCGAAAGAAAAAGATAAATTGGTTTGGGCTACCAAAGAAGCCTATATGTTTACCTGTCATAGTGTACCTGCAAGGAACCTGAGGATAACCGATCTCGGTACAGTTATACTTGGAACAACACCTAGCACGATTAATGAAAGCCTTTTTCATCAGTCGTTTGGTTTGCAAGAAGGTCATTATTCCTACATAAAGAACATCAAACAAGGGCCGGAGTAAGCAACAACTTTACGCAAGTTGAAGGCCTTGTTCTTCAAGCACTAAAGCTGAAGGTTTTCAGCGATATTCTGAAGCTCAATGATTATGACGCCGAGCCTTTGCTCGAATATTGTAATGTAGTAACCGTATGCTACATGGCATGTTTGAAGTCGCAGGTGCTGGTCAAATGGACATTGATCAGTATGCATGGGTTGCCGATGTCGATAGTCAAAGATAGACCAGAAGTCGAATGTTGGTAAACAACGTGGGGGTGATAGGATTCCAAGTGATAGACTGGAAAAGAGATGGGACAGTATTGCCCGCGAAGGTTTAAGGAACAACAGGTTTCGGGGACGAAACCCGTTTAAGGGGGGTGGACTTGTAACACCCGGAAGTTTGACTTTTTGGAGTGTCATGCGACTGGAGGTTCAGTCGCATGGAATTCATGCGACTGGAGGCCCAATCGCATGATGCTCAGACGATTGAAGGATCAAGCGCATGGAACTCATGTGACTGGAGGTCCAGTCGCATGGTGTTCATGCGACTGAAAGTCCAGTCGCCTGGACCTCGGGCGACTGAGCTGTAGCTATAAAGGAGGGGCAGCCCTCTTCTTCCCCACACTTGCACATTTTCAGTCGGGAAGAAAGAGCAGGGAGAGAGAGCAGAGAAAGAAGAGAAAGAAAGAGTGAAGGTGGTGATTCGGGCTCAAGAATTGTCGAGTGGCTAGTCAAATCGAAGCTCTTCATCTTCTCCTTGATAATGTGAGTTCTAGGACCCCGCATTTACTTGTTTTCAAACAATTTAGGGGCTGGAACACATTTAAACCCATTTTTAAAAAAAAGGTGTATGTTTGACCCATTTGGGTGAAATCTTGGTAATGTGTTTAAGGTATGATTTAGGACTTACCTATGCTTGTATGATGTCCTAGTGTAAATCCCTGAGGTTTAGGAGGGCTAATTTGGGCTGGAAATGAGTTTAGAGGAGTTTGAAGGCCGTAGGTCGCGGCTGCTGTTCGTGATGAACTCCAGTCGTTGCCCAGTTAGGGCTAGGCGACTGAAGGGCCAGTCGCACGACTGAGGAAAGACTGATGTTCAATCGTACGATTGAGGCTCAGACGCACGACTGGGGTTCAGTCGCACGACAGACCATGCGATTGAGGGATTCAGTCGCATAGGTCCATTCGTATAGTAGTTCAGTCGCATGACTAAGGGTTAGTCGCCTAGTAGTCCATTCGTATAGTGTTCATTCGCACGATAGGAGGTCCATTCGTACGAGTGTATGCCCATTCGCATAGTTGTCCAATCGCAAGGTTCAGTCGCATGAAGGCCACGCGACTGGAGTATGTTCAATCGCCCAAATAGGGCTGATGTGAATGAGGAGAGACATGTATGTAGGACGTATGCATGATAACTATGATGTTGCCTTATATGATGGTAATGACTGATGATTTGTATATATCGATGTTCCTTGTGTTGATGCGTGTTTATCTTTAAGTGACTTTACGTGAATGAATGAATGAAACGAATGTAATAAATAACGTGAAGTGAAAGATAATGAAAGAGGAACATCATGAATGAATGCGTGCATTAATGAATGAACGAATCAAAGAGGAACATGATGAATGAATGCATGCGTTAATGAATGAATGAATGAATGAAAGAAAGTCTTGCATGGTCTAAGGGGCACGAGATGGATTTGACGGTTAAGAAGTCTTGGAAATGGTGCTTGGTTCTAGTAACTAGGCCTATTACGAGCCTTAGGGTGGATTATGGACAGTGAGCCATAGTTGCCTTAAGAACAACGGGCAGTGTCTTTGTGACCTGTCACAGGATAGCTGTTACAGCAGGAGTGGTGACGATCATTCGCGGGGTTAGCGTGACCCCGGAAGAGGTGTTGTCGGTCTATGGACAGAGAGCCATAGGGGCAACAAGGTTGTCGGTCTATGGACAGAGAGCCATAGGGGCAACCAGGTGTCGGTCTATGGACTGTGAGCCATAGGGGCACCAGGTGTCGGTCTATGGACTGAGAGCCATAGGGGCACCAGTATGTTACAGTATGCTTTGTCGGCTCATGGGTTGGAACCATGAGGGCAGAGACGAGAAGTGACCCTTAGAGATTTGCATGCTTGACGAATGAAAGTAATGAACGGAAGGAACATAATGATGACGTATGAAACGGGATCCTCGTCACTCGACCTCAGTAATCATGGTTGTGTGCCTTGAAGAGCGTAAAGTATGACCGGATCTTGAAAGAAGTAAAAGATAGAGGATGCATGAAAGTAAAGAACGTCCGAATAAATGAAATGAACGTAAGAATGAACGTAATGTACGTACAGATGAATGTAACGAATGTATGAATGAAAGTAAGAAACGTACGAACAAAAGAAAGAGTTAAGAAAGAACGCGAACGTTAACGATGAACGGTACACGAACGAAAGTTAATGAATGAATGATGAAGATAATAATAATAATATTATCTACGTGTACGTATGTTGTATGATCGTATGTATGTAAGAACGGTTTTGATGGATAGTAAAGTACGTTTTATTATAAAACTAGAACTCACTCAGCAACGCTGACTTTGATGTGTTTCCAGTTGGCAGGTATGTTACTGAGGATGCCACAGGGTACTCAGTTGATGGGGCTGGCATCCATATTTTGACATGTCATTGTATTTTGAGAAGAAAACGAATGTTGTAAAGTTATGAAATGACATGTTTTAGTTATAAATGAAAATTTTTAAATTTCCGCTGCAAAGTAAATGTACGTTTGAAATGTCTTTATGTGTGATGAATGACCAACTGTGAGGTGCCCGGGAACGGGGCCTTACAAGTTTTCAAGGTATTTGTATATATTACTTCTCAACTCAAAGTGTTACAATTAGAAACTATATATACTACTACCTACAGCCGGATATACTTTGATACCAGCTGGGAAGCTATGACTAAAGCATATACTACAATGCTAGAGTTAAGGTATCTTAGATAAAGTATTATCTAAGATATGGTAGTCATGACATGTCCATGACTTACCTATTGTTACTAACTAAAGTTGGTAACTGTACTAACTAACAAAGGTGAACAGTGGAATAAAGTATGGTCAACTACATGGCCTTTGAGAAAACGCCATGCAGTATATCAGAGATCTGCAGCAGAGTGTCAGAAGGACCATACTTATGTCCACTGGTTCATAGTAGTGTCTTCCGAAGGTTAGTTGGCTTCGGAAGAATAAGTTCTTCCAAAGCCACCTATACTTCGGAAGAGGCTACTTCTTCCAAGCCTTGAGGACTTTATCTTTTCTTCATACTTCGGAAGTTGTCTTCTTATCTTTTTCTTCTGTCTTGATCTTCGGAAGTGAATACTTTGTCTCCGGAAGAAGAGTGTCTCTTCAGAAGTCCATATTATACTTTCCTCGGAAGAGCTCATTTCCTTCAAAAGTTCCATACTTGGCTTCCGAAGTCCTTTATTAGATGCACTAAAATGGTTTAAGTTATTCGGTTTTGGTTGCACCAGCCTTCTTCTTAATCCAACAAACTCCCCCTAGGCTGATGCAACCAAAACATCACTTTCCTACTTCTCAAAGCCTTTAGCACCAGGGAAAGCAGATACTTATCTGTTTCTTTGTTCTTCCCAGAAGTGGTGCTAAAAATCTTGTACAAATCATTTGTGGACAGGAGATCCAGTCTGTCCTTTTGAATGATATGTACCCTTTGTTGGGTCTCTCTGAAAAGAGTTAGTTGATGGGATGTATAGTCATACTTCCATCTAACTATTGGTTCCAATTTGGGGCCTTCCACCATTTGTAGAAACATTTTGCTTGTGGTGGTTGACCTTTCCTTGGCTTCCTTCTCTTTCAGCTTCAGCTCCTCTTCAATCTTTGTTCTTGTGGTTAGCTCAGCATGATGAAGGCCGCTATGATGATTTCTGATGTGAGCAGCAGTTTCAGAGCTAGAGGGATTGGAGAATGGTTTCTCTGCTAACTCAGTAATGTCGAATCTACTGGAGTGTAGCAGAGAGGAGGCATTCAGCCTGTTGCTTTCTCCATTCTCTCTTTCCATAACAAAGTTGTGAGAATCTTCATCGAACCTCCACTGGATGCTTTGTTTTCTAGGCATGAGGGGTTCACTAGGAATTTTATTCCCTCCCCTGGTATCCAGTAGAGTCACCGGCTTTCTTCTTAACATCTTCTCTTCATCGGTTAAGGAGTCAGAGTTAAAACCAAGAAGTACAGAAGCTTGGTCCAGTGTTCTTCTAGGCAGATCAAGAAATTGATCTCTAGTGAGGGAGCATGAAGATCCATCAACATAAGTCAGTTTGACAGAGTCTCCCTCACAAGTGATGTCGCTTAGGGTTGTGCAGTTTATGAGCTTTTTCTTGATTTCCTTAAATTCTTCTAAGGAGAGATGTTTAGAAAGCTGAGGGGATGGTTTGGAAGTTTGTTGAATAGGTTGTGGAGTTGTGGTTCTGGGAAGTGTTTTGGGTTTGAGGATGGGTAGTTTGGGTGGTTGTGGTGAGGAAGCTAGTAAGGATACTGGTGTAGGCTCAGGTGTGTAAGGTTCAGGTTTGATGGTGAAAGGTGAGGGAGTTGGTTCAGGTTAAGATTGAGAGGTTGGTTTGAAGTCCGTCCCCTGTCCCCTTCTATACATCTCCCTTCTTTTTCCCATACGAATGACAGCCTTGATTTCGCTGACAATTCGTTGGAGTGTCTTTTCAGACATAGGTCCCACCTGCCTGCTAGAGAAGCCATGATCCCGGAGATAGTCTTTCATCTAGGCCTTTTCACCTATCTTCTTGGTAGCAGTGACCCTAGTTTCTTCCTCTTTCTTCTTCTTCTCCTTCATCTTTTCTCTCGCAGGTTTCTTTCTCTCTTTCTCCATTTGATCCTGCTCTTTATTGAAGAGCCATAGGATCGTATCATCATTGTGTGGAGATAGTTCTTGAAGAGAGAAAGCTCTGGAGATTAGAAAAGATATCCTTTCCCTCCTGAGCTGCAGATCAGCCTCCCCCTGTTCTCTTTCTCTTTCCTCCTCCAAGGCCAACCGTGCTGCTTCTTCCCTTTGTTCAATCTGCAGTTGGGTTGCCTTTTCTAGCTCTACTAACTCCTCTAATGGTAGCAGGAGTATGTCTTGATTGGCAGCTCCTAGCATGATGAGCCTGTCAATAATCTCTACTCTCCATTTGTTGTTAACTTCCTCCTAGTTGGTTGCATCTGCTTTGGAACTGGCAGCTAGCAACTTCGCAGTTGGAAGTCTACCTTTTCTTTTAAGTTTTGCAATCTTTTCCTCCTCTTCCATTTCTTCCGCAGTCATTTTCTTCTTCCTTTATTGTCTTTAGAAGTGCTTGACTTTGGCGGTTCTTGAGTGATGGAGGTAGTGACACTGTCTGAGGTAGTGACACTGTCTGAGCTAGGGGTTGGTTGAGAAGGTCCTCACTATCCAACTCAGATGCTAGCTCAAGAATTGCATCTGTGATGGTTAGATCCTTGGACAGAGAGAACAGTCCTTCCACAGCTTCCATCTCAGCTTCGGAAGACTCAGATTGTTCTTCTGAGGCTTTGACTTTAGCTTCGGAAGTTTCAGGGAGTGCACTATATGTCCCAACTGTTTCAGTTGCTGGGCCATCAATCCTCATTTCCCCTTTGAATTTAATCTCAGGTTCCATTTGGACCTTAGGTTGACCAACTTCTTCCTTAGTGGTAGAAGGTGCACTTAGCCTCTGAAGCTCTTCGGCTCCAAAGTATATCATAGCCATGTTAGGGCTAGGCTGATCTGGAGAAGATCTCAATAGAAATTGGGAAAAAATTCTATAGAGATCTTTAAGCATCCTTGAGTCTATTTGCAGTATGACTTGGGATGGCTCAGGATAGATAGTTGTAGTTAGAGCCGAAGAAGTAAAAGTTGAAACTTGGCTCTGTGGTTCCTTAGTTGTTTGTCCCTTAACACTCTCTCCCTTTTTGGTAGCATCATCTTGAGAGCTATATGAGCTAGAGGAAGAATCTAAGGAGACCTGAATAGGTACGTGCCTAACAGATCTCTCAATCTGTTTCTCAGCTAGTTGAGCCTTGAGACTTTCAATCTCAAGTTGCTGAGTGGCAGGCCTATCCTCTAAAGTCCTAACCTTTGATTCAAGGATTGAGATTTTAGACAATAGGTCGTTAAGAGTGAGTTGTAGGCTTCCCTCATCTTCTTTTTAAGAATCATAGGGAGATGAGGTAACATACCTAGTATGTTCAGCCTCACCACCAGATATGGTTTCTTGGCACCTTGGTTTCCCTTGCGTAATGATGTCTTTGTCAGAGTCATCAATAGGCATGGTTGCCGCAGATTCAGTCACAGAGATGTTACCACTATCCTAAAGGTCTATTGAGGCACGGTCAGTAGTGGCAACTAAATCTGCATGAGTCCCCTCCACATCAGTGGGACTCACCTCAGTAAAGGCTTGCTGATAGGGCTAGAGATAAGAGGTCCTTCTAGGCTCTATTGATCCTTAAAAAAGTGTTGTAGGTCAACTTCATTGCCATGAAGAGACGTAATCTCTTTATCAGTTTTCAGCAGAAGGTCAGTAAACGATAAAGGCATTGAGCCTATGGCGGGACTGTCACTTTGTGGCTTCTCAGAGGAGTATAGAGACTCAATCTGAGGGCTGTCAGCTTGGGTGTTGGGCTCATGGGTTTGAGACTGAGGAGACTCAAGACCCATATTGAGGTCAATTATGAAGGATGGTGAGACCTCAGACAGAGTGGGAGCCCATTGTTCCTCTCTTGTCTTTTTGGTTTGAACAGGAGGGGCTTGTTCAATCAGAGTAGATTGAAAGGGTTCGTTTGGGGCGTCTTTGATATATGATTTTGATGGGGTAAGAAGGAAGTTTTCACAGTATGATGGTAGGTGCTGGTGTGGGTTCATCATCTGTGGGGTTAACAGGGATGTCACCAGGAGCTAGTTGCTCAATCATACCTGGAAGCAAAGCGGTATGTCTTCCCGTGAAGTTAGTGGACACTTTCTTTAAAATCTTAAAGATGGTCAGCCTTATTTGAGGAACAGTCAGAGCAGCTGCACAGACAAGCTGACTCTGTTCCAGCTCACAGTTGATTATGTGCTGAAGAAACCTGGGATACATGAAGAATGTCTCCCGCTGAAGGTTTCCTATAAGATTGGTTAGCACAAATCATGAGTAATTGAAGTGAAGGCTTCTCACCATTCCATGAACTAGGCATCCTAGTTCGTATGGAATTTGATCCCATCCCCTAGATTTATTGGATAGATAGTGAAGAACGACATGTAGTAGGAACTTCCAGTTGTAGGAGAAGTTAAACTTGTAAACTGTAGACCTGCTATCGTCTCCACCATATCCCATTTGGATGTATGTGTTGTCTAAATCTGTTTTAGGGAACTCTGTGGGTGCACCTTCATCACGAAGCTCGAGATGTTCCCTGATGAGTTGTTCAGTAATGACTAACTCCTGCCCACAGATGCTTGACCTTATTACTCGAACCCCATTCAAGGTTTCAATCTGACCATTTTCCCAAAATTCCGCCATATGATTTGAGTAAACGGTAGGGTTAACGGTCAAGGTAGTGTAATAGGATGATTGGGTGATGCGTGTGGATAGTATATATATTTTTGATAAAGGATTTTCACACAGATTCAGTTTTAAATGGTTATTACTAATACTAACTACACACACAAAAGGCAAGTGTACCTATCGTGAGGTAATATAGTTTTGGTAAGAACCAAGTATCAATCCGTGAACACACTAAGCCTACTCAACAACCCTCATAATTGACTATCAGTTTTGATTTAGAAAATAATAATTTAAACAAAATAACAATAAATAAAGATAGATAAAGATAGATTGAGACTTTTGGTGATTCTTTCAGTGAAGTAAGGTTGTTATCCTAATTTACATTACACATATGCAACTACGATGAATTGGTGGTGTGATTAAAGATATTGATTAAAGTAATTATGTTAATGTTTATAAAGATGAGCTGGCGCGATTTCTCGTCTATTCGCTCCGTGGTGAATAGGACCACGTCAGGTTGAGATTTACTGCTTAGGTCAAAGCCCTAGTAATGTAGGTAAATCTTTTGTGTCCTTTTCGACATACGATTTCTGAAAACATAACTTAATGTAAGAAGAGAGTTGATCAAGTTCCATTCCAACATACCATTAATTTTAGAAAACCATAACAATTACTACATATTTCTCAGACTAATAAAAGGGAACCCGTAAATGATCAGAAAGTTAAGGTGATATGATTTCTAATAACCATCTCTAGTTAATTAGCCATAGATTTGTTATGAATAAAAGTTGATCATACGTTTTTCAACCGTGTATGACAATCACAATTACAAATCATAAGTTTATAACTTCCCATTCAAATGTAGGTACTACCCATCAAAAGTTTTCCCAAGACCACCATAACATTAACACAATATATATCACACCATTAGTTCATTACAAGTAACATAAAGTTTCACTAAATTAGGACAATAAATGAAGTTTAGCTCATAATGAGCTTGAACATAACAACAAGGATAGAAGATAGTAATGAAATCATCGATAAATTAGAACAATCAAACCGGTGATTCACTATGGATGATGTTAAAGAATTCCGAGCTTCTTCTAAGTGTTGAATGGACCTCCAAAACCTTCTAAAGACCTCCAAAGGCTAGGTTCCCGAGAGGGAACACCAGCACTTCACCTCCCAAAAGCTTCTCTCAAAGTTGCAAATAAAGTCCTATTTATAGGTTTTCTGGAGTGTTTAAGCACGACCCCGTGCCTAAAAGGCACGGCCCCATGCTAGTACAATGTACGTAAAAGTTGGTCTGCTAGTACGCTCAGAGCTTGTCGGGCACGGCCCCGTGTTTGTGGTGGGGCACGGCCCCGTGCCTCCTGGGGCACGCCCCTGTGCCTCGGGTCGGGGAACCGTACTTTTTATCCTGTCGGACCAACAAACACGGGGGTGTGTTGATTTAAGCACGGGGTGTGTTTCAGGCTGGGCATGGGGGCGTGCCTCTTGAAGTACGGCCCCATGCTTGAATTTCGAAACTTGGTTTTCTTCATTTTCGTCTTATTTATGCTCCTTTTGTTCATCTTGGTCTTTTCCAAGCCTGAAAACACAATATGAATGATTTAGGTATCAAATCATCATTTTACAGAAGATATTAATGAACAATTGATGTGCTTTTGATAGTATTTTTATGTATAATTTGAAGCACATCAAATATTCCCACACTTAAACTTTGCTTGTCCTCAAGGAAAAATCACTTAAAATGACAATTCCACCAAAAACCAAATAAATCAAAAGATAAATATGTCTTTCGGGAAATACGCAAGTAAAAATTATTTTATTCAAATGCAAACATTTTAGGCACGTATAGAATGAAATCCTAGCAAGCAATGGGATTGTTAGTAAAGATATAATCATGTAAAAATCCACACTTCTCACAAGATGCACTCACACTCGGCTAAATATATGGAATCATACATAAGATGAAGTATGACTAATACGCTCAATTGCCTAGTATGAATACATGTGAAATCATATGCTTGTTAAGGGATCAATTCTCCACCTACTTAGATATTTATTTGCATAAATCATTAGGTCATTGATGGGTTGTAACTTGGCTCGGGCTCGGGTATGGAATATTTGGAAAAAGTGGCTAAATGCTAAAGACGACGATCTTGGCTTATTTTTCTAACATAAACTACAAGGAAAACAGTAAAAAGTTCCCTATACAATACTTCAAGCTAGAAGGGATATGCTAACTTGAGGACTCGTTTAAGGTCAGATTGTCAAGACCGTAGTTTGCTTTCAGAAACCTTACTTCATCCTTTACTCGAAGGTACACAAAACTATCCTTTCGTAAGGATCGTTCAGCTTGAAGCCTAATAGCACCCAATCGGATTAGTTCCGTGTATTCGTATTGAGACTCAGTTTGGTTCTTTTTGCATTTTCCATCGTGTGACCAATTTCCACAATTCAGGCACCTTTCGTATCTTTTTGCCCGTCTCTTTATAGCGCTTTTTGAAATTCCACAAAATGGCGGAACTTGTTCCTTTTTTCGCCATTTCTTTCTTGCGTCGTACGTGAGGTTGAAAATTTGTTCGCGGATTTCCGGGGGAAGTCCCGGTTTTATTTGATGAAGGCAACAAAGCAAATTAAAATCAAAAGAATGCATTCCAGTTCTTTTAGGTCTGCCGGTAAATGACCAAATTTTTCTTTTTCCTTTTCTCTTTTTCTCTTTTTTTTATAAACCAAAATCATGTCTTTAACAAAACGGGTTTTGTTGAAGGCTTTTTGGTTAAGTGACTTGGTGATTCTGGTGATCAAAATAAAAACGTTTAAGCTCAACGGGGCTAACTAGGGTTGACGTTCGGGTAAGGAAAATTAAAAGAAAAGGGTTGGGGCCTTAATGGTTAAGGTTTCCTAGTGCCTAACTCAATTTCATGCAGAAAATACTAATTAAGGTCTTGAAATGTATACCCAAAGCAAGTTCTAATTGCACGTATCATAAGGCACCCCCAATTGAATCTAGAATGAAAGTAAAATTGCAAAGATTTGCAAAAGCTGTTTTAAGGCTCAAAAGTAAACTCATAAAAGGATGGAATTGGGTAAAAGTGTTCCATTTTACATGATTGAATATTTTTACTGGATTATTGCTTTTAAGGATATCACAAAAAATACGTTTTCAATTTTTATTTGGATTCTTCTTATTTACTTATTTATTTCCCGAAAACGTATATTTATAATTTGGTTTTATCAAAAATTGTTTAAATTTTTGGTTTCGTGTCATAAAAATTAATGGTTAAGTGATTTTAAAATTTTCAATTTGGACCTATTTTTAGCAAAATATCAAATGTGTATCTCAATTAATCCCATCCCCACACTTAAAATTCACACTGTCCCCAATGGGATCAATAATATAAAACAAGGAATGGTAACGAGATACTCCCCTAAAAATGATGAGTCGAATGCGTGCGATCGCTTTTCCACAGCTGCCTTGAAAAAGCTTAAAAGAAAACACGGGATTAATCTAAAACATCACCAATTTATTTAAGCATAAAGTTAAAGTCCTAAGCACACAAAATAAAAAGAAACAGACTGAAAGTAACATAGAGCCATGTTTTGGTTACGGGTCCTTGGCTAGACCCTTCCCCACACTTAGTTTTTAATGAGGTGGAGGTTTATCACCTCTAAAAAAATTCTTAGTTGGTACATCGATTTGGCCATTAACCGATGACCATTAACTTTGAAGCTTAGTCCCTCATTGTTTTCAACCTTGATAGCATTATGTGGATCGACTTCTTCTTTTTTTTATAAATTTTTTTTTTGAAGTAAAACAAAATAGTCAAAAATTTGGATTGCCTTTCAAACTACCATGTGTCCCCGGCAACGGCGCCAAAAACATGATGCGTGTGGATAGTATATATATTTTTGATAAAGGATTTTCACACAGATTCAGTTTTAAATGGTTATTACTAATACTAACTACACACATAAAAGCAAGTGTACCTATCGTGAGGTAATATAGTTTTGGTAAGAACCGAGTATCAATCCGTGGACACACTAAGCCTACTCAACAACCCTCATAATTGACTATCAGTTTTGATTTAGAAAATAATAAGTTAAACAAAATAACAATAAATAAAGATAGATAAAGATAGATTGAGACTTTTGGTGATTCTTTCAGTGAAGTAAGGTTGTTATCCTAATTTAGATTACACTTATGCAACTATGATGAATTGGTGGTGTGATTAAAGATATTGATTAAAGTAATTATGTTAATGTTTATAAAGATGAGCTGGCGCGATTTCTCGTCTATCCGCTCCGTAGTGACTAGGACCACGTCAGGTTGAGATTTACTGCTTAGGTCAAAGCCCTAGTAATGTAGGTAAATCTTTTGTGTCCTTTTCGACATACGATTTCTGAAAACGTAACTTAATGTAAGAAGAGAGTTGATCAAGTTCCTTTCGAACATACCATTAGTTATAGAAAACCATAACAATTACTGTAGATTTCTCAGACAAATAAAAGGGAACCCATAAATGATCAGAAAGTTAAGGTGATATGATTTCTAATAACCATCTGTATTAATTAGCCATAGATTTGTTATGAATAAAAGTTGATCATACGTTTTTCAACCGTGTATGACAATCACAATTACAAATGTAGGTGCTACCCACCGAAAGTTTTCCCAAGACCACCATAACATTAACATAATATATATCACACCATTAGTTCATCACAAGTAACATAAAGTTTCACTAAATTAGGATAACAAATGAAGTTTAGCTCAAAATGAGCTTGAACATAACAACAAGGATAGAAGATAGTAATGAAATCATCGATAAATTAGAACAATCAAACCGGTGAATCACTATGGATGATGTTAAACAATTCCGAGCTTCTTCTAAGTGTTGAATGGACCTCCAAAACCTTCTAAGGACCTCCAAAGGCTAGATTCCCGAGAGGGAACACCAGCACTTCACCTCCCAAAAGCTTCTCTCAAAGTTGCAAATAAAGTCCTCTTTATAGGCTTTCTGGAGTGTTTAAGCACGGCCCCGTGCTAGTACAATGTACATAAAAGTTGGTCGGCTAGTACGCTCAGAGCTTGTCGGGCACGGCCCCGTGTTAAATGGGGCACGGCCCCGTGTTTGTGGTGGGGCACGGCCCCGTTCCTCCTGGGGCACGCCCCCGTGCCTCAGGTTGGGGAACCGTACTTTTTGTCCTGTCGGACCAACAAACACGGAGGTGTGTTGATTTTAGCACGGGGGTGTGTTTCAGGCTGGGCATGGGGCGTGCCTCATGAAGCACGACCCCATTCTTGAATTCCAAAACTTGGTTTTCTTTATTTTCTTCTTATTTATGCTCCTTTTGTTCATCTTGGTCTTTTCCAAGCCTGAAGCACAATATGAACGATTTAGGTATCAAATCATCATTTTACGGAAGATATTAATGAACAATTGATGTGCTTTTGATACTACTTTTATGTGTAATTTGAAGCACATCATTGGGTAAGAAAGGAAATGATGTCTGAGAAGTCAGCGTCTCTTGAAGAATCAAGAAATGCAACTTGATTGTGCTGAGGATTGAGTGCCATTGAAGAAAGTTGTGGGAAGATGAATTTGAGCTTGGGTAAATTTTCAGTGAGGGAAATTTTTTAGGGCAGTAAGATTTTAGGAAGAGGATGAAAATGAAGCGGTAAGGTCAGTTTTTATTTAAATATTCCGACATCATTAACACAATCTTTACCTTTTACAGAGTGGGGCCCAAAAGATTTCCGTTGTACAGTTAGGTCTTTCTTCCGAGTACAAATCATTTATGAAGGTAACTGATTTTCCAAAGGCAACTTCTTACTTCTGAAAGTAGAGTTCTATTTTCTAGAGTAAAATTTGCTTTCCGAATGGAGAGTTTTGATGAGTTTTGGAAGTAGATCTTATGTGGAATCAATCGCTTCTTCCGAGACTAAAAACTCTTCCGAGAAGAAAAATTATCTTGGGAGGAGTTTGCTTCGGAAGATATGAGAACATCTTCTGAAGGTTAATTCCTCTTCGAAAGAATTTGGACTTGGTGAAAATTTCAGAGAGAGACCTTTTGTAACAAGGCTTAGATTAAATTGACATATAATGTTACATATTCTAAAAGGTTTTCTAAAAGAGGTAAGCTAATCAATGTTATCATCCCAATGGCTTTAATGAGATAGTTAAATCTCTGTTCATCAAAAGCTTTAGTGAACAAGTCAGCGTATTGTTCATTGAGTCAACTTTGATTAGCTTAATTAGATTTTTCTCAAAAATATCTCTAATGAAATAATACCTGATGTCAATATGCTTTGTCTTGGAGTGCTTCATAGGATTTTCGATGATGGAGATAACAGTGTTGTTGTCAATGTGAATAGGAGTGCTTACAAAGTTGAAACCATAGTCTAACATCTGGTTCTGAATCCACAGCAGCTGAGCACAGCAACTTGCAGCAGCAATGTATTTATCTTTAGCAGTTGATGTAGAGACACAGGATTGCGTTTTGCATTGCCATGAAATAATCCTTCCACCAAGAAATTGACATCCTCCTGATGTTGATTTCTTGTCAATGTTGCAGCCACCATAGTCACTGTCAGAGTATCCGTAGAGATTGAAATCATTGTTCCTTGGATACCAGAGACCTAGTTTAGGTGCTCCTTTAAGGTATCTAAGGATTCTCTTGGCAGCAGCTAGGTGAGTCACCTTTGGAGCAACCTGATATCTTGCATAAATGCAAGTTGCAAACATTATATCAGGTCTACTTGCTATAAGATACATCAGAGAACCAATAATTGCCCTATACTGATGTTGATCAGTATCCTCCCCCTCAGGGTCAATACAGAGGTTATGGTTTCTGGGTATGGGTGTCTTGGCTGGCTTACAGTCTTTCATGTCAAATCTTTCTAGAATGTCATTGACATACTTAGATTGATTGATGAAGAACCCATCCTTCAATTGTTTCACCTGTATTCCAAGGAAAAAGTCCATTTTTCCAATGGTATCATCTCAAACTTCTTCTTCATGATGCTTTCAAAGTCTTTACACATTTGGTCATTTGAGGAGCCAAATATAATGTCATCGACATAGACTTGAACAAGTAGGATGTCCTTTCCAGACTTCTTTATAAAAAGAGTCTTGTCAATGGTACCTCTGGTGTATCCATTTTTCAGAAGAAATTGAGACAAACTTTCATATCAGAGCCTAGGTGCTTGCTGCAACCCATATAGAGCTTTATCCAATTTGCATACATAGTTGGGGTGCTGTGGGTCTTCAAATCCTGGTGGCTGGCACACGTAGATTTCCCAATCTATATCCCCATATAGAAAGGCACACTTGACATCAAGTTGGTAGACAGTGAAATTCTTGGATGCAACATAAGCAAGAAAGATCCTAACTGCCTCAAGTCTTGCAACAGGTGCAAAGACATCAATATAATCGATTCCTTCCTCTTAAGTATATCCTTGAACCACTAAGCTTGCCTTGTTCTTGATAATCAAGCCTCTATCATCTCTTTTGTTTCTAAAAACCCATTTAGTGCCTATAGGTACTTGACCAGATGGCAGTGGACATAAGTTCCAAACCTTTGTCTTTTAAATTGAAGCAGCTCCTCTTGCATTGATTCAATCCAGCTGCCATCTTTCAAGGCATCTTCTACCTTCTTAGGTTCCATCTGGGATAAGAAGCAGGAGTACAAGCAGACATTCCCATGATGAGTCCGTCCTCTTGTTCTCACGCCTTCAGTTGCATCCCCTATGATGTTTTCAGCTGGATGAGTGTTATGAATCCTTAGTCTAGGAATCACCTCAAGTTGCAAAGATAAATCCAGATTAGACATATTTTGCTATGGAGCTATAACACTTTGTCCAGTTGCTGTTTCAAACTCATTCAATGAGGACTGATTGAATGAATGAGAAACATCATCATTGTTGACTGTGAAGGAGCATCAACAGTTATCTGTTCCTTCAAGATGCTACTTCTATCAGCTTGGTGTTGTATAGTGTCACCTGATGAATTTTAAGGATCAGTAAGTGAGCCACTGGTTTAAGCTTCACTATTGCTTGAGATAGTTACACTATCTGATCTATCAATAGTGGTAGCTTAATTATTTGTATCCCTTGGAGAATTTGGAAGAGGTCTGGGCAACTCAAATAGTTGGTTAGCATCAGATTCATTTTGAGCACCTGTTCCAGCTGAAACATTCTCACAAGATGGTTTAGAATAGTTTGGAAATAGTTCTAAGTCAAAAATATGATCAGGTCCATTCCCCCTAACACAAGGAGTGTGCTCATTTACAATTATAGTGGAAGATTCCTCAAATTGTTGATTCTTAATGTTGTATACTCTATAAGCTTTGGAGCTTGAAGAGTATCCAACAAAGATAGTATCATCTGACTTTTCAGCAAACTTTGCTAAATTGTCTTTTGTGTTAAGCATGGTACACCTGCTGGCAAAGGACCTTAGAAAACCAATGAATGGTGGCCTCTTGTTCTATAACTCATAAGGGGTTTTTCCATGGGCTTGAAAATAAGAACTCTGTTCTACACATAGCATGCAGTGCTGACTGCCTCTGCCCTGAAAGTTAGAGGCAGTTTTGAATCAGCTAACATGGTTCTTGCAGCCTCAATAAGTTTCCTGTTCCTCCTCTCAGCAACACCATTTTGTTAAGGATTTCTAGAAGCACTATATTGTCTGACAATCCCTTTTGAGTTACAAAATAAGTCAAGAACTTGATTCTTAAACTTAGTCCCTTGATCACTTCGGATTATTTTTACCTTGTGATCAATTTGATTTTCTATCTTAAGAATAAAAGATTTTAGAGTTTCAGCAGTTTCATCTTTAGTCCTTAAGAAGAATACCCAAGTGAATCTAGTAAAATCTTCAACTATCACAAGGCAATATGATTTCCTTCCAATGCTTATTATACTTTTGGGACCGAAAAGATCCATGTGCAACAAGTGTAATGGATTAGTAATTGAGTTAACTTCTTTGGATTTGTGAGATGCCCTATGTTGCTTTCCTTTCAAACAAGCAACACAGTTGTCTTTATAGAAAAACTCCTTTTTAGGCATACCATGTACTAAGTTATTTTTAGCCAATTTATTCATTGTCTTAAAATTTACACGACACATACGTTTATGCCAAAGAGTTGACTCATCACTATTTGCTTTGGAATGAAAACATGATACTTCACCCAGTGGGGAAGCATTGTTCATATCTAGCTTGTACATATCCCCTTTCCTAGGAGATCTAAGAAGCACCAATTCCTTAGGAATTATCATCCTAGGTTTAAGGATAATGCACTCATGTTCTGTGAACAGCATTTGATGCTTTTGATCACAGAATTGAGAAACACTTAAGAGATTATGTTCAAGCTGTTTGACAAAGTGAACCTTGTCAATGTTTAATTTTCCATTGGATATACTTCCTTTGCTAGAAATATATCCTCCAGTCTCACCTCCAAACTGAACAGGACCTCCATCAAAATATTGAAATTATTGAAGGAGAGATCTGTTCCCTGTCATGTGCCTGGAGCATCCACAATCCATAATCCAAATATTATTATTTTTGTCATATGGATGTTCCTGCACATAAGATGAGACAATTAGTTTTGATTGGAAACCCAAGCCTTGTTGGCCTTGGGTTCATCCAATGATATTGACATGATTAAACCAAAAGTTAAGCATAAGGGTTTAATGGATGTTGTTGAAGAAGAGGTTTGGGCTGCAACATCTTTCTTGATCCTCCAATCCATCCTTTGGCTGATCAAAGAGGATGAGCTTGTTCTTTTGCAGCATAACATTTTTCCGAAGCTTCTTTCTTTTCGAAAGAAGCCTTCTCCACCTTTTCTACCGAAGTAGTCTTCTTTTGGGATGGTCTCAATGGAATTCTTTTATTCTTTGATTTTTAGCAGCTTTAGCTTCCGAAGCCATCATTTCTTCAGAAGAATGACTTTCTTCCGAAAGCAACCTTGCTTTAGAAACCAGCTTTCTCTTTTTCATTACTTGGACCATTTGATAGGGTCCAAATGAGAAACCTTCCCGAACTCCTTCTCTTTTAACATTATGTGCATAATGTGTGCTAGCAGGATTGTAGTAACAATTTTTGGCCATGTGGTTTTGCAGTCCACATATTATGCATGCAATGTTAATCTTCTGGGAGCTTGAGTATTTCTATTTCTTGTTCCTTTTCTCTTTATCAGCAACCTTTCCCTTTAACTTCTGATCTTCTGGTAGGACAGAAGTGCTGGTATTACACTTCTTTCCTGAATCAGAGTTACCTACCACCTGGAATCCAGCAGAGATGAATACATCCTTTTGTTTTAGGCCAATCATCAGCTTAGACTCAGCCACTTTCTTTGTAGTTCTTCTTACTACTTTGGCTCTGCTTCTTCTGGCTTTAGTGGTCAGGATTTGATCATCACTGGAAGGAGTGGGTTGACTTACCTGTTCCTTCCCTATGGTGTTTTCTATTATTGCATCATTCTTCAACTCAGGTGAAGAAGGATCAGCAGATGGGACCTCCTACTCTTTAGTACCACATCTTGGTTGTCTTATGGACTCATAAGAGTGTGGTGGAGCAATTTCATTAGTCCCCAGTCCTTCTTTGTTTTGATAACAAACTTTGGAGTGGGAGGACGATGCAATAATAGCTTGGAAGTTCTGCTCGGAAATAGCATACTTCCTAGCTTCAGCCTCAGCAGTGACAAGCTGGGCTTGAGCTTCTGATAATTTGGATATTAAATTCTTTATTTGAGTCTTATAGTTTGAATGTTCATGTTTTAATAAGCACACAGTTTTCTCCAACTCCTTAATTTTTCTTTGATAGTCAGATTCAGCCCTTTTAAAATCAGATTTTAAAACATTTAGAGACTAAATATCAGACTTAATCTTCATATGGTAGTCCTGATACAATTTAACCTTAGCAATACAAGCAGGAGTACAGAGATGTTCATATACCTTACTGTCATCTGTATCATCCATGAGTGCTTGAGCGGAAGTCACACCCTGCACCATAATGTTAGGACCGTGTACGTACGGAGTACTAACTGATTCTTCGTTATACCAGATCAAATAGTGCGGAATCCTATTTGATTGGCGATCCAATCAGGGAGAACGAAATCAAGATCAATCCTAACGATTAGAAAACGTTAAGAATGGAATAGGAATGATCTCAGACGTTCTATGAAGTTGGAATGGACGAACTAGACGTTCTGGGTCGACTAGGGTTTCAAGTATTCGAAGTGTTATGTTTTTCCACGAATTAAGTGGTATTTATAGGTTACAGCTATCAGTCGTACGACTGAGTCAGGCGACTGGCTCAGTCATACGACTGAATCATACGATTGATTCATTCGGACGACTGAGTCAGTCTTATGACTCAACCGTACGATTGACTCAATCTCCTGGTTCAATCGTGTGACTGGCCCATTCGCATGGTCCAGTCGTGCGACTGAATCAGATAACTTAGTTAAACACATTCATGAACCTTTAATGGTTTAGAACTATGTCTAACAACTGTAAACCTATATAACATTGTCATATACGTGTGTAACAATAAACAATATAGATAGACATAACATTAAACACCAATACACATATATAGAAGAGATTCTCATTAGCTTGATTGAACATTACATATGTGTTACAAGAAGACGTTCTATTACATTTAAGCTCACTAGACTAGAACGGGGACACGTGTACCAACAAACTCCCCCTTGGACCTAGTTCTATCTAGACCTTGACTTCTTTCTTGAATTCTTCAAATCTCTTAACTCTTTCTTCTCGTGAAACCCCGACATGGATCTTCAGTGCAAAGCATAGTCGTATGATATGTTGAAACTGCATTGCTTGCACTATATCCTGCGTGTCAAAAAACAGTGGCCACTTGTACAGCGTATACACATCAGACGCTGACAAGTTGATAAGCCACATTGGGTCAAACACCCTTATTGCTTCCATCGACCCGTCCTTCTCCAAAATAATGACTGCCTCTCCTGAGCGCCAGTCATAATACCACCACTTAAAGTGTGGGGTAAAGTCCTGTGGCATCTCCCTCAGTGGAATTCGGGACATTATGCGCGGAGGTCGCCACTTCAGGACCTATTTCCCTCATAGACAGACATGGAATCTTTGGTTGACCAGTAATGGGACTCACTTCAGACCTTCTGATGTAACGTGTGGCCTGCTGTGGTCTGAAGTTGACCCATCCAGTCCTGTACTCCCTTTTCAGGGCAGCCTCAAACCAGCCAGACATCTTCTTAGGATCAGCATAAAGAAGCTTTAGTCGTGCCAACTGTTTGAGCTCAAAACCTGGGAGAGTCTTCAGATCATGAGGGAGTCTGAAGTACTCGATTCCCCTCTCCCTCTTCACTGCATATACACCAAGATCATCAAAATGAGCCCAAGCAATGATCTTCCCTGACACCTTCATATTCTTCTTTACTTTGTAGAGCTTGGTGTAGGTACTCTGAGTTGCTGTAGTACGTTGGGCTCGGACCTCGGCGAAGCAAGCCGCCCATTCAGCCTTTTGAATGTCAACTTCGGCATCCGAGGCTTGACCTTGGCTTGTTGAGGCTTCTGCTCCTTTCTCCTTATCATTGAGTTTATCCAGAATATCACTGTCAAGGTTGTTTACCAGATCAGAAAATACGTTTCCCTCTTGATCAGCGTATTCTGGAAATGCTGATCTGTGATGTCTTCAATTTCAATTTCTTCAACATCTTTGAGTTCGTCATCATCAGCATCATCAAAAACTGGAGCATCTTTAACAATTTCGTCTGGATTCAGACGAAATATGTCAGCCAGTTGCTCATCAGTAAGGTCGTGAATAATTTCTCCTTCTTCAGGAGTATAACTCACTGACCTTCTGACGATCCCCTGCAGATCAAGAATCATTGTGAGTTGAGACTTGACCTGTTGGAGGGGAGCAACATCATGTTCATCTCTCTGAAAGTTAGGATCTGTTTGATTTAAACATGCAACACAATACTTGTTAGTAAGTAATCAAACACAATCATTAACACAAGATATAAACATTCATTACATAAATGTAACATAATTTCAAATCCAAAGGTCTGTTAAATACATAAGCATGAAAAACTAAACAGTACTTTTGTCTTCAATTTCCGGAGTGTCTTCAGTTGGAGCAGACGAAGAGGGTCCTTGATCTTGACGGTGTTTAGAACGCCTTTCGTCAGCTACATCATCGCTATTGTCTCCGGCGGTCCCTCCTCCTTCACCTCCCTCATCATCCTTCTTCTCTTCACCATCATCACTGTCATCACTCTCATCATCATCATCGTCATCATCTTCATCATCATCATCCTCACCATCA
Organism: Flaveria linearis; assembly: GCA_024085815.1. Classification (NCBI taxonomy): domain Eukaryota; kingdom Viridiplantae; phylum Streptophyta; class Magnoliopsida; order Asterales; family Asteraceae; genus Flaveria; species Flaveria linearis. The sequence goes on along the minus strand of CM044009.1, from coordinate 41,573,241 downwards.
TCATCATCACCTTCCCCGATCTTGAGGGGCTCACTCTGAGTGCCTTTCAGCCTTAGCACTAGAGTCTTGTGAGCCGCCTCCAGCATCTCAATCCTCGCATCTGACTCAGCCTCGTGTTGAAGCAGTCCAGTGATCTGATCAGTTTGTGCAGTGATCAACTGGGCTTGTGAAGATGTCAACTCCCTCCGTCTCTCAATCTCAGCTGCTTGTGTAGAACTTTGCTCTTGCAGCTGGAGAATCTGAGCCGTCTTAGCCTTATCAGAGGCTAGTAGCTGGAGCACCATGTTGTTCAGCGTAGCAAGTTGCTCAACCACGGAGACCGGTGGTAGAACTGAGCTCGAGGGTGCAGATGAGGGTTGTGTTTGGGACGTGGTGTGGGTTGTGGTGGCTGTGGTGAATATGGGAGGAGGTGGGAATGATGTAGTGGGGGCACAGTGGTGGTGGTAGTAGATATGTGAGTATGAGGTGTAGGTTTAGTAGTGGTGGTGGTTGTAGATATGTGAGTATGAGGTGGAGGTTTAGTAGTGGTGGTGGTTGATGTGGTTGCTGTGGTGGTGGATGGTGTGGTGGCTGTGGTGGTGGATGGTGTGGCTGTGGAGGTAGTGGTAACAAAGGTGAGACGACGTTTCTTCTTCTTTTGACCATGGGGTTGAGCCATCCTTTTCTTCCTCGTTCCCATAGAAGTGGATGCTCCCCCTACAACCCTGCTAGCTGACTCCGGTGCATAACTCGGATCAGTAGCTATCTCTCCTGAGTATCGTGGGCCTTCACCGACTACCCTTAGCCCATGTTCTGTGATAACAACCTTGCTTCCCATAGTACATGTCAAGGGCTCCTCCTCTGACTCCTCTTCCTCCTCACCAATAAAAAATCTTGATGAAAACCAGCAGACTCAGTTCTATCGTGGGTGGGTGGTGGAGATGGTATATCCGTGGTAGTGGCCCTAGATGGAGTGGGGCCTGTATCTCCACCATCACCACTGTCATCATCATCAGAATCATCTGATGGAATAGCTATCACCTCAGTGTCAGATCCACTGTCATCATGACGCCACTTGCGTCTCCCTAGGGCAACATAATCAGCCGGGCCAAATGCCCAATCAATCTCTTCAGTACTGGCTTTACCTGCTGCCTCTGTACACCCTCATACGACCCAGGGTGGTGTCATCCATAATCTCCAGAGGCACAGCATCACTCTTGTCCTTGGGAAGGTCGGGCAGCTTCTCATCAAATATGAGCTGTAAAAACCTGGGGTACATGCAGAACCCCTCCTTCCCCTTAGCCTCAAGGTTCTCTATTAGATACATGAATATCATGTTGGAGAAGCTGAATGGGTGGTTGAGGACCAATGCGACATAGGCATTCTGAATCTGGTCCGACAAGTCATCAAAACCACCCCTCCTCGACGCGATGCACTTTAGAATGACATGTGCTAAGTACTTGTACTGGGGGCTCAGGTTGCTCTTGTTCAGCACACCTGAGCTTATGTCCCCATAGTACCCAATCCTCAGAAAGCATCCACGAACTGTAAGAGGGTGGATCTTGAGTGGGTGAGAATCATCATCTCCAAAGCCTAATAACCGCTTTATATCAGCGGCTGTAATCACAATCTCCCTACCGAAGATAGAACTTCGAATGCAGTAGGGCTCCACTGATCGGTCAACTGAAGCTTTCTCCCAAACGACTGATGTAATGACTGATAGGGAGTACACGGTGTAGATATAGCTTTGAAGATCCGAGATCTTCTCAAGAAGTCAATAATCCCTACAAACTCACCACCATTCCTCGAGGTGGAATCCAAGTGAGCACAAATGTTGTGCTTTGGATTAATCAACCAACGGTTAGCCATATTCCTGTAACAAATAGCAAACACATGTTAGAAACATGTAAACAGAGTTTGACTAAATCAGAAACCAGTTTAGTTGAATCGTGCGATTGAACTATGCGACTGGGTTTCGTCGATTGAATGAACCTGCGATTTTGTTAGTCGACCGAAATAATTCATTTGCATAATTCATTCGGCCGATTGAATGAATCGCCTCTTTCAATCGGGCGATTGAAGTTCATTCTGCGGAACCAGTCGTATGACAGACTCAACCCATTCGCATTATTCATTCGGCCGATTGAATGAGTCGCCTCTTTCAATCGGGCGATTGAAGTTCATACTGGGGGACCAGTCGCATCGTAGACACTATTCCATTTCAAACTCAGATTTATCAAATGGCCAATTAAACGTTAAGTTCATATTCATTAGACTCTCAATCATGTATCTAAACCACCTAATCCATTGTTTTAACATTTATGAGTGATTAAGGTAGTTTGTTGTTTAGATTTGTTACGGTTCAACATTTAGGGCAAATTTGGATGGATTTCGTATCAAATTTGATATTCTGATTCATCCTTGTGTCGTGTATTACCTGTGTAACAAATCCAAATGGTCAGAAATCGTATATCACAAGGATTAAACTTCAAACGAAAAATCGGCAGAGGTGCGAATTGGGGATATAAGGGCGAATGATGTCTGCGATCGACTGAGGGGTCTATTTATAGACAGACTCAGTTCAGTCGGCCGACTTACTCATTCGCTCTTTTCATTTGGCCGATTCAATATCAAGATATACGACCGAGTCTAATCGCATGATTCATTCGTGCGATTGAAACTGGGTCGTACGATTCACTCAATCGACCAGTTCCATTCGATCAACTGACCTCCATTCGCACGTTTGACCTAGTCGGTCACTTTCAATCGGCCGATTGGGCTCATTCGCATGGTCCAATCTTACGATTGAGTTCAATCGTATAGCCCATTCGTATGACTGAGCATACTCATGATGAAGTTGTGCGATTGGGCTATACTTGTGCCATCTCAGTCATTTCATTTGCCGACACATAGTTTTCCTTAAACACTTGATAAAACATTATGTGCAATTGATCATCTCAGAAATGATCCATTTAACCACCCGATCACCTCAGACGTGATCCTTTTTAACCAACTTATCACCTCAGACGTGATATTTTTATCCTTTCAGAAACAATTTTAAATAAACATTAAGCTCGTTTAGTGACATTTACAGATAACAGTATACACACGGACCGACAATGACACACTAATACTAACCAATTTAAAATATTTAAACTACGAACAAAATGAACATCTTTTTGTGATTTTTGTTAGGGCAGGTTTGTGTAGCCTATTAGCATTGACGTTATGTCAGGAACAGACTCATTTGGAATCAGACAGGCATATACACCATTACTTGGAACATTATGAGTTGATTTCACCTTTCATGATGACATATCACAGTTTGTTCTGATCTAAGACTTCTAAGTACTAACTGGGAATCATGTTTGATATGATACGTAACACACTTTGATTGTTAACTTCAGTCGGTGCATACAAGACGATTGTCAGTATACATGTCCACTTAAATTCATACACAGACTTTTGACACACATTGGTAATGAATTATGTTATATTATTTCAAACAACATTTGTGTATCCCACGCTTATATGGTAATCAGCATTCCTTAATGGACTTTCGAGCGGTCTTTAGGTATTTTTGCAAGAAGAGACTATTCTTAGATCTTTCAAAGAGAAGCCAATCCTTAGGTCAGTGCCATCGCACAGCAGAGAGGCGGCAAACAACAATGAAGTCTAGAATATATAGGTTATGCTTATCCTCAGGTCAGTGCCATCGCACAGCAGAGAGGCACACAACCTATCTCCTTGTTAGAGCATTTCTTATTTTCTTTTGCACATAGCGCACCAACAACATAAGATATCAGCTTAATTACGCTAGTATTCAATTTTTTCATGCTTTGCTCTTTTTGTGGTCATTTGCACACCTTTGGTGGCATTTATTTGCTCGTTATCCCTTATCGGAAGAGCTGATTGTGTTAACCAGTGATAAGATGGGACTTCACAGTTGATTGAACCATTTAGTTTAGATTAAGTTTACCAATGATGTCTACTTGTCTATTGTGTTGAATCTACTGACACATCATATAATGAACTAGCACCTCCCTAGATCAACTTTCTCCGTGTAATTACAGTAACAATCAAACGTACTATCATTTTCCCATTTTGTTAGACTTAGACTTCTCTGATTTTTACATTTTCAGTAAGTTAATTAACATTTTTGATCTCAACATCATTTTGTTGTTCCAAATAACTCGATGCCTGTGTACTATCATCTTCCAATTTTTATCGAGTCACATTTCCTGTTTTGTTGTCTTTGCCTTTTCAGCTTTACTCACCTTCCCCCAATTTGTTTTTTAAGTAAATAAATACTGAATTAAGTCTAATCTCCCCCTAAAATTCTAAAACAGAAAATCTTTTTGTGTTTTTGGATTTTTATAAGAACAGGGAAATTAAAAAAATAAAATAAAATAAAAGACGAAAAATAAAGAAAAACGGTGTTGGACTATGTATCTGTTTCTTCTAATATAACATCACTTTTCTTTTTAACCCCGTTGACCTCTAGCAGATAGAAAAATCTTGGTTTATCAAATGGTTTGGTGTACAGGTCAGCGCATTGAAAATCCGTGTTAATTTTGACCACATCAATTAAGTGTTTTTCATAGCAATCGCGTATGAAATGATACTTTATGCCTATGTGTTTGGTCTTAGGATGTTGAACCGGATTTTTAGTTACTGCAATTGCAGCAGAATTATCAACATAGATAGAAGTAGAAGTGAAATGCAAACCGTAATCCCGCATTTGCTGTTGAATCCAAATGATTTGAGAGCAGCAGCTGGCGGCGGCAACGTATTCAGCTTCACAGGTAGACAGAGCAACTGATGTCTGCTTCTTGCACTGCCAAGTTACCAGTCTTCTCCCGAAAAATTGACATCCTGCTGACGTAGACTTGTAATTCATTTTGCAGCCTCCGTAATCCGAGTCACTATACGCCATGAGCTCAAAGTCATCATCATGAGGATACCACAACCCCAGTGTTGGAGTACCCTTCAGATAACGAAAAATCCTCTTGACTCCAATCAGATGATTGACTTTAGGTTTTTCCTGATATCGGGAACATAAACATGTGGCATACATGATATCTGGACGAGAGGCAGTGAGGTACATGAGAGATCCGATCATCCCACGATACATGGTGGCATCCACCAAATCCCCATTCTCATCAGGAGCCACATCATGATTTGTGGCGAGTAGGGTACCGGCTGCAGTGACATTTTCCATATCAAATCGACTAAGAATGTCACCGACATACTTAGTTTGATGCAAAAAGATGCTGGTAGGTGTTTGGTCCACCTGTAATCCTAGGAAGAACTTCATTTCTCCCATGGCACTCATCTCAAACTCAGCCTTCATCACAGATTCAAACTCTTTACATAACCCTTCATTTCGTGAGCCGAAGATTATGTCATCCACATAAATATGCACCAAAAGCAAATCACCATCTTCTCTTTGATGAACAATGTACAGTCAATCACACCCCTGCGAAAGCCATGTTTCAACAGATGGGTGGAGAGCTTTTCATACCAAGCTCGAGGATCCTGATGTAGCCCATACAGAGCCTTGTCTAACTTGTAGACTCTGTCCCGATGATAAGGATCTTCGAATCCTTCGGGTTGACTTACATATACTTCTTCACGGGTTTCCCCATGCAAGAATGCACTCTTAACATCTAGTTGATAAACTTTGATCTTCATGTAAGAGACGTAGGCTAGAAAGATACGAATTGCTTCCATTCTAGCTACGGGAGCAAAGACTTCATTGTAGTCGATTCCTTCGACTTGTCTGAAGCCTTGAACAACCAACCGTGCCTTGTTTCTGATAACAACACCCTGGTCATCCTTCTTGCACTTTAGTACCCATTTGGTACCAATTACCTTTACTCCTTTGGGTCGGTCAACAAGAGTCCACACTCCAAGTTTCTTGAACTGTAGCAACTCCTCTTGCATAGCATTGACCCATGCTTCATCCTTAAGGGCATCACTTACGTGTTTGGGTTCAATTTGAGAGACAAAACATCTGTAAGCTCCATCATTCACGTAGCCCTTTTCCATTACTTCAGCGTAGTCAGCAGTGTACAATCGACTTCTAGTCTGCACGCCGGAATGGAGATCACCAATGATAGCATCTGGCGGATGACTTGTACTGATCCTAGTCAAAGGAGTTGTAGGAACTACAACTTCAGAGTCCATAGTCGTGACTGGAGGTTCAGTGTCTGTTGTTCCAGATGCAGGTGAAGCAGCTGAAAGCTCCCTTCTTGATCAACATTAGGTGACTGAGCTGGTTCAGTTGCTTCTTCATCCTCTGAGGAGTCTTCACTATCGGTCTGATCGGCTGAGGCAGATCCCGATGACCCATTTGCAGGAGTGGTATTGCTAGTGTCCAGATTCGGTGAGTTGAGAACATCGTGCATCATCTGAGTAGCAATATCATCATCTGAAACTAACTGAGGAAGATTGAATGATTTGAAAAAGCCATCGTAGTCGAAGAATGACGATGGTCCTTTTCCAGCAGGGGGGATAGTAAAACGTTGAACGTCAACATTGCACCATACTTCTACCTGACCAGTAGAGTTGTTGTAAACTCGTTTGTCGGGTATATTGTATCCCAGAAAGATCCCCTGATCTGCCTTTTCATTGAACTTGCCTTCTTGAGTTTTCTTCAGAAGAGTACAAGGAGCACCGAAAGGTTCCAGATACTCCAGGTTTGGCTTACGCTTCTGTAGCAACTCATAGCAAGTCTTCCCGTGCCTCTTCAAAACTGACACACTATTAAGTGTGTAGCAAGCGTTGGCTACAGCTTCGTTCCAGAACTGTACTGGCAGTTTTGAGTCTGCTAACATAGTCCTGGCTGTCTCGATCAGACTCCTGTTCTTTCGCTCAGCAACTCCATTCATCTGTGGTGTGTATGCAGAGGTGAATTGATGAACAATTCCCTTTTCTTTGCAGAATGCATCCATCCACTGATTCTTGAACTCGGTTCCATTATCTGAACGAATCTTTCACACTTTAAGCTTGTAAAGTGACTCCAGATGGTGACCAGCACTTTGAATGACTCAAATGTTTCTGACTTAGCTTTCAAAAACATCACCCACGAGAATCGTGAGTAGTCATCGGTGACTACGAAGCAGTACCAGTCTCCAGTGATACTCTTCGTGCTAACTGGACCGAAAAGATCCATGTGCAATAGCTCCAGGGGTATCTCAATAGAATGGACATTCTTGGTCTTGTGAGATTTCCTGGTTTGCTTTCCTTTCTTGCATGAGACACAAAAATCAGGAAGCTTGAAGTTCTTGACAGGAACTCCATCAACTAGGTTGTTATGAATCAGGTGATTCATCTTCCTATGATTAATGTGTCCTATTCTTCTGTGCCATGAAATGGAGTCCTTCTCTGTAGCTTTAGATAAGAAACATTGAACAGTAGAAGCACTAGTAGAGGCGTTAGACATATCTAGAACATACAAGTCATTATATCTAGATGCTGACATTAATACCTGCTCCTCTGGAATATCCATTTCTTTCTTCAGAATGTAACATTTGCGATTATCAAACATGACTTTGAATCCCTTGTCGCAAATCTGAGACACAGAAAGCAGATTGTTTTCTAACTGCTGAACAAAGTTGACTTTGTCGAATCTTACCTTGTCATTACCTACTTCGCCCTGAGCGGTAATGTATCCTCCTTTGTTACCAGCAAATGAAACGTGTCCCCTTTAATTTGTTTGACATTGAAAAGAAGAGACTTGTTTCCCGTCATGTGCCTGGAAGCTCCGCTATCTACTATCCATGTATTTGTAGACGCACTATAGCGGACAACCTGCACAGATGAGAAAATCATCAGTTAAGGATGGGAACCCAAGCCTTGACTGGCTTGGGTTTCCCAGAGGAATCAACCATCATGAATTCGACCCACTGTCCTTTATCAGTGGGTGGAATCTCAACTTTCAGATTGTCCTTGCTTTCAGACACACCAGTTGTCTTGGCTTTCCATAAACATCCCTTTGAAAGGATTGTTTGTGGTAAACCTTAGACTGATTTACGGTTTGAGCATATGGTTTAGATTCAGAAACAGGGTTTACCTCTGGCATCACGGACTTGTCGGAGACTTGTCTGTTTTGCCTTTGGCGAGGTGGGGACGAAAAAGACCTAGAAGGTGTTTTAGACCTAATAGGTGTTTTCGATCTAACTGGAGTCTTAGAACGCTATTTTGAATCTACTTTGACTTTGTCGTGTAGCTCAACCTTAATACTTGGTGTCTGATAGCGAGGACAATTAGTCGAAATATGACCGCGCTGACCACAAGTATAGCAGGATCTCCATTCATCAGGGCTAGGAGATCTCTTGTGGGGCGGTGAATAAACCTCAGATTCTTTCTTTTTATTATCACTTTTAGATTTTCACCTCCTTTGACAAATTTAACTTGTTTAACATGATTTATGTTTTGTCTTGGAAATTGGTGATTATCTTGTTTCACTGGTTTAGCTTGAGTGATTTTGGAAATCTTAGGGTGTGTGGAAGTTGACTTTTTACCCAACCCAAGAGATGCTTGAACATTCTCTTCCACTCGTTTGCCAGTGATTTGTGTGCTTGTAGTGCTTGATCCAGAATCTGTCTGGTCAGGAACCGAAGAGGCAGTAGTAACTGTTGTATCCGGATCACTGACTAGAGGAGTTGTCACCACATGATCCTTGATGGGGTTATCATTCATTGGACGTTGTTTTATGTTTAAAAAGGACTCATGTGGTGGTGGTACAACTTTATAACCCAACCCTTCCCCGTTGTTGCGTTCTTTAATCAAGTTTTTCAAAATATGTGAGGAACTAGCTAGACTGTGGAGTTTTTGTTTCAAAGACTCGTTTTCAACTTGTAAAACCGCTCGTTGCTTCTTAGTTTCCTCTATTGTCTTTAAATAAAACTTGATATCGTTTTCTTGGTTGAAGGCAACAACTTCAGTTTCTGTTAACTGTTTCTTTAAAGCATCAATCTTTTCTTTATAACTGTTTTCATTCTGTTTTAAGATTCTGTTTGCTTCAGTGCACAGTTTTAAATCATTTATTAAGTTATCATTATGATCTAATAACCTAGCAAATTTCAGGTCAATGCTTTCTCTAAATTTTTCACAATCAACACAAGCATGTTTAGTAAATAATTCATCCTTTGATTCTACCTGTGCCGATGTAGATGTTCCAGCCATGAAAGCATTTTGGGGTTCAGATTGTGCTTCACACGTAGCATTCAGTTCATTCTCCATAAGCTGATCAACATCAGCTATGTCATCATCCAATTCAGCATTGTCAGGCTCAGCTGAGCTCTCCCCCTCACTTGCTAAGTCTTCATTCAGATCCTCGACAGAAGCTATGTTGGCTTCCCCATCAGAGAAGAACCGGAAGGACCAGTCCTGTCCTTCATCACCCTGTGCCACCAAAGCCTTGGAATCACTTCCTGCTGGAACTGGCTTCTTATCTTTATCTTGCCTGTTGAAAGAGGAGAAAGGATTTCCGTTCCCAGTCTTCTTAGGCTTCACACATTCCCTCTTGAAATGTCCTTTCTCCCCGCAGTTGAAACACGTGACTTTGGACTTGTCAAAACCAAATGTAGTATCTTTTGTAGCCACGAGGTTCTGCCCTGTCTTCTTCACAAACTTATTTGCTCGTCGCACAGCACTTGCGAGAGCCCACATAATATCCATTCTCTCCAACTCATTTTCATCCACCTGCTCATAGTCTTCATCAGCTAAGTGGCAGTTTCCTATCTTCCCTGCAACCAAACCATCATAGGAATGAACCACTGCAGCAAGTAGGTCCATGTGTTCCTTGGCCACTTCCACAGTGACTTTACCCAGGTTCTCAGTTATTAACTTTGTCGAGTGAGCTTCAGTAATACTGTGTTGAACCCCTGATGAAACAGATGACTCAACCCCAGACGATGAGCTTTGACCAGATGTATTAGAAACAAATGCAGTCTGCAGAGGAGCATTGGAAGACTTTGCAATTGGAGTTGGAGTCACATTGTAAAGAGTAGGATCCTGAGCATATGCACCCTTCTTCGCCTTATACTTATGTCTGACCTCTTCCTCTCGCAGTTTCATAATAAAGTCATTTATATCCAAAGTATCAAGAACTGAATTGTGTCTCAAGGAGGAAATAAATGAATCCTATTTTTCTGGAAGACCTTCAGCTAAACTGGCGACCTTTTCTTCTTTAGACGTTGTAACCCCATGAGTGTGAAGTTCACACATTAAATGATAGAAGCGGTCAATGATGTCGTCCAAGCTCTCGTTCCCAATAGCAGAGAAATTGTCAAACTCCTTTTTGAGAGCTTTGGCCTTCAAGGATTTCAGAGTTGAGCTCCCTTCATACCTTTCTCGAGAGCTTTCCAGAACTTTTTACTTTGTTTCTGATCCGAATACTGATGGAAGATCTCTTTCAGAATCGACTGAGTGAGCATAGCATAAGCCTTCTTTTCGGCGTTATAGGCAATCTTTTGAGCATCAGTCATTCCACTCAACGTTAATGGCAGACCATCAGCACCAACTGGCATGGTGTAACTAGTCTCAATAGAATTCCATAGATTAGTATCCACGCCATTGAGATGAATCTCAAACCTTTGCTTCCACTGCGGGAACTCATCAATGGATAGAAGCTTAGGCGGCTTATTGTGGTTACCAATCTCATTCTCCAGAAGCAGTAGGTTCTGGATCCTTGAGTTTTTCCCTGCTGAGAATGCGAAGTTTTCCGAGTCCATGATGAATGTTGACTTAAACTTGAAAAACAGACTGTTAATGCGACTGGGATACGATTGAACTCAACCGTGCGATTGAACAGGCGACTGAGCTACAATCGTGCGATTGAACACAATCGGGCGAATGGACAAGGCGACTGACTGAAACTGGGCGACTGAACTGGCGACTGACTCAATCGGGCGATTTAACACTGCGACTGACTCAAACGGACGATGGACTTCAGTCGTACGATTGAGATAATCGTACGACTGAGACTGCTGAAATCGAGAATTTTCGCAACTTTTGACCTAAAACGCACGTTTTGACACCCTAGACGGCTGTTAGTCGAAAAAGATTGAATTTTCAGAACATGCAAACGTAAAGTCTCGATTTTTAGCAGAAAAAGAAGATCTTTTTGCTTAAAAATGTGGACTTTTTCATAAAAACGATTGAATCAACGAAGAATCAAGAGCCTATGCTCTTATACCACTTGTTAGGACCGTGTACGTACGGAGTACTAACTGATTCTTCGTTATACCAGATCAAATAGTGCGGAATCCTATTTGATTGGCGATCCAATCAGGGAGAACAAAATCAAGATCAATCCTAACGATTAGAAAACGTTAAGAATGGAATAGGAATGATCTCAGACGTTCTATGAAGTTGGAATGGACGAACTAGACGTTCTGGGTCGACTAGGGTTTCAAGTATTCGAAGTGTTATGTTTTTCCACGAATTAAGTGGTATTTATAGGTTACAGCTATCAGTCGTACGACTGAGTCAGGCGACTGGCTCAGTCATGCGACTGAATCATACGATTGATTCATTCGGACGACTGAGTCAGTCTTATGACTCAATCGTACGATTGACTCAATCTCCTGGTTCAATCGTGTGACTGGCCCATTCGCATGGTCCAGTCGTGCGACTGAATCAGATAACTTAGTTAAACACATTCATGAACCTTTAATGGTTTAGAACTATGTCTAACAACTGTAAACCTATATCACATTGTCATATACATGTGTAACAATAAACAATATAGATAGACATAACATTAAACACCAATACACATATATAGAAGAGATTCTCATTAGCTTGATTGAACATTACATATGTGTTACAAGAAGAAGTTCTATTACATTTAAGCTCACTAGACTAGAACGGGGACATGTGTACCAACACATAAAGCTCCAGTCAAATTCTTGAGCCATTACGGCTATCTCTGTTGACTTTCCACTGTGATTGGATACAGAAGAAAGTGTGGAGGCTTGTGGGGTTCCCGGATTTGACTTGGGAGCCTTGCATTCTCTTGCAAAATGACCAAGTTCGTTACAATTATAACATTTGGCCTTAGTTTTGTCAAACCCAAATTTGTTGTTGGTTGGGTTCTAAGGAATTGCCTTCCAGTTCTCTTGAAGAACTTCTTTTCTCTATAGGTTAAAAGAGCCATTTGTTGGACTATGTCCACATATTCCACATCATCTGGATTGAAGCACTCTATATCATCAAAACAGTATTGATAGTCACTAGAGTTTCCACTTCCTGAGACAAAGGCACAGCTGTCCTGAAAAGAACTATGTTGAGCCTATTGAGACCGTGGAGTCTCAGGAAATATAATGTATGGTCAAGAAGAACCGGATGTCTGCTGGTTGTATGTCAGGAACTGTTGAGGTTGGGAGGGTCCTAAGCCTTCAGCAACCATCAATGCATTGCTAGCGGGGAGACTCGAGGACCTGCTTGTCTGATGACCCTTTTTGCTTTCCATCTCCAAACGGTATCCATCAAGAATTCCGTAGAGTTCAGTCATGGTGAGAGTGTTCAGATTTCTGTTCTCTTGATAAAGACACAGTAAAACGTCCACTCATTAGGAAGTGCACTCATGAACTTTCTTGCGAGGTCTCTAAGTTCAGGAGTGATTCCCACAGACTGAAGGGAAGAAATAAGATCCATATACCTAAAATATTGCTGGCTGAGAGTCTCTCCATCAATGTAGGTGACGTTCTTAAACTGGTGCTTCAATGAGTCCTTCTTAGAGTCATTAGAACAAGAGTACATCTGAGCAAGTGCATTAAACAGTTCTTTGGCTGACTTGTAATGCTCAAACCCTACCATAATGTAGTTGGCTATTGCAGTCATAACAATACGCTTTGAATTGCTTTCAATATCCATCTTCTTCCGGTCCTCATCAGAGTGATCTTCAACAGCTTTCTCTATCACGGCACCGTTTCCTCCTGGTTTGTACGGGCCATTGACGATAGACTGCCACATCTTGCTGTCTTGATATCTAATGAAGCCTTCCATGTTTCTGCTCCATGATCTAATGTTTTCAGAGGTGATGATAGGTGCTTTAGTCATCGTCCTCATTTCCACTTCGGACTTGTTGAGGGCCATATTGAGTGCGGCATAATGAGGACTGAAAAACAGGTTGATTAGGATGCTAAGATCTCACAATCAAGAGCCTAAAGAGCTCTGATACCAATTGCAGGATCGGTTTTGTTAATAAAACTTGGTTTTTCTCTCAAACTCACTAATGCTACACTTGGATCAGATAAAGCAGAGTCTTTTCTAAGAACTGATAATATATACTAAATAACAAAGAACACAGGGATATAGTTTTCAAGGTATTTGTATATATTAGTTCTCAACTCAAAGTGTTACAAGACTCTCACAAGCATGTTTATGAGTTACAATGAGAAACTATATATACTACTATCTACAGCCGGATATACTTTGATACCAGTTGAGAACCTATGACTAAAGCATATACTACAATGCTAGGGTTAAGGTATCTTAGATAAAGTATTCTCTAAGATATGATAGTCATGACATGTCCATGACTTACCTATTGTTACTAACTAAATTTGGTAACTATACTAACTAATAAAGGTGAACAGTGGAATAAAGTATGGTCAACTATATGGCCTTTGAAAAAACGCCATGCAGTATATCAGAGATCTGCAACAGAGTGTCAGGAGGACCATACTTATGTCCACTGGTTCATAGTAGTGTCTTCCAAAGATTAGTTGGCTTCGGAAGAACAAGTTCTTCCAAAGCCACCTATACTTCAGAAGAGGCTACTTCTTCCAAGCCTTGAGGACTTCATCTTTTCTTAATACTTCCGAAGTTGTCTTCTTATCTTTTTCATCTGCCTTGATCTTTGGAAGTAAATACTTTGTCTCCGGAAGAAGAGTGTCTCTTCAGAAGTCCATATTATACTTTCCTCGGAAGAGCTCTTTTTCCATCTGAAGTTCCATACTTGGTTTCGGAAGTCCTTTATTAGATGCATCAAAATGGTTTAAGTGATTCGGTTTTGGTTGCACAAGCCTTCTTCTTGATCCAACATGGGTACGGCCCAAAACCCATTTTGCCCACCTCTAAGCTTAATTATCTTCTACATACATTTCAATTATGTGATTACAATTGTTGACTTTTAAACAAACTTATCCTATTGTTTTTAGTGGCTACAGATTTTTATATGTTAATATACCATCTTCTACATACATTTCAATTATGTGATTACAATTGTTGACTTTTAAACAAACTTATCCTATTGTTTTTAGTGGCTACAGATTTTTATATGTTAATATACCTTTGTATAGAATATTATATCATAAAATGAGTTTTTCTTTATCTTTAGTTTAAGTATATTATTTTTGTAGTTTTTTTAATTTAAAAAAATCCATGTTGTGTTCAACGATGCATCACGCGGTCACCCGTCTAGTACCTACATGCATATAGAATATAAAAGAGTTATATTAAAAAGGATGGAAATTCTAAATAGGGCAAGCTACCATCATGGTCACAACAACATTTTATTATTCTATTAATTAAAAACTAATAGCGTATTTTTATTATGTTATTGTATCCGTAACAATTTAATAGTAATATATCGTTCATTATAATACAATGTTATACAATAGATAAAAGGTTTTATTTGAACACTTTTAAAATACTCGTTTTAATTGATATTCATGACTTATCAAATACCATATGTTCAGTAATAGTATCATGACGGTATTATACCGAATCACTATAGCATACGTAGATATTCATAAAATTTCGAGTACCTATATCATTAAACTCAACAAAACTAAATTGACCATAAAACTATCATTACGACATTCTCATATACGTTCAAAATAAAACTACGGCTAAACGTGCTTATAATATGCTAGTTTATAATAAAATTAAACAAACAAACAAACAAACAAACCCAGTATATCCCACTCAAGAGCAGGGTCTGGGAGGGGTAGGTGGTGGCAAGTCTTTCCTCTATCCAGATAGGTAGAGAGACCGCTTCCAAAGAGACCCCTGGCTCGCTACAAAAGATATATCGCTCGCGATTTAACATATAATCAAATAATCAAACAATCAATCATATAATCAAACGTACGATTTATGATACATGGTATATGGTACAGCATACATCATACAAGAAGCATTCAAAGCATTAAGATATCACCAAAAGGAAGTATAAAATGAACAAGCATGCATCAGGAAAGCCGCAAGTTTCCTGTAACAGGGTCCACGCGTACTACATACACATCAAGCCCCGTAACAAGTAAACAAAGTCCTTTCCTAGCTACAGAAACCACTAAAAGTCCTTAATTTTAATTCTACGTCTCCAGTCATTCCTATCCTCGATCATGTGCTCAGAGAGGTGCAAGTGTTCCATATCTCGCCTAATTCTCTCTTCCCAAGTCAACCTAGGTCGTCCTCTACTCTTCCTACCCTCTATGCTGATGTTCTCCACTGCTCTGACCGGTGCTGCCATTGGTCTCCTATTGACATGTCCGTACCATCTTAATCTTCCCTCTCGTATTTTATCTGCAATAGAAGCCACTTCTAACTTCTGTCGAAACACTTCGTTTCTTATCCTATCCAGTCTTGTATGGCCACACATCCACCTTAGCATTCGCATTTCCGCAACCTCTATTTGTTTCTCGTGCGATTTCTTTATAGCCCAGCAGTCTGTCCCATATAGCATAGCTAGGCGTACCGCCACTCTGTATAGTTTTCCCTTAAGTTTTGCTGGAAACCTCTTATCACATAGGATCCCTGATGCTGCTCTCCACTTGCACAATCCTGCTTGGACACGGTGAGCTACATCGCTGTGTATCTCTCCGTCCTCCTGCAGGTACGAGCCCAGGTATTTGAACCTAGATGTCTGTGGGACCGGCATGCCCTGGATACTGATTTGGGTGTCCTCTTCATCGTCGCCACCAAAGTTACAATGCATGTATTCCGTCTTAGAGCGACTTATCGTTAATCCTCTGCTCTCTAGCGCTGCTCTCCACTGCTCTAGCTTGTCGTTAAGCATCATTTTAGATTCTGATATTAAGACAATATCAGTTTATAATAAAATTAATTGGTGATAAATTAAATGTTAAAAAGACATGATGATGTGGACATAAAAGGATGCAAAATTTGAAAAAAAAACTAGTGTTTTGAAATGAGTGGTAGAAATTTGATGTGACCAAAAATACTTTATAACTAAGAAAAATAAATTTGATGTGACAAAATTAAACTACTATTGTAATTTTAACTTGGGCTTAATTTTTATTATAATATTTGAGAGAAACTAGTCATTTCTCTAACCAAAAAAGTTTGTGAATCATTTTACTTTTCTTTGTTTATTATGTTAAAGATATTTTTACTTATAACAACAAATTATCTGATAATTATTTAATGCCCCATGATAATTTTCAAATCACAAGGCTAACACTCACATGCAGTAACACTCAAAATAAAATAAGCTTAAGCTTTTTAATAAAACTAGTACTCGACTTTTGGGCATCTTAACTATACGTCTATAGCGAGTTAGGCCCAACATGCTTTTAAACCTAGACCTAGTGTCTTGACTTTGATTATATAAATCTGACTTAGGCTAGAATCATGATTACTTCATACTAAAGGTGCTCAAATCGCCTTGAAACCCTAACCCCGCTCTGGTTGAAATCATGTTTGGTTGGGGTCAATGTTTTTGAAAATGGATTTGACTAGACCCAAGTCAGGTTTGGGTCAGGTTGAAGAGAAGAAAAACCCTACTAGATATAAACCATATACGGTTGAGTTAGGACCTAGTGGAGTCAAAACCAGATAGCTTCTTACGAAGATTCATCGGCAAGAACGAGAGATTCGGAAGCCATTACATGTTGAGACTTGAGAGTGTTTGACTTCTTTTTTCTTTTGCTTTCTCGAATGCGTTTTTGCATTTTTGAGTGTTGTGATCAAACCACTGCATCTCATACCTATTTAAATATCATTTGGGGCAAATTTATCCAAAAAAATTATTAAACTTATCCAAAACAGGTCCAAACAATCAAATGACCATTGAAATAATGTTCAACATTTAAAACAGGTAGAAACCAGGTTCAACTGGGTTGGATCGGTTTGGGTTGGAAACCATGTAGTGTAGAACCTGGGTCGAGGCCAGGTTTTACACATGAATCCCACACCACTTGCAACTTGGTTGTTTTTCTCGGCTAGAACTAGGTCCTATGGCCATCAGGTCCAAATCGGGTGGAGTGCGAGTTAGGCCACCGGGTTAGGTCGGGGACTGTGGTTGGATGTGCACCTCTACTTCATACGATACAAGCTTGACACAATCTTATATATTTAAATCTTGGGTTAGGATTGTTAGTAATCATACAAAGTTGAACTTGATCTGTTTATTATTTTATTATTCTTATGAATGCATGCATAATTATCTTATCTTTTATTTATTTACAGTTTTTTTGTCATAATTTTATGTACAATAATGCATAAAATGTAATTAATAATTATACTAAGTAAACAGCATATAAGAAATGGTATTCAAGATACTTTTATGTATTACTTCTCAACTCAAAGTGTACAAGACTCTTACAAGCATACTAACTGAGTTTACAATGAGAATTATATATACTACTATTTACAGCCCGTTATACAAAAGATTACCAGCTAGAACTTACTACCAAACAGATACTACATTGTTGGGTGTAAGGTATCTATAACAAAATACTATCCTAAATTAGGTAGTCATGACATGTCCATGACTACCTTTTTGCTACCAACTAAACGTGGTAACTATACTAACTGATAAATAATGAACAGTGGAATAAAGTATGGTCAAATACATGGGTGTGGGAAAGCGTCATGCAGTATATCAGAGATTGCAGGGGCTTGTCAGAAGAGCCACACTTATATCCACTGGTTCATAGTAGGTTCTTCCGAAGGTAAACTGGCTTCGGAAGAACAAGTTCTTCCGAAGCCACTTATACTTTGAAAGAGTCTACTTCTTTCGAGACTTGAGCTGATCTTCAAGACTTTATGCTTCGGAAGTCATTGTCTTGAAATCTTCTAAGTGTTGATCTTGCGAAGAGAGATGACTATGTCTATGGAAGACATGACTCCACTTTTCGTAAGTTCTTTTAACTTTAGTCTTCGGAAGTGCAGCTTATGCCTTCGTAACTCTTTCACAGTTGTATTGAAAATGTTCTAAATGTTGTTTTGGTTGCCCCAGCCTTACTTGATCCAACAATATGTCACATGCTCGTCCTAAAACCAGTCGGGTATGTATTGGGTGTTATCGTTGGGTCGGGCATACCCTTTGGTAATCGGGTATCCTATTAAGGTTATAACAGTTACCCTGTTGGATCTAATAAAGCTCGGACATCATCTAAAATGGCATATGTATATACGTACTACATAATATTTTTGTTAATCCTTAGTATTTATTATTGATGTTCCATTACTACTACTCTTTAATTTTAGGAAAAATGTCAAGTTTTATTATAAAGAGTTAATTACACAGATGGTCCCTGTGGTTTAGTGAAACTAACAAGTTTGGATATTAACTTTTTTGAGTGACAAGTTTGGGCTTGTATTTTCAATTTTGTCACAACTTTGGGTTTTAAGACCGACTTCTAGTAGTTTTTGTTAGGTTTAAGGGCATTAAGGTATTTTCATATTTGAAGCACTAATTATGTTAATCAAATTTGATGAGGGACTGTTTTTACCTTTTAAAATATAATATTAAATTATAAAATAAAAAAACTCTTCCTTGTTAGTCAAAAACCTAGTCACACTAATCTTCCTTGTCCTTCTCCAGCGATAATATTCCCGAAAGAAATGCCAACGCGGGAAAAAATCAATCACTCATTGGCCATCATAAGAGTGATTACGACAATGATGATGAAGCTGATTTAATGTTGGAGGACAATGCAATGGACAACGACGACAGTCGGTGGAGTTCAGGCCACAGGGGAAACCCATCCTTTATTCGCCACCAGCGACCTTCATTGCACCATCATTTGAAACCACCATACCACCATCGACAATACCACCAACCATCAAACTCCAGCTGCTGCTGCTTGAGGCTGTTTCCGTTGGTAACGACCTAGCCACCACCATGGGCTCCGATTTCTACCTACAATCGATATTGTTACGTTGACTGTTTTGCCGAGTAACCACCATAACTGCATGTCACGGCTTTCTTCTTCACCGATGGGTAGGGTTGAGGTTGGGTTTTAGTTTAGCCTAATTACACAAATGGTCCCTAAAATAATAGAGTTAATTACATAAATAGTCCTTATGCTTATGAAAGTGCATTTCGGTTATTTTGCACTGATTAAACCAAAAGTTAACGGAAGTTAGTCTTAATACACATACTCGTTACAAAATTAAAAGCATAAAACCCAACCTTATTACTTACATAAGTTAGTACCTAAACCTGTTATTTTCACCAAACCACAAGGATCATCTGTCTAATTAACTCTATTATAAATTTATAAAATACACTTTATTGTCTTAAAGATTAGAAGATTAATAACTTACATTCAACGCGTAAATTTTAAGTAAAAAATTATTACGTAAAATAACAAATTGTTATAATTAAATATTATATAAGTTTTACGTAAAATAAAATACTTTTGGGTATTATAATCGAGTAAACGAGTATGCTTAATCGGGTAATCAGACCAAATAAATGGGTATATGGTTCAACCCCATATCCGTCCCATACCCACAAAAAAATAAAAATTTATACCCTACCTAATCCCATACCTATATACCTGATCTCATACTAATCCTAGATCGATGTTTTGGGTTTCTAGTACCCTGATCGAGTTTATGTTTCGTTACCATCTCTAAGCATATCTATACTATATTATAATAGATTTGAAAGTACATGACTAAAGTTTTACATTAACTTTTAAGATTATAAGAGGGTATAATTGTCTTTTACAAAGTCAATTATATGATTAAATACAAAAAAAATATAAATCGAACAATATTGATTGTAGATAATATTAATTAGTTAGACTACAACTCAATTTATTAGTTATTACAATTAATAATAAAATTCTTCTAAAATCTAATTATTTAAACAATTAAATTTCTGCTTAGCTGATTTCTCAAAAGCATTGTTAGTTTATAATTTTTATATTTATTTTTTATATAACTTTTATTAAATGTTTAAAATTTATATGTTACTTTATCAATTGATTGTTCAATCATTTTACCAGAGCGTATTGTGTTTATCATTACATTTCGTGGCACTCCTTAGAGTATATATATATGGTTACATCGTATTGTGTTTATCATTACATTTCGTGGCACTCCTTAGAGTATATATATATGGTTACATAGAGAAAACAAAAAGTAAGTTATTGTTCATTGTCCTATATACAAGTTGTTTTACCAAGAAAAGAAAAAGTTGCTGTTTTAAAAAAATAAGGAATAAATTTAATAACTAATGGTAATTTAATTATACACTTGAACTCAACTGAATTTAACAAATACATTAATTAAGTTAAATATTGGTGTTTAATACTGATCAAAATAAATATTAAAAATGGTTGTACAACCCTAAATGTTTACCTCCTAATGTTACTAGATACTAAGGACAAAAAAATAGTCACACACATATTCAGATTAGAGTTTATATAAAACCTGAAAAACAGTTTCTCAGAATTTCGTATCATTGAAGTGCTTGCGATTACAAAGAGATTAATGTTTATACGCCATATCTTCATACGAATATGTCAAAATTGTAGACACATAACGTATATATATATTCTAACGATAAAACAAAATATACGCTTTAAAATACGTTTTGAAATAAGATATTTTCACGATTACATTGATTTTTTAAGAAGGCATTTCCCTTGTTATTTTATTTGACCTATGACAACATTTGCCCTTTCATAGCACCATTGGGCCATAAATTATATAAAAGCAATTTCCTTGATGCTTACAAGATTCTAAAGTTATAAAAAACAATCCATGGACAACTTAATATATGATCAATAACCCTTTAAATCTTTAAATGTTATACATTTTTTAATATGCTTTACTACTTTGTTCTAAAACCATACATCATATATGTAAATATCACTAACATTTCCTATAAATAAAAAATGTAGATGAATATATGTGCGCATAAATATGTACATATGTATGTATATATGTGTGTGTGTCTTATTATATGTGTGTATATATATATATATATATATATATATATATATATATATATATATATATATATATATATATATATATATATATATATATATATATATATATATAAACAAACAAACAAACGTACCCAGTGTATCCCGCTGAAAAGCAGGGTCTGGGAGAGGTATGTGGTGGCAAGTCTTTCCTCTATCCAGGGAGATAGAGAGACCGCTTCCGAAGATACCCCCGACTCGTTTACAAAGGCAGTACCCATAACAATTATAATACATATCATACAACACATAGGTAAATATCACATGCAGAATTAGATAGTGTGCACATCATAAAAAGCGACGTGTAACACCCAAAAAGGGTAGATGACGAAAAACTACACCTGACGCGTGAGGTCCCGCTACATGTAACCGTAACCCGTCCCACCCACAAATCCCACTAAAACTCCTTAATTTTTATTCGATGCCTCCACTCACTCCTATCCTCAATCATGTGCTCAGAAAAGTGCAAGTCCATCATATCTCGCCTAATAATCTCATCCCAAGTCAACGTAGGTCTACCTCTACTCCTCCTACCCTCTACGTTGATGTTCTCTACTGCTCTAACAGGTGCTGCCATCGTTCTCCTCTTCACGTGCCCAAACCATCTTAGTCTTCTCTCTCGTATTTTATCTGTGATACATGCCACCTCTAGCCTCTGGCGAAAGACGTCGTTTCTGATCTTATCCAATCTTGTGTGACCACACATCCACCTCAGCATTCGCATTTCTGCGATCTCTATTTGTCTCTCTTGCGATTTCTTTATGGCCCAACGGTCTGTGCCGTATAGCATAGCTGGATGTACTGCCATTCTGTATAGTTTTCTCTTTAGTTTTGGTGGGAACCTTTTATCACACAGAATCCCTGATGCTGCTCTCCACTTGCACCGTCCTAATTGCACACGGTGGGCTACATCGCTGTGTATATCTCCTTCTTCCTGTATATACGAGCCAAGGTATTTGAACCCTCACGTCCGGGGGACCGCCATGCCCTGTATACTTATGTGGGTGTCCTCTTCGGCCTCACCACTAAAGTTACAATGCATGTATTCTGTCTTAGAGCGACTTATCCTTAAGCCCCTGTGTTCTAGTGCTGCTCTCCACTGTTCTAATCTCTCGTTAAGCACCGTCTTAGATTCTGATATTAAGACAATATCATCCCCAAACAGCATACACCATGGGACTGGCTCTTGTATAGACTTGGTCATCTCGTCCAATACTAGTGTGAAGAGGAATGGGCTCAATGCCGATCCTTGGTGGAGTCCCACTTCCACTGGGAAGAAGTCTGTGTCTCCGACCGGTGCTCGTACACACGTTATTGCCCCGTCATACATATCCTGTATTATATGTGTATATATATATTATATGTATATATATATATATTATATGTATATATATGTATGTGTTTGTGTGTGTTTGTGTGTCTGTATATATATCAAAGAAAAGTTTATAAAAATAATAACTTTCACTGTGTTTCTATTACAAACATAATGTAAATATGTGTCAAGTAAGTAGATGCTCGACAAAGAAATTCGTATTCGTATATAGATATACAAAAGTAAGAAGGACAAAATTTTACACACTCGAAAATAGAAACACAAACTCGTTCACGTATTTTATTATTGTGAAGATATTTCTGGCATGAATACTAACTATATTAAAATATATGTGTAAAAGACATTTTTCTTGTGATCTTATTTAATATTAAACTTGTCCCGGAGAGGTTTAGAATCTTGTGATTATCAACATCATGATCACGCCCCACCAAGGTGTTTTGCCGCATGAGACCTTTTAAGGCAAATGTATGATGTTGTTACGAGTGATTCTGTTATTTTAATTTTTAAACGAATATATATATATATATATATATATATATATATATATATATATATATATATATATATATATATATATATATATATATATATATATATATATATATATATATATATATAACTAACCTTGGACAAGTCCTTCCGTTAATTATCAACAACAGTCTACATATAAAGGAACGGGTAAAAGATTACCGATAGGCCAACTATACAGTGGAAATATGTTATTATTAGAACAGCAAAAACCACAATTATGGGGAGATAAAATACTCACATGGGAACAAATAGTAGTAAGAATGTGGGAAACTAATAAAAAGGATAGTATGGATATGTTTTCATACTTAGAAACTACATTAGGCCCTATATCATTAGGAATTTGGCAAAGTAAAAAAGCTCAAGATTCATCAGCAGTAAATACCCTAAAAGCTCTAGGAGACAACCCTTACAATTTCACATCACAAATAAGAACTCTTATTCTAGGAGTTGACCCAGCAAAAAATAATACTTTAATACAGGATACAGCTATTAGAAATTTAGAACAGTTAAGTATAGCAGACATGAAATACATAATTTAGCATCAAAAGAATATCATGAAAAATTACCATATAAAATAGAAAGCAGAACAATAGAAGATAGGTTAATATCAGTAACACATTGTTTACGACCAATTGCAATACAGTTTTTAGACTTTTCGAAAAAGTATAGTATAAAATACCCTATGCCACAAATAAACATTAACCCTGAATATATAAAATCAAAAGACTTTGTTCTTGGGTTAAATTTCTTATTTAATAACCATGGAGCACTTACATTAACAAGACATTTTATTACTTTTAGTAAAAACATTTATACTATTCCAACACTACGGTATAATTATACATCAGAGATTGCGCAGAAGCGTGGTGGACAAGGTAATTTAGATTTTCTAAAAAAACACATACACTTAGAACAGAATTTATAGAAAATGAAAGTATGAAATTGTTAACATAATTTCTAAATCATGAGTTAGAAAAAGGAAGAGATATAACTAAAAGTTCAAATCATCCTATGATTCTACACCTTGAAAAAATATGATTAATAGGAGAAGATATTACAAAATCTAAAGTACAATATATTTGTAAATTCAAATTAAAAAACCCAGATATTACTATAAGAACAAGCAATATATAATACAGCCATTAGACAAAGAAGAATTTAGAAAGCAAATCCCTGAGATGATATCACAAGGATTAATTAGAAAATCAGAAAGTCCTCATAGAACAGCAGCCTTTATAGTAAGAAATCACAGTGAAATAAAAAGAGGAAAAGCTAGGATAGTTTATAATTACAAAAGATTAAATGATAATACAATAGATGATGGGTATAATATTCCTAATAAAGACAACTTATTAGGTCTAATACAACAAAAGAAAGTATTTTCAAAATTTGACTTAAAATCAGGATATCAATTAAAGCTTGAAGAAAGCTTTAAACACTGGACAGCTTTTACATGTTTAGAAGGGCAATACGAATGGAACGTACTTAGTTTCGGCCTAAAAAATGCACCGTCTATTTTTCAAAGATTTATGGACAGCATATTTTTAAAATATGATTTTTGTTTAGTATATATTGATGATATATTGGTAGCCAGTAACACTGTACAGGAACATGAACAGCATTTACAAGAGGTATTCAATGAAATCAAAAGGAACGGTATAGTAGTTTCTAAAAAGAAAATGGAGTTATTTAAAAGAAAAATCTCTTTTCTTGGGTTAGAACTAGGAAATGGTAAAATAGAATTACAGCCACATATATCTACAAAAATTTTGGATTTTCCTGAAAAATTTGAAAACCTTAAACAAATACAGACTTTTTTGGGATTGGTAAATTACGCTAGAAAATTTATACTCAATCTATCAAAACTAGTAGGACCATTATACAGTAAGACAACAAAAAATGGACAAAGGTATTTTAACAGTGAAGATATAAAGATAGTAAAAGAAATAAAAAATATGGTTAAGAATATTAAACCATTAGAATTACCATTAGTAACAGACTATATAATAGTAGAAACATATGGGTGTAAAGAAGGATGGGGAGCAGTCCTTCTATGTAAACCAAATAAATACAGTCCAAAAAATGAAGAAAAAATATGTGCTTATACAAGTGGAAGTTTTCAAAATAAAAATAATTGGACAAATATAGATTTCGAAATACAAGCATTGATTTATTCTCTTGAAAAATTTAAAATATTCTTACATAAAGAATTCACAGTTCGAACAGATTGTGAAGCCATAGTTAAATTTATTAAAAATGATCAAAGTAAAAAGATGAATAGGACACGATGGGTAAATCTACAAAACATAATACAAGGAAATGGATATTTTATAAATTTTGAACATATTAAAGGAAAAAATAATGGGATAGCAGATATGTTATCTAGAAATATAAATAAGTGGTTCATTGCAGATGGAAAGGAAGAACGCTAAAGGCAAAGGAATCCTTATACAGCCTACACAGAATAAAAAATCTTCAATGACTTCTGATGAAGAAACAGAGAAGATTCAACAGTCATATACAGAATCGATTAAAAAAATACAAAGTTATAGACAGCTTCCAGCATCGATTACAGGTATTGGGGAAATATCATGATATTATCACCCAATAGAAACTCATCCAAAAAATATACAGAATACACAAAGGACGTTTACTACAACACAGAATACACAGAATCTAAACATTGTATTTGGAGGAATATACTCTCTCAAAAATGTATTGACACCAATAAAAAGTTTAGACCTATTGGTGGAATAACATTAACAGAAAAACAACAGTGTCTACTTGATAATATTTGGCATATTCAAACCATGCCACAAGCTTCAAGTTTTAAAATACAAGTTTTAAATGCTCTGAGTATGTATTTCTCTGAACAGAGCATGACAACACCTGAAAAAAGACATAAACCAAAGTTTACACATTATGTCATTTTTCGAGGAACAAAAATTGGTATTTTCAATAAATGGGAAACTGTTGCAAAAT